>CM029604.1:8925145-9455801 GCA_017311375.1 Mytilus coruscus | reverse complement strand
GATAATTATCAGATGTAGGCTTATCAGACTTTTCTTCCCCGATCTTCCTGATTCGCAGCGGGAGCTTTGCGTGTATATAGCCAGTGGCGGATCCAGAGGGGCGTAGAGGGCGTACGCCCCCTTTGCTTGCACTTTTTTTTTTTTTTTTTGTAAAATGATTAATCAGACTTGACTTCGTGAACTTTGCCATTTCCGTGTATTTAATTTTATGTGACAATTCTTTACTTATAAAGATATTTTCTCTCGTATTTACTGTAATATATTATTGATTATGTCAAAGTCATGTGATTCGCTACGTAGGAGTTGACCAGTGCGTCGAAAAACGTCACTCAGTCATTTTGAAATTCAAATTACAGTAACACATTGCTTAGGCTGACAAGCATGACACCTTCAAAGCGACAAAGGATCGAGCAAGAACGTATTGACTTCTATTTCACAATTCCACCAAACAGAAAGTAATACTCTATTACACTCTCATGAAAAAAGTTCCACAGCAATATTATTTACCTACGAAAACATGTTTAACCCCACACGCCCCAGCCCATTGATAACATTGCTGATTAATAATCCCCAGTCAGTAAGCTCTAGATAGATTTAAAATCTAAGGTACGGACCATTTGATTTGAGGGAGTCTGAGATATTTTAGAGAAAAATTCTGACCCTGATTTTTGCCTTAAACAAAATTCTGGCCGTATCTGGATTGAAAACAATACCGGTAATCTTGTCCACTTTTTGCTATTAGAAACAAAGATTTCCAACAGAATTTTTAGCATTAAATGAACATGTTGAATGAAAACGGGCGTAATTTTTTGGGCCGGGGTTTGCATGTTGTTAATCCCATATCTGACCGGAATGTCTGTTTCGCCGAACTGATATGCTGAATACTTTTTCAAGGCCCGACTACAACCTGCCTGCTCGGTGTGGTCTTTATGTCTCCATTTGTCGACCGTCATTCACAACTTCGTTGTCATTTCAGACTCATTCGTAGCCTTTGGTTGATTTGGAACCCCTCACTTCCCTTGTTGGGTGAAACATTTCAACCAAACATTTGGATAAAATTGCTAGATTGTCTTTGTTCGTGTCTATCGTATTGTAAATTTCATTGAATGGCCGTATATCTTGTTTTCAGCAAGAAATCTGTGAGGTTATGCTAACTAACCTTACAACAAACGAGAATTTTCCATGTCCATTTTTACTGACAAATCCCACATCAAATTAATTAGTACATAGCTTTGGATCCATCCAATCATTTTATAATAGACAATTAATGTGGAGAATACGGCATCAAAATGTCCAACCCTTACACTTATTTTTTCAGAAATTAAGGATCAAACAATTTACCCCCCCTTGTGTTTTCTCAATAATCTATAGACTAATAAGACCTTAACAGTGCGTATGGTGAATCCTTTTAGGATACAAACTCAAAGAAACATCTACCTGCTCAAACTCAAGTCATGGATAATTGTATGTCATAACTGAAAGACATGGTTTTGTCAACTACTGGTAACAATTTGTTAAACAAAAAATATGTAATGGATTTCCACTTTTTTATAGAAAATTGTAGAAGTGTATATAAATTTAGAATTATATGCCCAACATACAGCCTCGAAAATTTACATTTCAAGTTTTCATCCAAATCTACAATGCTGACTTTCTATCTGAAATGTTTTAATGTTCTGATATTTATGTGTCTAGGCTGGTGTCAAGTTTTATTGATCATTTGTGAAATCCAGAGAAAAGTAGATTAACATTGAGAAAAATGTATTTATGGTCCTGGTCCTGGTGTGTTTAAAGCAATTTCAATGTGAGGTGCTTAATTTACATAAAAAAGATGAAGTCCTTCATAAAATTTTCCCAAAATCTTTATAAAAATTTAAGAATAATTGTTTTGCCTGTTCTATTTCACATCTAACTTCTGTATGATAACTAGCGGTTCAAATATATGCTTTCAATCAAGTATCCACAAAGTGAAACATTGCCTCAGACCATACTGTCTGGAAGAAAAGTATAAAGCAAGAGTTCTTTCCATTCAGGCTTCTTGTATCAAGACATCTAAGCATAGAAATGAGTAAAAAAAAATAACAAATTTCTACTTCTATGGCATCTGTATGCCTTTTTATAAGAAAGTATGTGCTATCACTTAAATTGACCCACAGTTATTTCCAGCGTTATAAGGCTTAAGACCATTTTATACTAATCTAGTATGCTATTTGTTCCTTTTCTTTCTGTTGAAAGTACATTTAATATATGCAGAAGGATTATTTTCAACAAAAAACTTCATAAATTTTTATTTGTACAAAATATTTACAGTTTTATACAAGCCCTTGCATTATTTGATAATTAACTCTTATTTTCAGACACAGACTCATATAGGTTAACTGACTTTAAGAAATCTTATACATCAAATGATTATTTTCTATTGTTACATTGAATATATGATCACTAAATGGTACCTTATGTTCAGAACATTTTAAAACTTATTTATTAAAAAGTTATTTTTCTTTTCTCATAGATATGCTAATAGCTGAACAGGTGCTTTAACATTGTTGACTCCATTAATTAAAAGGATTATTTCTTTCTTTTATTGAAATGGTGTACTAGTATTTAAAACCAATGAACTTTGAAATAGAGGATTTCTGAGGATCAATTGTATTTCTTATGTTATATTTTAGATATCTGTATAATATGTCAAGATCTAAACTTTTTCCGCATTATTTAAGAATGCCAATATGCCTTCTTTTAATTGAAAATCTTTTAGATATAAAAATAAGAAGATGTGGTATGATTGCAAATGAGACAACTCTCCACAAGAGACCAAATGACACAGAAATTAACAATTCTAGGTCACCGTACAGCCTTCAACAATGACCAAAGCCCACACCACATAGTAGATAGTATAGTAAACTTGGTATCTCAACTATGATGAATTATATTATTTAAGATATGAGTAAAATAAAATGTTCAGTTATTGTTATTTTCATAGACAGGAACAAAAAATAACATATATTCTTATACTTGATCATTCTAAGGATCTTTCATCCCAAGTTTGGTTGAAATAGGACCTGACAAGTGGATTTAAATTTTTAAAGTTTATGACCGCTTCAACAAACAACAAGTTATAGCAATAGATCACATGATTCAGATTCATATTCAATAGTTTATTAAAGTCTCACCACATACAACATACATTTAAAACCAGATACATATATATAAAATATAAAGTAAACATATATAAAAACAAGTAAAATTTATGTATGTGCCATTCTTAAAAGAATGAGAGAGACTATTTAAAAAAATCTATACCAATTTATATATAGAATACTACAAAGAGCAATTAATGATACAAAATGCTGGTTCTCCTTGTTAAAATGTTATTGCAGGTTTCGGCAACAATGCAAGGAGCTACCATTTGATTTTATGGGGCAAGGATGAAATTTGAAAAAAATAGGCAGGACAGGAGTTTTGAGTAAAAAAAAGGCAGGATGACAATTTATGTAAAAAAAAGTCAGGATAAACTAAAAAAAAAAGGCAGGACCGACTAGAGTGAAAAATAAAAAGACAGGACAGAGATTACAACTAAAAAAATGCAGGACACAATTTTTCATCCTAGCCCCCCATAAAAATCAAATGGCAGCTCCCTAACAAATATGGATATTTTTAAAAAGATATATAAATTTTTCTTCATCAGACCAATTTAAAACCATTATATCATTATGATACAATATATCAATACACATTTCATGTCTTAGATCCTCATATAATGGACAATTTAAAAGTACATGTTTTTCATCCTCTGAAATATTGCAGTTAAAACAAACTCTATCGTCAAGATTTTCCTTTTCATATCGACCAGTTTCAATTTCTAACGGTGCTGCATCACATCTAAATCTTGAAAAAGCATTACGCTGACATAGTGGCATTTTCTGTAGCAATTATTGTTCAGTGTTATAAATATGTTTAAAAAATATATGTTCTCAATGTTTCTAGTATGGTCAGGCAGAGACATATATACACATGTGTATATATGTCTCTGGGTCAGGCAAGCTAAAAAAATAAACAGTAACAGTAACCATTATAAAAAAATCAGGTTTTGGCTGATTAAATTTAGAATAAAATTATTGGAAAACTAATGTATCATTTATTGAAATAAATTGTTGTCACACCAGATTTGAATGCATTAATAGTTACTTGGGGGGTTTTTAACGACCTTGACTGGCTATAAAGCCCTCGCACGGTCGGCTTATTAATAGTTCAAACCTGTTACTGTGCTATATAGTATATACCAGAATTGAATTTAATTAAGAATACAATTAAATCTGTCATTGTAAAAAAAAAAACAATAAGACTTTATATATCATTAGTTTTATTAGATTTTGGATTTCTTTTTATCCTGTGAGTGCAAAACGTTCTTTGGAATTTATTTTTTTTTTTTAAATTTTTATTTATTTATTTATTCATTTATTTATTTCATTTATTTCATTTATTTCATTTTTATTTCATTTATTTCTTTTATTTATTTTATTTATTTTTCTTATTTACATGTATTCTTTACTTTTTAAGCATTTTTCCCTATTCCTATACATTTTGGCCTATTCATGTTTCTCTTTATTTATTCTTTTTTCTGTAGGCAATGACCCATTATCTCCATTCTGTTAAGCCGACCAGGCCCTCTTTACAAGATAGACATGCATTTCAGTACCCCGATTGAATTAAGTGTTTGGCCGTTCTTTATAAGTCACAAGAGAGGACATGTAAAATATTGTTATCCATGGAAAATAAACCCCAGTCCGGTCGGAATGGGGACGTTTGATCGTGTGCTTTGTGTAGATAGTCTGTCGCTGTAGGAATTAGATCTTATTCCAGTTGCAGTAGAATTTTCTGTCCTTCCTCATGGTCGACCCACTCCGAAGAACATATCTATTCGATTGTTGTTTAATAAATTTGCTTCTGTCTTAACTTTGCATGTAGTATTGCCACAAGACGTTTACCAATCGACCAAACCTGTATAAAAAAAGGTTCAGCTTTTGTATCTGTAATATTGCGACGCCGGTTTCAGTAATTTAAAGGATGCTTACGTACATGAGCAGTAAAAACTATTGTCGCGAAAGCTGCACTGCGGTTTTGGAAACGCACTATACAGCAAATAAACTCAAGTTTCAAATTATTTTACCTTAGTAACCTACTTCAGGGGAAGGTAAAGCTACGCCATTGAAATAGCATACAAATAATTTGAAATATGGTACCCTGTGCATATTTGTAATGTGTTGTTGTAGATAGTAAGGCGAAGGAAAAAGGCGGAGGATACCAAAGGGACATTCAAACTCATAAGTAAAAAATAAACGGACAACGCCATGGCTAAATACTAAAAAGATAAACAGACAAACAACAATGCACAAAACACATCATAGAAACCAAAGACTGAGCAACACGAACCCCACCAAAAACTGGGGGTGATCTCAGGTGCTCCGGAGGGAACAGCATATCCTGTTCCACATGTGGCACCCATCGTGTTGCTCATGTTAGTACAAACCCGGTGTACTAACATGAGCAACATGCTATTGTTTCAAATAAAAGCAAATTATGTGTGTAATTCTGATACTACAAAATAGCCGTAGTTTTTTACCCCCAAATATACGGGACATGAAACCGTGCCACTGGATACTGAAATTTTAAAGTACTTCTAAAAAGCATTACTATCTTTTAATGTTATCTAAACATTCTTTTTTGGTGATGAATACAAGATAGCTTAGTGTATTTCTATATTTGTTTATACGGATAAGGATTTCGGGGTCAAAATGAAAACAAAAATTAAACGCTTTCAGAATTTATTAAGGAATAGATAATTAACTGTGTAACAACGTTATCGATAGAATTCGCCTTTGGTATATACTTATTCATTCATTTCTCTGTACTATAATATTGGCAAAAGGGATAGTTTCAACCCATCTGGCTCAGTAAAACAATATTTTATTATACAGTACAATAAATATGAAATAATAAAGTTTTGCCTTTATGATTATAATGAACCAGCTAAATCAAAGATTATACAAAAACACCGAAATACCCAAAATATTCCATAATAACCCAAAATAAAATTTTAAAAACTGCTTAAAGTATACTTTTAAAAAAAATCTATAAGTTGAAAAAAGATAATTTTAGGATTTTTCTGCAATCTAGGTTTATATATGATATATACGAGAAGCGTTTTCTGTATTGGGTCTTCTTCGTATTCAGGCCTTAAAAGGAAGGAATTCTCTGTCTGTTCATCTTTGTGCTGAGGGCAGGCATATTTCTTAAAAAAATGTTTTATGTTATTTCTTGAAAGAAAAAATGGTTTGAGAATGGAAATCAGTGAAAAAAACATTTTATCGGAAATTAAAAACAAGGATTTTGTAATATTATCACTATAAAAAGTATTTATTTTTTAATTTTTTTGTTCTTTTAATTTATTGAAATCATTTGGGGGGAGTTGTTTAACGACGAATATAAATTGTTTGTACAAAACAATACGCGCCCCCACAAAAGAAAAGAAAAAGTCCTGTTGTCATAAAGGTAAAAAAACGAAAAGTTCTGCGCCCGCTTACATGCGCGGGACGTTTGCGCTTATTAATAGGACATTTGCGCTTTTTTAAATGGACATTTGCGATTTGATCAAGAGAACATTTGCTTTTTTTTCTACAAGACATTTGCCCTTTTTTATATGAAATTTAAGCTTAATAAACATAACATTTCAGTTATGGCTTAAAGTTTAAAAATCATTAAATAATTAAAAAAAACCAGCACATTTATTTATTTATATACAACTTAAAGTTGTCCTTTTCTATCTTTAGTTGTTGGGTTTCTTTTCCGCTGACCAATATCCCACAGGATTCCTCTGTTTTGGGGGGAATGTTAATTTCAATAAGTCAACTGATTACAATTTATCCTGCAGTCGACCTTACTACTATACTAATACAGATGTACAGATAACACGAAGCGATAAACATATACTAGACGTTTATAGTCTCCTGGTATCCTGCTTCTGTTGCGAGCGAACGGTTATGTCAAATTACCGTTTACATCACAGTTCCATTTGGGGTCCTCATTGCGGTCCGCCTTTAAGTCATGTCGATTTCATTCAAAAACAAATTCAACGATTGGGATGGAAATAAAATGTTTAAAATGTATTGCAGGATAAAGACAATAACTGTTTATTGTCTTTCAATATCAGCTAGATTTGTACTCGGCACCCAACAGGAGTAATAGCTCGCCGAAGCTCGCATTGCACCTGTTTCTTAGCCTCGTACAAATACAGACATTATAAACAGTTATCGTCTATATATTTTCCAAATATACAATACAATACAAATTGTTTATTTACCATTAATATTACCAAAGCATAACATAACATAACACATGAATACATAAAATAATTTAAAATAATAATGACATTCTAAACAGAATTATGAGAGACTGGTTTAAAAAATCAATATCAATCTACAGCTAAATTTTCAAATTTCGAAAGATAAATATATACAGTTATAGGACAAAAAGTTTAACAATATAAAGAACGACGTCTTCTATCTAAAATAAATTTGGCAGATATTGGCACTATTTGTAATAATACTATCACAGTCACTGGCAATAGACAATTTCTTTAAATTAGAAAAATTTTAAAAATTGAATGTTCTGACAAAAATGATTCTAAAAAGTTCAGTTCGCAGGTCATTGTACGGCAGGAGTCCTTTTGCGCCAATTATTGTTTTTCAGGGGTATCATTTGCGCCAATCTTTTTTCTTTCAAATGTTTCAATTGCGCCAATGTTCGGAATTCATTTTCGCCAATTTACAATGGACACTATAACAGTACATGTTCCTCAGTTTCAACAATGTTGCTACAAGTTTTACTAGTTCGTTGTTGAACGGGTAGTCTCTTATCACCGACATGAGGGTAAAGACTTTAATAGGAAAAACTTTTTTTTTAAATATGACTGTTGAAATTGTAAATATATATCGCAGCTTAATTTGTATGTGATTGACATTTGTGACACGTGCTTTGATATTTATGTGTTTTTATAGTTCTCTATGTTTTATCGTTAATATTCTTAATTACATGAGTATTGGTATCTTTAACAGTTTATGAGTTACTTGATATGATGTACAGGTATATTCCTTATTTTCGTTTATTTATCTTTAATATATGCTTAGACTACTTGTAGCTATAACACATGTGTCATAGTAGTCTCAGATATAATTTCAATGAAATGTCAGATCTAAAAGATTTGTTTTAACATTGCTTCAAAACAAAATAAATTTCCTGACTTATAAAAAAGAACAGAAAAATAATTATACAAAAATATTTATTTATCGCAAACAAACAGAAAAAGGGTAATATGTACTACCTTGACTTTTGATTGGATGCAGAAATTATAATTACTGTTTGTTAATTTTAATCAGACATTATTCCGTCATTGCCATAAGATTTTTATTTGTACTTTGTCGGCATATCAAAGGATGTAGTCATTTAAGGAATAAACCCTTAGGCATTATAGTACGGTATTTGTTTTGACAATCAACAAGTCAATATCTAGGATATTCAAACAGCTTCAATATACTGATGTTATGTTTATGTTCCAGACCATATGAGTATTTGGACCGTACGCGTACGGTCCGGACCGTATGCGTATACTCATACGGTCCTACCATTCGCGTACACTCATACGGTCTAGTATGAATCGGACCATACATATATTTGGATCATATTGGGTTAATTTTAGACAAAACATTTATCAAAATCTTTTATTGAGTTTTACAAATCATTATTACTACAATTAGATGAATAAAGTGAATAAGTGAACATTCAATCAATTGAAATTAAATATTTATTTGATTGTCTATCTGAATTCTATTTTGGCACTCTCGCCCATGGTCACATTTGCTACCACAAGGAACGTCAGTTTTGTTCATGCATGTTCCTTTGCATGAAATTCCTTCTGTTTTCCTATGTGCATTTTCAATTTTGCATGTCAAAAGTTCTATATCACCCATATCATAAAAAGAGTTTAATATGCCAAATTCACATGATAGTTTGTACAAACTTGCATCTTTACCAATTATATCATCAACCCTATATAATAATCGGGGAAGATCCCCTGGTGCCCTATCAACAACTGGTATTCTTACAGTAACAAAGCTACTTTTTCCATCTTTGCATAAGTTTTCGACACTTTCTTATTATATAATTCAGCCTCATGTATTACTGACTGCTAAACACATGATATTAACAGATTAAATTAACGTGACTTTTTATATAGTTAAAATATTAAGTTTTATTTCCATTACAATTAAACTTTTTACATTAATTCAAAATTTCAGTTATGTTGATCTGTAATATACATTTGTATCTAATAAACTTGACCAACTTCTTAAAATTGGGCAGACCGTACGCGTACAGTCCGACCGTATGCGTATTTTGAAAAGTATACGCATACGGTCCAAATACTCATATGGAACATTTACACCATCTTTGCTAGGGGCGCATTACGTTTGCGCGCATTTGTGGATTCATTTTTTTACGTTTACGCGCAGCTTTTGATTACATTTGCACGCATTTATTTTATAGGTAAACTCAGGTAGAATAAAAGTAATATAAATTAAAATAATATAAAGATATAAATGACTATTATTTGTTAATTTTCTTAATAAATATGACTATAAATTATTAATTTTGAAAATATTTGTCAATTCAAATTATATATTGTTTATATTGAATTCTAAAATAAAATATAAAGTGATCATGATAAATCCCCGTATACATGTAAATAATTAAAGTTAGTTTGTAAAGTTGCGTCAAGGCACAAACATGGAGTTTCGTTTTTTCTGAAACAAATCGCAGAAAAAATCAATAGTAAACGATGGATTTACTTTCCGTATTGATAGAACACTGAAGTCAGGGTATATTTCTTGGCCTTACACTGTCAAGTATTGCAAAGGCAGAATAAAACTGACGAACATTCAACAGCCATTCTAAATGGTTACTGTGAACATAAACACGAGTCCGGTGCTCGAAAACTTGAGGCAGATAAAGAAAAAAAAACGACAAAAGACATAACTTCTATAGACCTATGAAATTAGTCCGTAGTGAATTAATGAATTATAGAAGAAACACTTATTGAGAAAGACCTGAAGAGTTTGACCATGGCTATATACAGAGAAAGGCGTAAGGAATATCCAACTCTACCACAGTCAAGAGATGAGGATCACAACACCATGGATGTCTTAGAATAACAAACCAACAAAAAGGAATCATTTTATCATATTCAATAAATTTGATATAAAAATAACATTGTGTCAACTTGTGTCCGCCTGTAGCCCCCTGTTTCTGTACTTTTTATAAAGAAATTGTACCTAGTCCAGCTGTATCCGCCTGTAGCCACCAGTTTTTATATTTTTATATAGAAATAGCACTGTGTCCAGCTGTGTCCGCCTGTAGCCAGCAGATTCTATACGTTTTCTATAGAAATTACGTTGTGTCCACTTGTTTCCGTCTGTAGCCCCTGTTTCCTAAAGTTTTATATAGAAATAGCACTGTGTCCAGCTGTGTCCGCCTGTAGCCAGCAGATTCTATACGTTTTATATAGAAATTACGTTGTGTCCACTTGTGTCCGCCTGTACCGCCTGTAGCCAGCAGATTCTATACGTTTTATATAGAAATTACGTTGTGTCCACTTGTGTCCGCCTGTATCCCCCTATTTCATAAAGTTTTAAATAGGAAATTGCACTGTGTCCAGCTGTGTCCGCTTGTAGCCCGCAGATTCCATAGTTTTATATAGAAATTACGTTGTGTCCACTTGTGTCCGTCTGTAGCCCCTGTTTCCTAAAGTTTTATATAGAAATAGCACTGTGTCCGCTTGTGTCCGCCTGTAGCCCCCTGTTTCTGTAATTTCATATAGAAATATCACTGTGTCCAGTTGTGTCCGCCTGTAGCCAGTAGATTCTATAAAGAAATAGCACTGTGTCCAGCTGTGTCCGCCTGTAGCCAGTAAATTCTATACGTTTTATATAGAAATTAAGTTGTGTCCACTTGTGTCCGCCTGTATCCCCTATTTCATAAAGTTTTATATAGAAATAAAACTGTGTCCAGCTGTGTCCGCCTGTAGCCAGCAGATTCTATAAGTTTTATATAGAAATTACGTTGTGCCAACTTGTGTCCGCCTGTATCCCATAGTACTGTGTCCAGCTGTGTCCGCCTGTAGCCAGCAGATTCTATAAGTTTTATATAGAAATTACGTTGTGTCCACTTGTGTCCGCCTGTATCCCCAGTTTTTATAATTTTTATAAAGGAATAGCACTGTGTCCAGCTGTGTCCGCCTGTAGCCAGCAGATTCTATAAGTTTTATATAGAAATTACGTTGTGTCCACTTGTGTCCGCCTAGCTGTATCCCCAGTACTTATAATTTTATAAAGGAATTGCACTGTGTCCAGCTGTGTCCGCCTGTAGCCAGTTCTATAAGTTTTATACAAATATTACGTTGTGTCCACTTGTGTCTGCCTATCTCCCCTATTTCATAAAGTTTTATATAGAAATAGCACTGTGTCCAGCTGTGTCCGCCTGAATCCTAAGTTTTATATAAGAAATAGCACTGGGTAACTCTGTATCCACTATTATTGATTGTTTATATATAGATATAACGCTGTTTATATTTGTACTCTTTTTGGTGAAGCCATACATACGTGTCCATGTATCCCCGGACACAAAATGCATGCTAACTATATTTTGCACCGAAAATAGGACATATCTATTTTCTGTCACTTGACAAATCCTCTGAGGACAAATCAATAGCCTGGCATCCCGGCCCGATCTAGCTGCGGGTACTGACAAGTTGAGCCAGGACCCCAGGCTGGACAAATCAACTACTAGGATTTTCAGTTATTCACCATTTAACTTCAAGGGGGAGGGGGTAATGGTTTTTTCCTAAAAAATATTCTTAACTCCAATTTGATAAAAAAAAATATTCTGAATCCAGATTTCCCCATACCCTATAGTGTTAAATTTTGAAAAAAAAATAATTTGATTGATAGCGTCAAAAACTTTAAAAAAAAATTCTGACTCAGACAAAAAACCAAGTTCAATGGTTGCTCCCGTATACCGTTCAAACGTGATCCGGCGTAACCAGTGCCTTTTTTATTTCTTACATCGATCATTCATATTTTGTAAAGGGGGGGGGTCTCAAAACAAGATCTTTTCAAATTCGGATAAAAAAAACATTTTTTTGTTCATGGCTGTTGTAAAATGGATACGTGATTGGTCATTTCGAACATTATGCATTGTAGTCGACCTTAAGTCTACCTTGAATAATTGATTATTTGAATAAGATACAGACAGTCAGGACTATTAACTTCACTTATTCTAGAACCAGATTGGAACGTTTTCTTTAGTCCTCATATTCAATTACAAAAATTTACCACCTTTTCTGCAATTTCTAATATAGATCAATAATGTCTGTTGAAAATGGTTAGTATTAAGAGAGACATATAATACAATGTATTTTATGTCTTTGGTAATAATATGATACAATGTATTTTATGTCTTTGGTAATAATATGATACAATGTATTTTATGTCTTTGGTAATAATATGATACAATGTATTTTATGTCTTTGGTAATAATATGATACAATGTATTTTATGTCTTTGGTAATAATGTTCGACGAACTAAACAAATTAGGGACTTAATATATTGACAAAATATTCCCAGCTTTAAAGATGAAAATTCGATTTTAGATAATATCGAAAAGGCAGAACAATTTACTTCAAAAAGGAGTGTGTGTGGTATAATTGTGAATGAGACAATTTTCTACAAAAATTTACGTAACTTCTGGTTCATGTTTGGCTTTGTTTGAATAATAAAATACGGCTAGACTAAATTCTTTAAAGAGTAGGAGACATGTATATCATCATAAAGTATTTATAAAGAGTTATTGTAACAACTTATGAAAAGATTGGCAAAGAAATGATTCAATAAATAGTCTAAATTTTAGATTTTCAAGTCAAACTGACTTTGACCTGATTTCATGGTTCACTAATCATCTTTAGTTGGTCTGGTCAAGGATTTGTATATAAACATACAAATCTTTGGTCTGATAAAATTAAGATCAGTCCCTCAAATACAATCAACACTTATATATTAAATATATTTGGTGATCGAGTAGAATGGTTGTGAAAGTTACTTGTCCGTCTAGCAGGTATTATCAGACCATAACCTTATTTTCACGGTTCAGCCAGTTTTATGATTAGTATGAAAATTAGAAAAAAGAAGCGAAAGATACCAAAGGGACATTCAAACTCATAAGTCGAAAAAAAAACTGACAAAGACAGAAAAAAAGAAAAAGACCAAAAGACAAACAACAGTATGCAAAACACAACATAGAAAACTAAATACTGAGCAACACGAACCCCACCAAAAACCGGGAATGATCCCATATGCTCCGGAAGGGTAAGCAGATCCTGCTCTACATGTAGCACCCGATGTGGTAATAATGCCAATTGGACAACTTTCCACCAGATATCAGATGCAGTAGAAGTTAGCAACTATAATTCAGCAAAACCAATCCCACATAGAAAGTTTTATAAAGCCCCAACTTGACAAAAAGGCCTAATTTATGGAGAAAAAAACAATAAACGAAATACCTTTATGATCTACAGCAAAAACAACATCCACCGAATTAAAGACTCCTGATTTGGGACATTCCCATACAGAATTCGGCAGGGTTAAACGATGTTTTCAGATGCCCACCCTTCTCCTTTACGTGGGATAATAGTGTAAAAGCACACCATAAGAACAAACTAAAAATCAGTTGAAACAGGCTTGACTAATCAGATCGACACAAAGCACTCATAAATAATTCAGAAATAAATAAAAGGGTACACAATAAGTATATTTCTAGAATAACAAAGAAACTTAAAGTACTGGCAAAGCGGTGTGTGTTAGTACCGACCAACAAAGCAGCCAACACTGTTGTGATGGTATGACGTAAATACTACACGGAAGTTATTAAGAATGAAACTATGAATTCTTCTACATTCGATTCAGGTCCGTGCTCTCCACAGAGTGTCATATAGTTAACAATCATATCATAATTTTGTAATAAAGCATATGAAAATTGTGGAATTAACTCAGTATTTTTTGGAGTGTAAAACATTCTTTGGATGTTTTAGATAAATTCTTTGCCTTTGATAGTCCTGTTAATTCGGTGGACAGTTTTGACTTTTCAACTCTTTATACTACACTTTCAAACAATTCAATCAAACAAAAGTTTTTCTATTTGATAAAATGGTCGTTTGAAAAATCTGATAATAAATTCATCTGGTGCAACTCAATGAATGTTCTTAGCTGTAACATTAAGTTATGCGTGTTTGGATCGATTGATAACAAAACTAATGTTTGTACCGATTAAAACAAAATATAATGTTGAATTGATAACCTTTTAGAATGAGTTTATTTAAAGGATCGATAAGTTCACACGGATCGTATCTAAAATTATGAGCTCTATAAACAACATCACCATTAAAATCAAGATGTGATATCCGGCTTGTCATAAGTTTTCTACGGGTACAGCCAAACTTCTAAAACCAAATCTTTGTATCTATCAAAGAATTTAGTAGAGGTTTTAAAGTAATTTGTGGTAACAAAGTCCCTGACTATATAATTTACCAGTGATACATAGATTACATTCATTGAAATCTATAACGTCTGACGTTATACTATACAGACAAGGGCATTGCGAACGAGCTGGAATATATAAACACCGTAAAATAGGACTAGAGGAACACACCCGTCAAAAGTAGGGAACGAAAAATCGTCCCTTTTCGGTCGTTAGTTCCCATGAGTAACTGAAATATCTAAATCTAAGAAAAGACATTTATTTCTGTTTATTTGCAGGTCCATTTCTCAGATACTATAAGAAACAAATGTAGGTCAATTATATATCTGTACTTTTTGTCCTTTTTTGTTTATAAGCCTTTCATCTTTTTGATAAGTTTCGGATTTTCAAATATTTTGGTCGAAATGCAAATGCGTATCTTGTGCAGAATAATTGGTACCGTTAATGTTATTATATTGGGTTTAAAGAACGATTTTATGATGTACATGTCCGTCTGGCAGAGCTCATTTGATTTTGACATAATTTTACGGTTATTGGTTTTTGTTAGTTTTTTGTGGTTAAGTCTGCTTCTAAGATAGTATAAGCAATACGTGAACTACTTGTGATGTATAGAATGATTGTAAGGTGTATGTATCCGTCAGATAATAAGAAGATGTGGTATGATTGCAATGAGAAAACTATCCACCACAGACCAATTGACTTATAGATGTAAGAAAATATAGGACACTATACGGCCTTCAACAATGAGCAAAATCCTCATTTTAATGTCAGCTGATTTCGGTGAATTATATTTTCACGGATTATAATTACATTTCACCGCGTGTAAATATCAATTTACATTAGCGCGCAGCTTTTTATTACATTTGACCGCATTCATTCTACAAGTAAATTGTGGCTATACATATATGAGGGGGTGGACAGGGGGTACCCTTCTACCACCTCCCGCCCCCTATCTCCCACCTCCCACTTTTAGAATTTTTGTTCTCTCCCACCTATTTTTTGTCTCCCACCTCCCCCCCACCTCCCACCTCCCTCAAAAGCTGTCCACCCCCTCGTATATCCTATCTTTAGTGTAAGTCTCCTGTTCACCAAGGAGGAGATTGAAGTGGAGTTTCGAGCAGGATGAGTCCGTTTAATTATGCAAAGGTAAAATTTACGGCATTTCTTAAGAACTCTGAATATACTTGATTAAATGATCGTAATTCATGACCTCAATATAAAAAATATTGAACACATTTTGTAAAAGTAAAATTGTTCGATATATTTATTAAATAAGACTTATCTTTCTATTTACCTGTGTTATCTGTAAAAAGAATACGCGCAAATGTAATTCAAACATTGCGCGCAATTGTAAAACATGTTACCTCCAAATGCGAGCAAGTGTAATGCGCCCGCTGATCACTGATCATCATCTTTAGGTTTGTTTCTCATCTAAGATGAGTTTATATATAATATAAGCAATAAGTCAACTATTTAATATATATTTGTTGTATAGAAAATAGGGCCTCGGTGGCCGAGTGGTCTAAGTAGTCCAACTAATGTATCACTAGCCAGTCAACTCTCCGGGCACTCCGCCTTCCTCCACCAATAAAAGCTGACCGCCACGAAATAGCACAAGTGTTGAAAGTGGCGTTAAACACCTGTCAATTAATCAATCAATTGTATAGAAAAAAAATTAAGGTGCACGTGTAAATGTCTATCAGGAAGGGCTCAACTGATCTGGACCTCATTTTCATGGTTCATAAGTTAGCTTTAAATTTAAATGATTAGGCGAATTTCTCAGTTTCTATATTTAGTGATACATTATACAGATTGGTGGTATGGTTGAAAGCAGACAAAATTTCTTGACGATTTCTTGTACCCGTCTTATGAAGTGAAATAGCTATTTCTTTTGCTTCATTACTTACAAGTAAAACTTATTGACATAAATAAAAAAAGAAAAACATTTGTGTTCAAAATTGGTAAAAAAAAAAGAATATCAACTAGAATGGTATTAGATAGGCTGCTCATCATGGGCGAATGGAAATAGAAAAACCCACACAAACTGTAGTGTAGGCCAACTTTAGAATGAGTTTAATGTGTACATGTCTGTCTGGTAGGGTTTATCAGACCTTAACCTCATTTTCGTAGATCTTGTTAATACTTAGTTGATGTGATATCTGTAGTGACACCTTGATATTAAAAAATATTCACCTTAAAATTCAATCACGACCAATAAAGTAGGCGAGACATTTCATCCCGTGCAAGCATGTTAATGTGTAAATATGACAAAGAAAGTATATTGTATGTATTTAAAAGAATGCGCATTTCTATTCATCCGCTTCACAGTTAAATGTGGGCATTATTCTGATCTGTTTCCTGCTTCCTGTTATCCAATATTTTGTGTTACGAGTGGGGCTATGCTTAACACGACAATGCGTGCATTACTGCTTAAAACTAGTTTAAATACACACAAAAAAAAAAAAAGAAAATTGAGACAAATGGAACCGATAAACTGTTTGCATATTCCTAAATGCTTATGTTTTCTGCATGGTATGACAATCTTCTAATTTTTGTAAGTTAATATATGTCCTTAATATTTTTCTATTTTTGGTTGTATTTTGTTTTCAAATATAGAAACTAGATATGCTTAAACACTATAAAACAACACCGGATAAAAACAAAACAAAATTTTAATACAATGATAAACAATTAATTAAGTGAACAAAAGAATAAATAAACAATTAAATAAGTGAACAAAAGAATAAATAAACAATTCAATAAGTGAACAAAAGAATAAATAAACAATTAAATAAGTGAACAAAAGAAATCAATATTTCATTAAATCAGGAATAGACTGTTTCACTATCTTCAGCATTCTGGCTACAACAGCAGCAAAGTCGTTTGAACCATTTTCTAAAACGTTGAAATCTACCTGCAGAATTTAGAGAGTATTCAATGGTAGAATCACTGTGTTTGCGATCTGGTATTTCAATCGGAACTGATTTTGTAGGTTCATTGAGCAGAAATGGGTGCACTGATTCAGCTGCTTTAGGATTGGTGGATCCAGGTATATGTGATCTTGCTGTCTCATGGATTTCTTTTAATGGAGTAAAAAATGGCTTTAGTCTTGGTCTAGGTTGGTCTTCAATATCACTGAATGTGTACCATTCACTGTTTGATGTTCTTGCCGTATCTGGATAGTCTAAACCAAAAGAAATTATGAGAATAAAAGATTGCCTTCAGTTTAGTTGTTTTTGAATCAATACAAAGTTATGGTACCGATCCTAGACCACTTGGTAAATGTTTATGGAATGGAATAATCGATCAGGTACGACTACGACCGGAATTTTGACAGGCCAAATGAAACATTTAAGAACATTAGACCCAAAAAGATAGCCTAAATTATATAATGTCAGTGTTGCAACCTTCTTCATTCATTCAATTTGCGCACCTTATAACAATTGGTACTGGACAAGATTTTTATTTTTCACTTGTCACGATGTTGCTATATGTATATTTTGAAGTGCATTCACTCATTGCGGAGTGTTAAATGCATGATTTCATTTGCAACTGAATTTTTAAAATGAAACAGACATATAAAATTGGCGAAAGACTTGTGTTTTCCCATTAAAGAGAATACTTTCTTCGTTCAATGTATAGTGTTGGTGTCTGTGCACAAGAGTGACTTGTTGAAACTCTCCAAATATCCATCAATCATTGTAAGATTCAACAACAACAACAAACGAAAAGATGGATGTTTTTGACGATTTGTAAATTGAAATGTTTGTATAGTATGGTGGAGTTTATTACCTTCTTCTGCATGGTCTTCGTCTTTGTTTTCGTCCAATAATGTCAAATTTAGCTTCAGTTCATCTGGGTCTATCTGCTTAGTCCTTAAATCAGCTGTCGTTGATTTGCTTCTCTGGAAAGAAAAATGTTGAATTTAAATACAATTTCTTTATTAAAATGCAATATCAATTGTGTTATACATTTGTAAGTGGTCGATGCCCAAGGAGATACGGGATTTATACGCCAATTAAATGAGATGCGGAATATATACAGCCGTGAAATGAGATACGGAATATATACGGCAATGAAATGAGATACGGATATATGACAGTAATATATACGGCAATGAACGAGATACGGGATATATACGACAGTGAAACGAGATGCTGGATTTTACGGCAGTGAAACGAGATACGGGATATATACAGAAGTGAAATGAGATACGTAATATATATGACAATGAAATAGCTACTAAGCAACACAATCTAATCAAAAATATAAGTCCCATAAGTCATACTGTTTATAGCTTGAGCTCCAAATGTTTGTTCCTCTATGTATTCTGTGAGTGTGGTAGTTATAGTATCAGATATTGGTATGCCGAGACATATCATTTAGCGCCAGAATTTAACATGTCAGACTCTCCATTGATATTTGAATGTATCAATACTCACCATTCTTTTTTTTTTTTAATTTTTAGGAAAAATATATTTAAAGTATCCTTCTGCAAATCTCAACCATTTCCTGCGTCCTTGACGCTAAAATTAAGTTTTCACTTCTCAAGCTCTCTATTTTTAATTGTACACCAACAAGTTACCATTTTGAGGTTGTTTTTTTTCTAAACATGGAAAAGTACTTTTTTTGCACTCAAATTTTGGGTTTTTCCCTTCTTAAAAGAGAACCTTAAAATGTATATACTTCATCAGACATGTTTTCTCATAAACATATATTTACCTTGAAAATCCTGTTTACAAAACTCCTGACAGAGCCTGTTCTCTTTACGTCATTTAGTCTGTCTACTAAAAGTATGTCTGCATCACTACTTGCCCTTATGCTGATGTGTCCTATTAAATATATGGCAGTAGTTTTAAGTATTTCAGCCTTTGTATTTGGGTCACGTGTTTAAACATAATATTAGTTATATGGTTTGCTGCTGACCCCCTACGGTTCCATAGAGGGTAAGTAAAATCAATAGAGGATCTGGTCGAATCCCTATTTTCGGCCGATTTTACTTACTCTTTATGGATACGTAGGGAGTCAGTAGCAAATTGTATAGCAAATTTATAGCACACAAGAAATTCCCTGCCAAGTTATAATGCATAGCGGGTTATTTTCACGGGGTGTAAATTTTCGCTCATTTTCGCGGATAGAACGAAATCGCCAAAATAAATTCCGCTAATTTAAAAGTGTACATGCAATGGTATTTTATAAAAGTTTTGAATCCACCAAAATAATAACCTCAAAAATATTTTGTATACCTTATTCAATGAAAATCGCGAAAGTTTACAACCGCGAATATAACCCGCTATACGGTATCATATGTATAAAAAATAAACAATGAAATACATAACATTATTAGATGCATAACGGCCGATTTGAAAGCAATTTAAGTTAGCTTGGTTTTAGGGTTTGTTTCCCTCTTTTTCTATTTGTCAACATGTTTCTTTCTTTCCAAGCAAATAACACATATGCGGTATTAGTTGCAATTGTAATTATAATAATTGTAACGGATTAAATTAATGAAATAAGAAAGATACATGCAGGTTAATATATCAGTCCATAAAAAAAAAGATGGAAAAAAAAAAAAAACAACAATACAATATTGAAATAATTGCAACAACAACAAAAAAGACACACCACCTAAAAATGTCTGCAAGTTTATACGTTACCATTCCATGATACTTTACCTTACAGTTTTAATCTTAAACGCGTTAAAATATCCTAGTTACTACATTTTTGGCAGTGCGTCATGTGTATAGAGTGTAAACCAGTTAGAACTTTGATGAAATTGCTTGTTCTAATAACGTTAAAATTTATATTAAGTGCCAGTCTATGTAAGAATCAGGCAATTAAGAAAAATTTCAATACATGGCCGAAAAAACCCACCTACCTAACCATCCTATTTTGAAGTTAATCTCATCCTGAGTCAGAAATAGAAGGTCTTTTGATTGTGCGTGTCTGGTAATTCGAGATATCTCTAAATAACTTTTGGTTAGAATAATAGCAAATTACGGAGTTAGCTCCCCTTAATTGTTAATTTCTAGTGCATTTCAACCAAATTATATCTTGAGTTACCAGAACAGGAAAAGGAAACGAATGTTATATTCATGCACCATTATACAATTTTAACATAATATAATGTCAACTTGGGTGGGTTTTTGTTTATCATGTTTTCACCACTGCCTGATTCTTAGGCAGATTGGCACTTAAGTTTCCCAGGGACTCATCAGCCCAGTCAGCTAAGCTATTCCGGTTTTCTTATCATAATACTATATAGTATAAAGAATATTAATCAGAATCTTAGAATTTTATCTCAGCTGAAAAGATTTAAATGGTCTTCGAATTTACTGAAATATTTAGCGAATGACTAAATTATCATAACTTTCAAACTAAAGTTGTTGCCGAAATAAAATAAAAACAGATTTAAAGCCTCTTCAGTCTTTTGTTTCCAAATACACGTCTTTACTTTCAATATTACTATTTCAAAAATATCTTATAATAAACTTACTATTTTCTTTATTTTCCTCTGCATCAGCTCTGGGTTTTGTGGCATGTGATTGTTCAAGTTTTTGCTGGAGATCTTTTTGTTCTTCGGCGAAAGCTTGCACTCTCTGGTGGAGTTTTGAGACTGAGGCTTTCAGCATTATATTATATTCAGTATTACTGCTGCTTGGGTACTTTAAGATAAACAAACCAATAACGTTTTTAGCAATTACATTTGTAATACAATAGTTTGGTTTTTTTATCTAAACAAACATTCAAGAAATCAAGTGAATACACTCAGTCATGAATTAACTTTGTAACAATTTATCATAAAATCCAAAAAGTTAAAATTATCAACAAAAACAACGACTCGCCTTAATGCGACCATATGAAACAATTGTATAAAATTATGATTCTCATTTAGGACTTCGTACCAATACATACTGAATTATATTATTTTCATTATTTCAATAGTTTTTTTAAAAGATGCAAAATACTATAGCATTTTCTACCTGATGGTAAAGTTCGTTGGATGGACCTGGTTCTTGCACTGGTGACAAATATGACGCCGATAATGGACTAACAGGTGGTTTGTGAAACTCCTCAAACATTTTTCTTATCTGTTCCTGTCTTTTTTTCGTACGTCTCTCCTCTCTTTCTTCTTTCCAAATTTTTTCTTTTTCAAATGCTTCAACAAGCTTTTTTCGCTCTGCATCTCTAACAGATTGAAAGAAGGCTAAACGTTCCTCTTCACTAGCTGTTTCTTCTGTATCTAGTGCCTCTGTTTCGACCTGATTTTGCACAATCTCCTCTGTAATAATCGTTGGTTTTGCTTGGACATCCTGATTCTCTGCTTTGTCGACTTGTTTGTTCAGTGTTGCAGTAAGAACAGTGCTTCTAACATCTTTGAAGAAAGAAACTCTCTCGTCTTCACTCGCTGTTTCTGTGTTCCCTGCGTCATCATTTTGTTCTTTCAGTGTTGCAGTAAGTCTAGCAAGCTCTTTAGTTCGGACATCTCCAAAGAAAGCAGCTCTCTCCTCTTCACTCGCTGTTTCTGTGTCCTTGGTTTGTTGATCGGATACTGCATCTGCTTCCGTTTCGCTGCAAGCAGCATATAGTATAGATAGGATAAACCTGCTCAGGTTGCGTTCAAAGTCCGCTTTATCTTCATCCATAACTAAACATAACACAGAAATTCATTAAAGACCATGTGACGAAAATAACCATAATATAACACAACTTTGACTAAGGGTTTGATAAGCCGATGTCAACTTGACAAGGCTCATTCAAGTCGGCTTATTCAAACAAAATGTTAGTTTAGTTTTATTCCATTTTCCAGCATTTCCTAAATAGTATGTCTAAAAATTTTCCAATTCATTTTTCTTATATACAGGTATCAATTTCTAAAGCATGTTTGCTCAAAGGTGCCGAATTGAAATTCTGTGACCTCCGAACTTTGAATCACCGCTAAGTTCCGTATTTTATATTTATATTTTTTTCATTGTAAACGTCAATAATGGAAGTAAGTTGAGCCTTATTGCCCTAAAATCAAGAGTACATTTGTAAGGCCTTCATTATGTTAGACGTTAAAGTTTTCCTGAAATACCAAAAAAGGTAATATTCTTTTTAATGCCACTTATTTATAATACGAGTAATTGTAAAGGTTCTTCATACCTCCATAACACATTAAATGTAAAATTAAATCGTCATATATATAGTATCGTGTTACTATAACGTTGAAAGCCGCGTAGACGCAAACATTCACAATCATTACAAGTTTCGATTGCATATGTCGAAAAAGATAAATTCGAAAAAGACGCAGTTAACATGCAATAATAAAATTTCTAAAATAAGAATTGATAGTACGATATACTTACTCAATTCTTTAAATTCCTGATTTATCTTCTAGCTTGTACAAAATTCTAATTTTTCTCCGTCGTCCTCTGTGCATCAAATAAATATAAACCGTTTCGCTCGACAACAACGTTGCTACTGAAGATATTATGACGTCCGACGTCAATCGAAATCGTCACTAATTCTCTTCTTACTTCGAGACGGAAAGAGCGTTGTGTAAATGGAATAATTAATCGTGCGGCCTTCAACAATGAGATAAACATGGTAATGTACATGTTTCATAAATTTTATGCAGCTTTGCAAATTTATAGCAAGGAGAGCTATTTAACCTGTCAAGAAATTATAACAAAAAAACTAAGTTTATGGTTAGACTTTATGGTTAGAGGTAGAATTTCCAAAATCAAAACCTTTCTTCATTTGTATTGCTAATAGACCACCAAATTCCCCTCAATCCTGGATAGATCTTTTTGAGGAGGAATTTAATACAGCTCTTACAGAAAACAAAGAGATCATTTTAATGGGGGACTTTAATATTGATTTGATAAAAATTGAAAATAAAAAATAGATGAATTTCATAAACCATTTTAATCTTCAACAACAAATTTGCACTGCAACACGTATTTGTGACAAATCAGAAACTCTTATTGATCATATTTATACTACTAATCCTGAAAATATTTCTCATTGTCATGTTCCCTCATATGCTTTAAGTGACCACTACCCTGTATGCTTAAATAGAAAAATCAATATATAAAGGTAAAGAAAGAAAATCATATCGAAATAAAAAACAGGTGTTTCAAAAAATTTAATGAAGATGCCTTTTGTGCAGACTTACTTCAAACCCCATTTCATATTGTTGAAATGGAAGATGATATTGATCTTTCTGTCGACAAATGGTATGAACTTTTTGAACAAGTTATTAACAAGCATGCACCAATGAAAACTAAAAGAGTAAAAACATTTAAACAAGCAGAATGGTTCAATGTAGAAATTGAAAATTCCATTCAAAACAGAAATATGTATCATTCAAAACAAGATTGGGTAAACTTTAAAAAGTGGCGAAATAAAACAACTTCGTTAATATTTAATGCAAAAAAGGAATATTATCAAAACGCTATATCTAGTTAAAAAAATAGTAAAGAACTTTGGAATCACATTAAAGAGTTAAATCCAAAAATGGATAATATTTTTCCATCTACATTGCAGTATAAAAATCAAACTGTTTATAACCTCCAAGATATTGTTAATACACTTAATGTTCATTTTTCTTCGGTAGCTGAAAAACTTATTGGAAACACTTCAAATATTGATTTTTGTCGAGCCTGCGACTTTTGTCGCAAAAGCGAGACATAGCGATCCTACATTCCGTCGTCGGCGTCGGCGGCGGCGTCGTCCACAAATATTCACTCTGTGGTTAAAGTTTTTGAAATTTTAATAGCTTTCTTAAACTATCCTGGATTTCTACCAAACTAGGACAGAAGCTTGTTTATGATCATAAGATAGTGTCCAGAATTAAATTTTGTAAAAAAAATCCTGATTATCCGTATTTTATTTATAAATGGACTTAGTTTTTCTGCCAGTTACATTACATTCACTCTGTGGTTAAAGTTTTTAAAATTTTAACAACTTTCATAAAATATCCTGGATTCGTACCAAACTTGGACAGAAGCTTGTTTATGATCATAAGATAGTATCCAGAGGGTTAATTAAAAATAAAATCCTGTTTATCCGTATTTACTTATAAATGGACTTAGTTTTTATGCCAGTTAACATAACATTCACTCTGTAGTTAAAGTTTTAAAAATTTTAATAACTTTCCTGGATTTGTACCAAACTTGGACAGAAGCTTGTTTATGATCAAAAGCTAGTATCTAGAAGGAAATTTTGTAAAATTTATTTCCTGTTTTTCTGTAAATCACTTATAAATGGACTTAGTTTTTCTTCCAGTTGACATTACATACAGTCTGCATTTAAAGTTTTTAAAACATAAATTTGATTCCTAAACCATCCTGGATTTTTACCAAACTTGGACAGAAGCTTCTCACATTCAAAAGATAGTATCTAGATGAAAACTTTTAATAAATTTTCCCCATTTTTGTTGAGCCTTGGACTAACAGCAAAAGTAGGCGAGACACTGGACGGTTCCGCGGATCCTTTACGAATTTTTCTATGCTACAAAATTTAACTAGTAAAAAATTAAAGGAAACAGAAAATTTTTAATTAAACCTCATTTCTATTGGAGAGGTGTGTTTACAACTAAAACACCTTAATATTGATAAATCAGCAGGTTTAGATGGAATTGGTCCCAAATTTTTAAAGCTAAGTGCAGAGATAATATCACCATCACTAACTTTTCTAATAAACAAAAATATAACATCAAATCGTTTTCCGCAAAAATTAAAACATGCAAGAGTAACTGCTATACATAAAAGAGGACCAACAGATGTTCCCTCCAATTATCGTCCAATTTCTAATTTAAATACCATATCTAAAAATTTTGAGAGACATGTATGTACACAGTTATATGAATTCTTAAATAATAAAAAAATGTTATTAGATATAGCTCAGTCAGGTTTTAGGCGAGGTAATTCATGTCAAACCACGCTGACTAAACTAATTGATGAATGGTTAAAATATTTAGATAATGGAGAAATAGTTGGTACTGTGATTTTAAATTTCAGTATGGCTTTTGACCTTATTAACTATGCCATACTTTGAGAAAAGTTAAAATTTTATCATATCGGAGAACATATGATAGATTGGATAAAATCATATTTGTCTGAAAGACAACAAGAAGTTCAATACGCTAACAATAAATCTGATAAATCGTTTGTAAAATATGGAGTGCCTCAAGGTTCTATTTAAGGTCCTCTGCTATTTTTAATTTATATAAATGATTTACCACTTCATGTTAAACAATCCGACATGGATTTATATGCTGATGATTCAACATTGCATTTTCATGATAAGAACATTGAAAAAATAAACAGCATATTGCAAAATGATTTAAATGCTATACAATCTTGGTGTAACAATAACAGTATCAAAATTAATGCACAAAAAACAAAGTGTATGAAATTGGGTTCAAAACAAAAACTTACACAACTATCAGAATTATGTATTACCGTCAACGAAACATGTATTGAGAATGTCCATTCTTTCAAATTACTTGGAACTGCAATTGACATTGATGAAAATTTAACTGAGCTGGGAAGACCACGTTGATCGTATATGTAAGATTATCTCATCTAAAATATCACTTTTATATAAAATTAAAGTATATTTGCCTATACACACAAGACAACTATTTTATAATGCATATATTCTACCATATATAGACTATTGTAGTTCAGTTTGGGGAAATTTATTACAAAAAGATTCAGATAGAATCATAAAGCTTCAAAAAAGCTTTAAATGGACTAACACCTGATTACTTAGCAATGCTAAATATTTATGATGTTCAACACTACAACTTACGATCTGTCTCTAATAACGATCTATTTGTTCCAAGACCAAATACAAATTTTTATAACAAATCTTTTCATTATTCTGCAACTAAGGTATGGAATAATTTACCACTCACAATAAAAAATTGTCGTAATGTGGAATTATTCAAGAAACATTGTTATAATCATTTTCTTCAAAATTCTATGCAAATCGAATAATTTGTTTTCTTTCTTTTATGGTTAGAACATGAAAACTTAATCAAAACTTTATCAAATATTGCCATTTATATGTTTGGATGATTGAATTGTGTATACATACTAGTAATATATATTGTATTTTAATGTATGAATGTTAACTGTATACATGTATTTTGTTTGAGGTCCTCAATGAAAATTAGACTAGTTCTAATTTAGTTAACCTCTTTAAATAAAGAATTTATTATTATTATTATTATTATTATTATTATTATTATTATTATTATTATTATTATTATTATTATTATAAAGCAGTTAGAGCAAAACTGACATGATCTTGCATGGGTAAAAAACAATTAATTTTCAGAAAAATCGAACGACCATTTTGGAGTTATCACCCTTTAAAAGTCAATTTGTCATAGTGTCTTGGCTATTTTCTTTAAAACTATAATTGAGGGAAAAATAAATAGACAAAAATGAAAATGACCAGCAAGACACCTCTACACATACATCAAAATGACGGAAATTGTAAATCAACTCTTTGAAAATGTTATTGACCTTGAATGATCTTAATTGGTGATATTTTCCCAATTTTGCTTGTTTTGCTATAATCTTGAAAACTACGATAGAGAGGGACCCCAAACCGCAACAACATCTACTATTAATAGCTTAATGTGGTCGAAATCGTCAGTTGATTCAGTTTAGGATAAACGTTTAATATTGCCCTTTGTTGTTGATATTACCCATTTTTTGCCTTTTTGCGAAAACTATCGTAGATAGAAATGTATGCCCTTATATTTTACAGTTATGGTTTTTTGCTTGTGAGAGAGATGTCTACATATTCCATTGAATTAATAGCTAGGTCTCGTATGGAAAGTTGTCTCATCGGTTATCATACTACATCTTCTTATTTATGAACTGTAAATACCAAATAGGTTATCAAGGCAATTTGTCTACAAATAAATTATATAAGCCCTCATTCAATTTGGTTTTTTATCAACATTTTGCCTATTTTGACTATTTCTTATATTAGATAGAGAGAAGCGTTAATACTTACAAAATGATCAGCCTAAAAGTATCCACAAACTATTGAATATCGCCGAAATTGTCAGTCGAGACCTTATATTTATTGCCCATAAAGACGATTTTAACACACACACGTTTAATTTCTACAATCTTGAAAACTGTTACAGATAGAGAGAAACTTTAAACAGCACAAATGATCCGGAAGACAAGATCAACAATAAAGTAAAAAATGACCGAAATCAACATTCGAACCCTTATAGGAGTTATTGCACTTAAATGACAATTTTTATCCCTTTTTTGCTATTTCTTGATAATTTCAATATATAAAGAGAAACTGTAAACTGCATAACGATCAGCAAGATAAGATCTACAAATACGTGAGCATACTAGAAGTTGTGGATCGACTTCTTATAAGAGTTACCTTTCATAATAAACAATTTTTGAGCCCCCCTAATGTTACTTACTATTAAAGATACAAAATACTTGCATACAACAAAGATGATCAGCAAGTATTGAGTACTCATTACTGAGTTTAACTACTATATCGAAGAAGAAGAAGACAACCTTGTTGTGATATTGTGGTGTTACACTATGTGATGTTGTGATGTTGCATCTATGTTGTGATGTTACACTATTGTTTCAGATAAGGGTGAAGGTTGGAACCTATTAAAACGTTTAAACCCGCTGCATTTGTTTGCACCTGTCCTAAGTCAGGAATCTGATGTTCAGTGGTTGTCGTTTGTTGATGTGGTTCATAAGCGTTTCTCGTTTCTCGTTTTTTATATAGATTAGACCGTTGGTTTTCCCGTATGAATGGTTTTACACTAGTAATTTTTGGGGTCCTTTATAGCTTGCTGTTTGGTGTGAGCCAAGGCTCCGTGTTGAAGACCGTACTTTGACCTATAATGGTTTAAATTTTGACTTGGATGGAGAGTTGTCTCATTGGCACTCATACCACATCTTAATATATCTATTCTTATATTGTCCTTAATTGACAATCCTTTACCCATTGTGTTGCAGGATTTTTTTCAGGAACTATATTTAAAAAATAAAAGTCAGATGAACTCTACAATACTGCATGTACATCAAAGGACACCATGCAATCATTTCATACACCATAAAAGTTGACCTATTGCTTATACTATTTGAGAAACATTGACTAATGTAAATCTTACAATCATTCCATACACCAAATATAGTTTGTCTATTGCTTATTGTATCTGATAAACAGACCTAATTACAAAAAGAGAACATGAAAATGAGGTCAAGGTCAGATCAACCCTGTTTGACAGACTACTACACCTTACAATCATTCTATAAATCAAAAATAGTTGACCTGTTGCATGTAGTATCTGATAAGCAGACAAAACCATGAAAAATTAACATTGACCAAAGATCCATGAAAAATGAGATAAAGTTCATATAAAACCTGCCAGAGACAGACATACACTTCTAACTCATAAAAATTAAGTATTTCAAACGACAAAAAAACTATATATTTTTTAAGCAGTCGCTAAACCATAAAAATGAGGTCAAGGAAAATGGTAATATAACAGACAGAAATTTTGGAACATAAGACATCTGCCTACAAGGTACGAAGCATATATGACTGTCTGAAAGTTTTTAAGTTTGACATAATTTTTCAAGGCCGGATAGAAATTTGTATAAATTGTGCTGGAAATAAATTTTTTTTGGTGTATTAACAACCCTTCCGAAAAATCTAAGTATCCTTCAGAAGACGCTTTTTCTTAGATAGAACTGAGATTACCATATTACACATAGTATTCTCAAGAACTAATATCTTCTTTTTTTTTGTGAGTTAAAAAAAAAATATTGCTCTTGTAGAGCGATTTTAACTCAAGGACATGTACTATGAGTGAAATTGTTGGAACAGACGAGACACTTAGTGATATCTTATACATCACGGCATTGATTCAATTTACCGGCTATGAATGAAAATACATCTTTTGTAAAATTATTTCATTTAAAAGAATACTCCCCTTTTCGAGAGTCATTAAAATCCTTGATAATAATATATTTATTGGAAAAACACATTTGATTACTTTTTTTTGTCGCCTGTAACATTTGTAGATTTGTTTGTGAATGTGAATTTAGGGACAATTTAAATTATCTTATTTTATTTATACCATCAGATGTATGTACGTTCGATGATCATAGATGGATTAACTGTTGAAATCAATCTGAATTGCTACTTTCCTATGTTTTTAATCAACAATTTAAAAGTAAAACAATAATGTGCTATGCTAGAAGCTTATTGCATTTATGCTTTCGTTTGAATTTACATTTTACAACGTTTTAACCTAAAATCAGCATATTAGTATCTCGTCTGCTTTTTTCAAGAAAAAAAAAAAAAAAAAAGATCGGGATCGTATACTATGGTTTTATGACATCCTATGACCAAGATCAACTTCCTGTTTATTTGACAGAAGGTAAAAAAAATATGTTTTGGAAAACAACTTAGTAAATCAGAACTCACTCAATCTTAGAAACAGTAAAACATGCAAAATACTTAAGTATCACCATTTCTGCAGACCTAAAATGGAACACCCACACCCAACAAACCGCCGCTAAAGCAAATAAATCCTTATGCTTCATGTTGTGAAAATCCATGGATGGTACCAGCGGGATTCGAACCCTCAATCTCGGGATCTAAAGGCAGCTCTCTAACCAATTGAGCCAAAGAATATCTTCCCTAACTCAACTAATTAGACTACCTTTATATCTCCAGGTCTACAAAACACTTCACCCTTATCTTTTTTTCGGGCTGGTACAATCCATCCGAGCATCTCACAGGTCCACCCCTGTACAACCTGAGTCTTCCGCTCGGAAACCCTCCTGGCCAGTTCCTAGCATGTCATCTAGACATGTCAGGGTCATCCTAGTATGACCTGGTCAAACCTCATGACAATATCTAACTGCTATGTACATTGTACCAGTGGTACATAATTTGTAGATGCTCGCAGCGCCATTGTTGTGAAAATGCATGGATGGTACCAGCGGGATTTAAACCCTAAATCTCGGGATCTAAAGGCAGCGCTCTAACCAATTGAGCAAAAGAAGATCTTCCCTAACTCAACTAGTTAGACTACATTTATATATATCTCCAGGCATGCCAGGTCTTCAACATTAATCATGTTCATCAGAAGAAATCTTAAAGTACGATCACTGTCGGTCCTACTAAAAAGCGCCCGGGAGCGCCCGGGAAAAGAAAAGCACCCGGGGAAAAGAAAAAGCGTCTGGGGAAGAAAAAAAGCGCCTGGGAGAGTAAAATAATAATATTTTATAACAATAAATGTTTTCCTGAATAAAAAAAAATAATCATTGCTTGTTTTGTCCTTAATATAAATGGGGATATGTACGATGCTACATCTAAAGTGTGTAGATAGTGTCGTTGCACTTTTACACTTTAGATTTCAAAATTATATATAAGTAAGTAAGTAAATATAAACAAGAGTACATATATAGAAGAATCATGAACGATATTGTCCTCGATCAAAACGTATCGAGGTCTAATATTCGCAACTGCATGGTGAACACTTTTCAAAGTTTTGTATTTTATTAAACACACTTGAATTGACGGTGGAAGATCGTGGAAGGGTTTCAACATGCCTGCCACTAAGAAAAGAAAAGTTAAACCCACTGCTAAAGCAAATATGATATTCTGGCCTTGTGGAATATGCCGTAAAAATTGTAAAATTGCAAGCATCTGCTGCGACAATTGTGATATGTGGTACCATCTACAATGTGAAGAGCTGGAATTGGCAGACTTTGAGATGTTCCTCCCAGACAAAAATGTGAATTATTCATGCAAAGGGTGTTTTTCCCATGACCAGTCAAACTAAAACTGTTTTAATGGCTATGCTTATCAGTGTTTTAATGCTTAGTTTTAAATTTAAACCAAACTCCTGCTTTTTACCCCCTTGTTTTAACTACGGTGATTCAATGTTATTTGTTTTTAACATGCATAGTATAATTGTTTTATTTGCCGATGCTGATATACATGTGCGTGTCACTTTTATCGTTCTTAAATAATGTGTAACTCTTTTAATTTTATAAAATTAATATTTATCTGGGAAATTTAAGTTGTTTTTGCATTTTTCATTTTGATATCGTTTTTGAAAAACATGTCTTTTGATGTCTAACATTTTATAAATCTTCAGCATAAACTGTGATCCATTATTATTTGTCTTTCGAAATATTATTCATATATTATTGTTAAAATTGAAACATTCATACTTGTTTTTGTGCTTTATTACAAATGTCTATTACATTTTGTATCTGAATTTGCAAAATACTTGTCTAAAATTAAAAAAAAATCAAATGTGCATAACTTATTTCATCGACACAAAGTTGTCACATGCCAATACAATATCTATATATTTTCCGCGGGCGCCTTTTCTTTTCCCTGGGCACTTTTTTTTCTTCCCTGGGCGCTTTTTCTTTTCCCCGGGCGCTTTTTCTTCACCCGGGCGCTTTTTAGTAGGACCCATCACTGTCAGTGAATCACAAACAATTAAAGAAAGAGCATACAAAACACTTATAAGACCAAAGTTAGAATACTGTTGTACTGTATGGGACCCATTTACAAATGTAAATATAAGATCACTAGAAAAAGCACAGAGACAGGTGGCAAGGTATGTGTGCAAGAGACATCACAATGCCAGCAGTGTGTCTGAGATGTTAACACCATGAATTGGTAAAAATTACAAGAATGCAGACTAAGAATAAGGCTTATAATGTTTCACAAAATTGTAAATGAAAATATTGCCATTCCATCGCAAAATTTATTACAGCAGAGACAGTCTACTACAAGATCCACCCATAAAGAATCCTACAGAAACCTTTTTATTCCACTGATTTGGCCATTTGATTAGGGACTTTCCGTTTTGAATTTTCCTCGGAGTTCAGTATTTTTGTGATTTTACTTTAATATTACAGAGGGATCAACCTAGCAAATTATTCATTTCCTTTCAAATTCATTAACCAAATCTGGTTAAAATGATCCAAACAATAACATATTTACACTGTAAATCAAAGAATTATATCCCAAAAGGGTAATTATACATTGTATGTAAGGTATTTTGACTTGCGAAAAACTCTTTTTGCTACGTAATTGAATAATAAGTTTTTATTTTGAAAGTTATTGATAGCCTAATTAGCTAAAATGGTTTTGCATAATGAAGTAAATAATTGGAAAATTATCAATATATTCTCCTGTCAGAAGTCAACACAGCTTAAAGTTATAAGCGATCACAACTTGATATTCCTGAGGCTTTAAAACTTTTAACTTTGGCCGTGTGGAATATCATACAATACTGAGTGACAGTTTTATTACGGAAAAGCATAATATTGAATTTAGTAAATGAAAACTAAAAAACAAAATTAATAATAACTTTTTGACAAAAGAACGTTGGAAAGTCCAATCTTACAACTATTTTCAATATTGAATTTGACTAAATGTAACCATGGTAACTGTCATTAACTGATGGAATTTCATGTCAGTCATTTGTATTTAAATTCAGTCATGACTAGTAAACATGACTGTTTTGGGGCTTGATCCATACCCCAAAACTTGATATTTCTTGTTTTTTTTTTTGTGGTAAAACTTAATTGATCATGTTGATTGGCATATACATGTAAGGTTAGTCCTACAGGGTCTCCCCAGCCTCTGTTATAAGAATATATTCTAATATCTTGAAAATTGTAGAGTTATCTCCCTTATAAACCATATACAGTGTAACTTGCCTAATCCAACACCTGAGTATTCCAACATCCTGCTTTAGCCGACACATTTTCTTGGTCCAAAAATATGCCTATCCTTGCAGAAAAAACCTGAGTATTCCGCCACCCTGCTTAATTTGATATTTTTTCTGGTCCCCCAGTGTGTTGGATAACACATGTTACACTGTACATGTATTTTCTTGGTATTGTGTCAAAATGAACTTAATGATATACATATCAGTGTTCTCCCCAGATATATCATTTAGCATCCTGGTGAAAATGGAGATTTTAAATATCATCTTGTTTCTAAAAATAATGTAGCATCACACCCACAACATAATCAATAAGAAAATCAATTCAAATAGCATCACATAACCATGATGTAAAAAGGCCCTGTGGAGAACACTGCATGTATAGTGTGATTTGAATTTCCTACATGTCATTTCCCTATTAAACCTGTCTACTATATGATACTGAAAACATAAAACAAGATTATAATTAAACATGTTAAACATTGAAAGTAGTTATATGAAACAGCCTGAAAAATACAAAAAAAATAACGAAAACATCATTATGATTGAACATCAATATAAACATAACTGGCATGTCTGTAAGATCAACAATGTATTAAAAGCTGTAGTAAATGAATATGAAATTAAAATCAGCAGAATTATTATTTTTTTTTAGATGGCTCTTAATTTTGAGAAGTTACTGAATGATGCCAAGATTTTAGTAACTCGGTTGAAGACACATGACAGCTCAGCAGATGTCATCATTGCTCAGACACAGACTCTTCACAACAGAATAGACTCAATGAAACAGGTATACAGTATTTTCCTAGTACAATACATTAAAAACATAAGACATTGAATGATTGTACATGTAATAAGATAGCTATAAAAACAAACACCAAATGACAAGTTGCAAACAACTACCATGACTACTGATCACCTTACTGCACTCAAACAATGAACGAAAAATAAATACGGATAGTAAACAATGAAATGCACCATCAAAGCAACATGTGACACAATTCAAAAGGGAAAAAAAATGGTAGCGGATTATAACTAGTGGTAATGACATTAAATGAAAACAATAATGGCAGACGACAACAAGAAGTCAGTATATATATTAGTTAAAAGAGCTGATGTGAACTGATAGTATTAAGCACGAAAGTCAATGTCACAATTTAACACAGATTACTGATTTAAGAGTATTATTGCCTGATATGTTAGCTTGATTATTGCATGAAAATATTTATGCCTTTTCTAAAAATAAATTTTAGGCTTATCAGTTAAGGTGAATGATAACCAAATTTTCACTAGTCTTGTGCAATGTCATGGGTGTCACCGTGTTTCTATTGGAGCAGGGACTTAAGTGTGTGTTTTCCTATGGTATTTTTGTATGCTTTTTGTTTCTCAATCATAACTTCATATGTTGTATGATTCATATTCTAAATCGTAAAGAAAATCTGTATTTTGGGAAACATGTTTTCATTTTAGTATCAAGATGACATCAACGAACTGAATGAGATTGCTCGACACAGACCACGTTCTACATTAGTGTTAGGAATAGCACAAGAAAATCGTCAGATCAGAGAACTTCAACAAGAGAACAAAGAACTATGTTTATCGCTAGAAGAACATCAGTCAGCATTAGAACTTATCATGCAGAAATATCGTGAACAAATAATGAAACTGATACAAAGTAACAGAGTAGAAAATCAATTAAAACAAGACAGGACCAGAAAAATAGGGTAAGATGCAGTTCCACATAGTGGTTAAGCTGAGGATATGATTTACCGCTGCTCAGTTCACACACAGTGGTTAAGCTTAGGATATGATTTACCGCTGCTCAGTTCACACACAGTGGATAAGCTTAGGATATGATTTACTGCTGCTCAGTTCACACACAGTGGTTAAGCTTAGGATATGATTTACCGCTGCTCAGTTCCCACACAGTGGTTAAGCTTAGGATATGATTTATTGCTGCACAGTTTATCTTTGTCAAGAATGTGGAAACACCATGCCGACTTGTCTGGCTTGTCTCAAGACTACTGTAAAATATAAGTAAATAATGTTCCATTTTCTTGTTGTACAAGTAATTTCCTTAATTGCACAACCAGCAGGGACAAATTGAAAAAAACTCTGGAGAAGTAGAATTTTTGTATAGTACTTGTCCTTGAAGAACTGAAGAACTTTTATATTTCCTCACCCCTGGGTTTTTGTTGTTGTTGCTAAAACAAGACATAAAAGATGCAGGTTATACCATGAAAATTACATGAAATCATCTTATATTCATGGAATTGATATGATTTCATAAGTCAGCATATATGTAGTCTTCAACTATTGGCAGATGTCTGTATACCATATGTCAAGCTGTAAATCCTCCGGAGTCTAAAAGTTGTGAATAAATAAAACAGAAATAATCACTATGATCAAAGGTATCTGCCATAAACATGATCAAAGATATCTGCCATAAACATCCAATTCTCCATCTTTCAAACCCTTTATGATACAACATAGTACAATCGCTGATTACATTCCTGACTTGGGACTGGCTTATTTATATTTTGTTTGGTTGAACAAGACATTGAGATCTAAACACACTACATTTAAATCTTCATTCTCGATCAGTACATGTAGACGTACAAACCCTAATTAAAAACACATACAAAAAGTCAGCACAGAATCAAAAAGCTCTGAGATTTAATAGATGACAAAATCACAAGAATAAACTAAATGATTATAAACAATATTTTACCATACGTACAAAGGATTGCAGCTATGAGAACATGCTTAAAGTACTTACCTTGCTGGCAGTAAATGATGCCTTTGTTATCTGTATTCCAGTGTATACGAAAATAAGAAGATGTAGTATGATTGTAATTGAGACAACTATCAACCAGAGACAAAAGGATGAGAATGTTAACAACTATTAGGACACTGTATAGCCTTCAACCATGAGCAAAACCAATACTGTATACTAGTAAGCTCTCAAAGGCCCAGCATTGAACTGGTCAAACCTCATGACAATATCTAACTGCTATGTACATTGGACCAGTGGTACATAATTTGTAGATGCTCGAGCGCCATTGTTGTGAAAATCCATGGATGGTACCAGCAGGATTTGAACCCTCAATCTCGGGATCTAAAGGCAGCGCCTAACCAATTGAGCCAAAGAAGATCTTCCTAACTCAACTAGTTAGACTACATTTATATATCTCCAGGTTTACAACATTCATCATTTTCATCAGAAGAAATCTTAAAGTACAATCACTGTCAGTGAATCACAAACAATTAAAGAAAGAGCATACAAAACACTTATAAGACCAAAGTTAGAATACTGTTGTACTGTATGGGACCCATTTACAAATGAAAATATAAGATCACTAGATTCACCATGAATTGGTAAACATTACAAGTACGCAGACTAAGAATAATATAATGTTTCACAAAATTGTAAATGAAAATATTGCCATTCCATCACAAAATTTATTACAGCAGAGACAGTCTACTACAAGATCCACCCATAAAGAATCCTACAGAAACCTATTTATTCCACTGATTTGGCCATTTGATTAGGGACTTTCCGTTTTAATTTCCTCGGAGTTTAGTATTTTGTGATTTTATTTATAACAGAGTAATCAACCTAGCAAATTATTCATTTCCTTTCAAATTCATTAACCAAATCTGGTTAAACAGTCAAGGGTCTAACTTAAATAAGTTATTAGAGAAAAATAGCATACATGTGTTATTACAGATACTTTCATGAGTTGTCTTCTTTATTTCTTAATCTGTAGTAACATATGTTTGTTATTAGTTAATATATCAAAATATATTTTTATTTTTAGTGGGCTCTTGGGATTTCTTGAAACTTTGCAGAAACTTAATGCATAGAGCATAACCTTGATAATTAATTTTCCAATTCAATTAATATTGTACATTTTGATCAACCATGGTAAATCAATGAGACAAGGCTTTTAAGGGATACACTAAGCTGTAATAACAATGGTTAAAATGATCCAAACAATAACATATTTACACTGTAAATCAAAGAATTATATCCCAAAAGGGTAATTATACATTGTATGTAAGGTATTTTGACTTGAAAAACTCTTTTTGCTACGTAATTGAATAATAAGTTTTTATTTTGAAAGTTATTGATAGCCTAATTAGCTAAAATGGTTTTGCATAATGAAGTAAATAATTGGAAAATTATCAATATATTCTCCTGTCAGAAGTCAACACAGCTTAAAGTTATAAGCGATCACAACTTGATATTCCTGAGGCTTTAAAACTTTTAACTTTGGCGTGTGGAATATCATACAATACTAGTGACAGTTTTATTACGGAAAAGCATAATATTGAATTTAGTAAATGAAAACTAAAAACAAAATTAATAATAACTTTTGACAAAAGAACGTTGGAAAGTCCAATCTTACAACTATTTTCAATATTGAATTTGACTAAATGTAACCATGGTAACTGTCATTAACTGATGGAATTTCATGTCAGTCATTTGTATTTAAATTCAGTCATGACTAGTAAACATGACTGTTTTGGGGCTTGATCCATACCCCAAAACTTGATATTTCTTGTTTTTTTTTTGTGGTAAAACTTAATTGATCATGTTGATTGGCATATACATGTAAGGTTAGTCCTACAGGGTCTCCCCAGCCTCTGTTATAAGAATATATTCTAATATCTTGAAAATTGTAGAGTTATCTCCCTTATAAACCATATACAGTGTAACTTGCCTAATCCAACACCTGAGTATTCCAACATCCTGCTTTAGCCGACACATTTTCTTGGTCCAAAATATACCTATCCTTGCAGAAAAACCTGAGTATTCCGCCACCCTGCTTAATTCGATATTTTTCTGGTCCCCAGTGTGTTGGATAACACATGTTACACTGTACATGTATTTTCTTGGTATTGTGTCAAAATGAACTTAATGATATACATATCAGTGTTCTCCCCAGATATATCATTTAGCATCCTGGTGAAAATGGAGATTTTAAATATCATCTTGTTTCTAAAAATAATGTAGCATCACACCCACAACATAATCAATAAGAAAATCAATTCAAATAGCATCACATAACCATGATGTAAAAGGCCCTGTGGAGAACACTGCATGTATAGTGTGATTTGAATTTCCTACATGTCATTTCCTATTAAACCTGTCTACTATATGATACTGAAAACATAAAACAAGATTATAATTAAACATGTTAAACATTGAAAGTAGTTATATGAAACAGCCTGAAAATACAAAAAAATAACGAAACATCATTATGATTGAACATCAATATAAACATAACTGGCATGTCTGTAAGATCAACAATGTATTAAAAGCTGTAGTAAATGAATATGAAATTAAAATCAGCAGAATTATTATTTTTTTTTAGATGGCTCTTAATTTTGAGAAGTTACTGAATGATGCCAAGATTTTAGTAACTCGGTTGAAGACACATGACAGCTCAGCAGATGTCATCATTGCTCAGACACAGACTCTTCACAACAGAATAGACTCAATGAAACAGGTATACAGTATTTTCCTAGTACAATACATTAAAAACATAAGACATTGAATGATTGTACATGTAATAAGATAGCTATAAAAACAAACACCAAATGACAAGTTGCAAACAACTACCATGACTACTGATCACCTTACTGCACTCAAACAATGAACGAAAAATAAATACGGGATAGTAAACAATGAAATGCACCATCAAAGCAACATGTGACACAATTCAAAAGGGAAAAAAAAATGGTAGCCGGATTATAACTAGTGGTAATGACATTAAATGAAAAACAATAATGGCAGACGACAACAAGAAGTCAGTATATATATTAGTTAAAAAGAGCTGATGTGAACTGATAGTATTAAGCACGAAAGTCAATGTCACAATTTAACACAGATTACTGATTTAAGAGTATTATTGCCTGATATGTTAGCTTGATTATTGCATGAAAATATTTATGCCTTTTCTAAAAATAAATTCTTAGGCTTATCAGTTAAGGTGAATGATAACCAAATTTTCACTAGTCTTGTGCAATGTCATGGGTGTCACCGTGTTTCTATTGGAGCAGGGACTTAAGTGTGTGTTTTCCTATGGTATTTTTGTATGCTTTTTGTTTCTCAATCATAACTTCATATGTTGTATGATTCATATTCTAAATCGTAAAGAAAATCTGTATTTTGGGAAACATGTTTTCATTTTTAGTATCAAGATGACATCAACGAACTGAATGAGATTGCTCGACACAGACCACGTTCTACATTAGTGTTAGGAATAGCACAAGAAAATCGTCAGATCAGAGAACTTCAACAAGAGAACAAAGAACTATGTTTATCGCTAGAAGAACATCAGTCAGCATTAGAACTTATCATGCAGAAATATCGTGAACAAATAATGAAACTGATACAAAGTAACAGAGTAGAAAAATCAATTAAAACAAGACAGGACCAGAAAAATAGGGTAAGATGCAGTTCCACATAGTGGTTAAGCTGAGGATATGATTTACCGCTGCTCAGTTCACACACAGTGGTTAAGCTTAGGATATGATTTACCGCTGCTCAGTTCACACACAGTGGATAAGCTTAGGATATGATTTACTGCTGCTCAGTTCACACACAGTGGTTAAGCTTAGGATATGATTTACCGCTGCTCAGTTCCCACAGTGGTTAAGCTTAGGATATGATTTATTGCTGCACAGTTTATCTTTGTCAAGAATGTGGAAACACCATGCCGACTTGTCTGGCTTGTCTCAAGACTACTGTAAAATATAAGTAAATAATGTTCCATTTTCTTGTTGTACAAGTAATTTCCTTAATTGCACAACCAGCAGGGACAAATTGAAAAAAACTCTGGAGAAGTAGAATTTTTGTATAGTACTTGTCCTTGAAGAACTGAAGAACTTTTATATTTCCTCACCCCTGGGTTTTTGTTGTTGTTGCTAAAACAAGACATAAAAGATGCAGGTTATACCATGAAAATTACATGAAATCATCTTATATTCATGGAATTGATATGATTTCATAAGTCAGCATATATGTAGTCTTCAACTATTGGCAGATGTCTGTATACCATATGTCAAGCTGTAAATCCTCCGGAGTCTAAAAGTTGTGAATAAATAAAACAGAAATAATCACTATGATCAAAGGTATCTGCCATAAACATGATCAAAGATATCTGCCATAAACATCAATTCTCCATCTTTCAAACCCTTTATGATACAACATAGTACAATCGCTGATTACATTCCTGACTTGGGACTGGCTTATTTATATTTTGTTTGGTTGAACAAGACATTGAGATCTAAACACACTACATTTAAATCTTCATTCTCGATCAGTACATGTAGACGTACAAACCCTAATTAAAAACACATACAAAAAGTCAGCACAGAATCAAAAAGCTCTGAGATTTAATAGATGACAAAATCACAAGAATAAACAAAATGATTATAAACAATATTTTACCATACCTACAAAGGATTGCAGCTATGAGAACATGCTTAAAGTACTTATCTTGCTGGCAGTAAATGATGCCTTTGTTAGCTGTATTCCAGTGTATATGAAAATAAGAAGATGTAGTATGATTGTAATTGAGACAACTATCAACCAGAGACAAAAGGATGAGAATGTAAACAACTATTAGGACACTGTATAGCCTTCAACCATGAGCAAAACCAATACTGTATACTAGTAAGCTCTCAAAGGCCCAGCATGACATAATGTGAAACAATTAAAAACAGCCTAATCTTACTCAAAACAACAAATGAAAAACAAGTCTGCCAGCAACTACCAGCAATGAACAAATCACAGGTTCCTTACTTGTATATATTTATTTTTTTTCAGGAAATTGAAGAACTTATTGACAAAATTAGTGAAATGGCTGCAGTAATGCAGAAAGCTGCTTCTGTCGATGATCAGCTGTCTGCCCACGATCATGAAAAACTCACTCAACTACAGCTAGAAAATAATGGATTACGAGAAATATTAGAAGTATGCACAACAGCAAAGCAAAAAATTCTGGACAATGTCAAGGCCATAGATTCAGATGATAAATCAGCCCAAACAGACACTTCTGATCAAAGTTTTGAAAGCTTGGATAGCCAAGGAGAAAATGAGCAAGTCAATAAAGCAGCAGAAAATGATTAATATATTAAATTTAGAACTAAAAGAAAAGAGACAGACATTTGTGTCATCACATGTGATGATTTTGTATTAATGATATTTATGTAAGCATACATTTAGTAACAAGAGATATCAGCTGTTTTGTGTAACTTTATTAACAAAAGATATCAGCTGTTTTAAACTGATATTGTACATAGATAAGTTATTGGAAAAGATTTGGTTATTGGAAAAGATTTGAGGTTTGGAGTGGATGCTTATACATGTATTAACATATAACTCAAAAAAGAAACTTTATCATCATATGCTATAACTTTCATTTCCTTAGAATTGTGAGTATGATGAAGAAAGTTCTATACCTTATAAAAATAAAAGAAATCCAACTAGAATTTGTTTCAATTTGATTCTAAGCAATACAATGAAAGGTAATACACTAAGCAATACACTGGAAGGCATTATACCTTTGAATGTTAACATATTCATGTTGTTTAAAAGATTCTTCTACTACAACGAAAGAGATACACATGTTTGCTTGTGAGAGTCAAATTTTTGGTGGAAGAAGACTTCAAGTCTTCTGAAAGCCTTTACTGCCGGCTGTAAAATCATTGAACCGTCACCAGGACGTATGCCGTATCCCTTTCTGTGCTTTACAATTTCATAACAACTTCCGTGCCATATCTTGACACCGATGTTTACACATGATCTAAGCATCTGCATCATTTAATTTTTTAGTTAGGCTTGAAAAACGATCACTATCGTTAGTGTTATAATTTCTCACGTTTTAATGTATTAATATCAACCCTTTTATTTGTAAATTATTAGATTTCATCTCATCTTACATGAACGTTATTTATTTACTTGTAACCGGATGTCTTTAAAGTAGAGTTTGTAGTACGCATGCGTGAATTTGGTATCGGGTCGGTTCGCCCTGATTACATGTTCGCCCTTGGTCCGTTCGCCCTGAGTTCATCCCCATAGAGTACGTTCACCCTGGGTTCCTTCTCCTTACTTTTATCGTGGAAGTATTATATTGACTGCTTTTATCAAGGACGTTTTATATGTCCTTGCAATTATTAAAAAATAATAATATTATGGGTATTAAAGTTTAATAAACTTATTCAGATGTTTATATGGTATAAATTCTCGAAATTCATGAACACACATGAAAAAAAATGAATTAAAAGTTGATGGCTTGTTTTGGAGCATTTAATAGGTCATGATAATAATTCTCACTGATTGTTGTAATAATTGTCTTTGGTAGATTAATAATTGGAATTAACGGAATAAAACAACTGGATTATTCAGGTTAATTTAAACCACGTTGGTTAAGTATCTGCACATGTGCACAAATGGGAAATTTAATTGTGTACCAGGGTATCTGAAAGTTTCAAAATAATGATAAACAGAATTGTCATATATTCATACAATCCATCTTGAGTTAAAGTCAAGTATATACGTGGAGAGTATGCCTTCAAATCAATGATGCTTGAAAAAATACACGGATTAAAGTTAGAATATTTAAGTATGTTATTGCGATAATAAAGAGTCAAGCGCACACGTGAATCTGCTGGTGTTTTACACATCAAACTATGCACCGTCTGTTGACAGAAATATCAATGTTCAAACTAATGTCTGTTGACGGATTCCATTTCGAAAGTACGTAGTTTTCAGGTCGGTCATTGTCGGAATGTCCCCAATGATTGCCTTTATACATTTCAAAGTTTTAGAAGTGATAAAAAACGGGATTTAACAACTGAATAGTCCAGCTCTTTACCGTTATTCGTCATTAAGGTACACACATTATCGAGGCTCGAGTACGGAACCAGTAATTCGTTGCTGTCAATAGTTTTATTTTCATGAAAAATCTCAGAAAAGGGCTGTATGACTCCTGACGGAAAATGCCATTCCTACCCTCATACTTTTGTGTAAAAATATTAGACGCAAAACAAATATGATATATGGGTCAAGCACTTTAAATGAACGGGTTCAAAATGCTAAAGAGTCAAGCGCACATGTGATTCTGTCAACTGACGGTGATGAGACAACATTCTTCCAGAGACAAAGGGTGAGGATGTATACAACTATTAGGACACAGTACAATGTACAGCCGTCAACCATGAGCAAAACCAATACTGTATAGTAAGCTCTAAAATGTTAAACAAATGAAATTAGCCTAATTTTGCTCATAACAACAAACATAAAACAAGTCAGCCAACAACCACAAACAACAACTGAATCACAGGCTGCTATTTTGTTTAAATTTATTTTTCAGGAAATTGAACAACTTATTGACAAAATTAGTGAAATGGCTGCAGTGATGCAGAAAGCGGCTTCTGTTGATGATCAGTTGTCTGCCCATGATCATGAAAACTGACTCAGCTCCAGCTAGAAAATAATGGATTACGAGAAATATTAGAAGTATGCACAACAGCAAAACAAAAATTCTAGACAATGTTAAGGCAATTGATTCTGATGATAAATCAGCCCAAACAGACCAAAGTTCTGATCAGAGCTTTGAAAGTTTGGATAGCCAAGGAGAAAATGAGCAAGTCAATAAAGCAGCAGAAAATGATTAATATTTTAAATTTAGAACTAAAAGAAAAGAGACAGACAATTTGTGTCATCACATGTGATGATTTTGTATTAATGATATTTATGTAAGCATACATTTAGTAACAAGAGATATCAGCTGTTTTGTGTAACTTTATTAACAAAAGATATCAGCTGTTTTAAACTGATATTGTACATAGATAAGTTATTGGAATACATAGATAAGTTATTGGAAAAGATTTGAGGTTTGGAGTGGATGCTTATACATGTATTAACATATAACTCAAAAAGAAACTTTATCATAATATGCTAATTGCTATAACTTTCATTTGAGTAGAATTGTGAGTATGATAAAGAAAGTTCTATACCTTATAAATAAAAATAAAAGAAATCCAACTAGAATTTCTTTCAATTTGATTCTAAGCAATACGGTGAAAGGTAATACACTAAGCAATACACTGGAAGGCATTATACCTTTGAATGTTAACATGTTCATGTTGTTTAAAAGATTCTTCTACTACAATGAAAGAGATACACATGTTTGCTTGTGAGAGTCAAATTTATGGATGAACCACTAATGTTAAGTCAATGATATTTGGTATGCAAATGTATTGTAATTCAAGTTACCTTTATGGTTCATGCATCTTTTTCCACCTCAGAGCAATCAGCTCTTTGATTATGTATTGCTATTTTAATTTCAACATTGCATTATCAAAATAACAAATAGGCGAGACATATCTCTGTGTTAACAGTTTTTAATTGTTTGGTTTGACAAGCATATTAAATATTGAAAATTATTTTGAGTAGAGAAATATCATACCACATGAGAAACAGTGAAAGAGTCTGTTTTTCTAAAGGCTGTTCCAGAATTAAATGGTGTTATCTTTGTACAAGCATATGTATTTTCATTGCATATATAAAAATTACAGCATATATCTATATATCTTTATTTGGTTAAAAAAGACAATAATAATAGAATTTACCATAATCTAAGTAGTCAATTTAATGACATTACACTTCACAAATCATTTAACATGTATTATACATCTTGTAATACAGTACATTGTAAAAATAGTTTCGCTATATAAAATTAAAGGCGACGTGGTATGATTGACAAAGAGACACACAGTACCATAGATAACAGTAGATATTTCTTGAAGACTAACGGTTGAATCGGTGATACCGTTAAGTGCTGTTTATGATAATTGGTATGCTATATCAAGGAACTGAAAGAATACATCATGACCAAGACTAAGTCCTTTCAATAATGGAAAAAATTGATTTATTCATAAAAAAAGAATCACTATCAAAATTAAAATCTAAACTGAAAATTTTGTCAGATTAAATGATGTTTTTTCCGTAAAAAAGTTTCTGTCAGGTCTAAGATTTTATTGGCCCAAGATGCTAATAAAGCTTTCTTAATGACAACCTATTTAAGATCAATGTTATTTACACATACACACACACACACACACACAAGTACTTTATGTTTAATGTTGCCTCTTGTGCTATGTTATGCAAATAAATATTTTTTTAAACTTATAAAATGAATCCATTTACGTCAGATATTGACTCCAATGATACTTGTCGGTTTTTCTGTGTGATAATTTATTTCAATACATGTATACCTTTGACATTAGTAATAAACATAATTCAAACCACAATTGTCAAAAACAGATCCCATTCAAATTTGTTTGATACGTTGTAATAATAATTATTATACTTTATTTTCAAAAGCAATGCAACTTATACATGTATGAGCAACACGACGGGTGTCGCATATGGAGCAGAGTCTTCTTACCCTTCTGGAGCACCTGGGATCACCCCCAGTTTTTGGTGGGGTTCGTGTTGCTCAGTTTTCTATTTTGTGTTTTGTGTACTAATGATTGTCTGTTGGTCTTTTTCTTTTTTAGCCATGGCGTTGTCAGTTTATTTTCTACTTATGAGTTTGACTGTCCCGTTGGCTTTGGTATCTTTCTCCTCCTTTTATAGGCATATAATTGAAAAGACATAACATTTCAATACACACATACATATATAAACAGTATAAGATATCGATATACAATTGTTTAGTAACAGTAGGGGAGCATGACACACAAGATTTATGAACTACAAAGACAAATGATAATACTAATATAAGATGGTATTATACCAAGATGTTGTTATTAAATCGTGTTGACAAATATTTCGGCTTAACAAATAGCCTTCTTCGGTGTCATTGACACCGAAGAAGGCTATGTTGTTATTAAATCGTGTTGACAAATATTTCGGCTTAACAAATAGCTTTCTTCGGTGTCATTGACACCGAAGAAGGCTATTTGTTAAGCCGAAATTTTTGTCAACACGATTTAATAACAACATCTTCGTATAATACCATCTTATATTAGTATCGTTGTGCAAATTTTTAGACTTATATAATTTTTTCCTTATCTCCACAGTATCGTCTATTCTAGACGATCCGGTACATAGTAAATTTGCTGGTTGGTCCTTTTTATAGACTTCTATATATATATATATATATATATATCCGTATGATAAAAAAAACCCATGATTTTGAAAATGTCATTTGTCAATCTTATATATACAACTTTTCAATGCAACGTTCTGGCATTTTTATGTCAAAATTATGTCGACAGGTCAATGCATGAAAAGTTCGTCTTAAATAAAAACAGATCAGGTATATACATGTATATTAAAGTTATCTTTTCCAAATCATAACCCGAAAAGGGAAATGTCTCTCAGAATCTTAAAATGCACAAGGGTCACTCGGTCATGTACTAAAAAAAGGAAAATTTGAAAGAAGATTACTATATAGATGATATTCTCTCAATAATTCAAAATTTAGTGACTATGTTGAATGCATCTATCCTATCGAACTTGAGATAAAGGATACAACAGATACAATTAAGTCTGCCTTATATCTTGACTTTCATCTAGAAATTGGCAATGAGGGTCGGTTGAAAACAAAACTTTACGACAAAACAGATGATTTCAGATACCCAATTGTGAACTTTCCATTTTTATGTAGCAACATTCCAGCATGGCCTGCATACGGAGTACATATCTTCCAGTTGGTACAATATTTCAGGGCTTGTATTTCCAATCATGATTTCCTTGATAGAGGATGCTGCTGACAAGGAAGCTATTCAACCAAGAGTTCCAAGTGATGAAGTTGAAATCACCCCTTCGTAAATTTTACGGACGCCATCACGAATTGGTTGACGGTTATGAAATATTCGGTGACGGCTGATATGTTCCAATTGTCGTAACTACAATCTTGCCCAGTCTCCTTTTTCCGAAATGTGACCTACCGAATTAGACTTATTACCGGGTTTGTACTAACATGAGCAACACGATGGGTGCCACATGTGGAGCAGGATATGCTTACCCCTTCCGGAGCGCCTGAGATCGCCCCAGTTTTTGGTAGGGTTCGTGTTGCTCAGTCTTTAGTTTTCTATGTTGTGTTTTGTGTTGTTGTTTTTATGTTGGTCTTTTTCCCCTTTTTTTTTTTAGCCATGGCGTTGTCAGTTTATTTTCTACTTATGAGTTTGAATGTCCGTTTGGTATCTTTCGCCTCTCTTTTACAATATAAAGCCAAACTTTAAAAAAAATGTTATCCACTTTAAGTGATGAAACACAGTTCAAAAGCGGTGGACCATCTAGTCATGACTAGAGCTCAGGACTAGACATAGGTTAAAATAAAAATAAATAACAAGAATCATTACACTAAAAAGGTTGGATAATTGCCAGGATACCAAAACACAATACCAAATAAAATTAAATAAGTTTTCAGCGGCAAATATTTCATCCATACTTACAAAGATTAAATCATCAAAATTGAATTAAACTTGTCAAAGATATGAGAAAAAATAGGGGAACACACCAAACAAAATTGGAAAAATAATTAGAGGTGAAGATAAGGGACAAAAAACTTAATTAAGCCTTCTCCATCAGTCACGTCTTTTTTTTTTTTTGCGATAGTTGACATTTAAGGTAGCATTCACTGGACATACCATTCTCTGAGCAAAATCAGTCATTATTCTTGATGAGGCTTTTAAGTTTATTAAGTGAAACATCTCCCACCTCTTCACCATACTGTCCGACAAGGGACGCGCCATTCAGTTTTGTAGGTTAACAGCTAATGCATTACAAACAATACTAAGAAAGGAAAAGAAAGTTATAGTAGAAAAAAGAAATAGAAGAAACACAAAGAAAGGATTACTAGCCTTACAAATTGATTTATCATATCAGTGTATTTTAATTACTACCATCTTACCCGATGTGAAATGAAGAAAGTATATACTGTTCCTACATCAGTAATATTTAGGAGCAGGTTGGCCCTGTAGTGCTTCCAGGGCACCCGTGTTTAATCGTCGTTTATTTTTTGTTTGGGGTCGCTTTGTATACTCTTTAATGTTTCTGTGTAGTGTTTTGAAACTTGTTTACCTTGTTTTCGTTTTTAGTTTGGCCATGTTTTTTATGTTTTTTCTGTGACTTATTGTTTTTTTTTGTATAATCGCTTGGTATCTTTCCTTTTATTGCTTACGAAACCATTTCAGATATTGAGTACACTTTTTTTAAGAAGACAGAGTTTCTTTCCTTTAAGGATTTTTTTTATATTTGAACAAAATTTATGCCATTGATTTCCTCTATATTTGAACATTATGTGAATAACAAATACCATAATACAGCATAATGCTCCACATGAAAGTGACTTGAAATGGCAAACTAAGTTGAACACTCATAATGCTGGGCTTGTCTATTGTTGAATATTTTATAGTTATCCAAAGCTGTCGATATTTTGTGTAGCTCACCTCTCCAATTAATATGGTTATACTGCATAACAAAGAAATATATTCCACCAAGATATATTCCACCTAGTTTCTTACACATGGTTATTTCTATTCTATTTTTTTACTATAGTTATATATTTATAATATCATGCTATTTCCCCAATGGTCTTTAAAACAGGCTAATGTTTGATTTTAAAATATAGTTAACATATGCTAAATAAAGAAACAAAGAAAGGGTCACTTGCAAGGAAATTGATTAGGCGTTGGATAGTTTTTGCATTTGAATGTACCAAATATTGATGGCGTAATAATATGTTGTTTTTTTAAGATTGGAAAATATAACAAAAGGACGAATGGATTATATTGTGTGAAAAAAGAACAAAACCCGAAATTCAAAGACCCCTGTGTGGAGAGGCAAAACAAAATCTACGCAATTTTTTTATTAAGCGTTTGACTGTTTTACCGAATGATGATGGCGTTATTTGTGATACCGTTCGAAGGAGGACATACTACAGGGAAGATCAATCAAACTTGATTAAAAATACCAACCATTCTTACAACTGATACAAATACAAATGATCCTGATTTTACGCCACAATCCGCACACGATAGAGCAAAACTTAAGTCAGTCTCCTTTATGAATATCACTTCCTATCTATTTCTTCAACAAAATAAAAGGCTATTCACAATGTTTTCTTTGCAAAAAGAGTGGCTAAAACTAACGGTTGTTCCGGAAGAAGCACGATACAACACATTTTTGGAAAATAATATCATTATTCCTGCAGCATCACGATGCTGTCCTCGTCATTTACGTAATGAAAGTTTTAAAAAGAAGCTTATGAAGATATAACAAGTGTTTATATTATACTGTTGCAGACTTCAGTCGCAGCGGACTGATTGAATTAATAAATACTATTAGAGAACATGCATTAAAAAGTAAAAACGCTAGAATTTACTTTGATAAATCAACTTCGTTAAAAAAAGAATAACAAAAAAACCGAACTCCAAGGTAAATTTAAAAAGGGGAAAGTCCATAAAAACTGACAAAATCAAACGTTATCATACAACGGAATGATTGAAAAAAAACCAACTGTCATATTCCTGACTTGGAACAGGCATTTTCTGAAGAAAATGGTGGGTTAAACCTCGTTTTATAGCTTACTAAACCTCCAACTTGCGTATGACAGTTGTTAATAGTTCCGTTATATTGACAAAATTGTGTGAACAATCCAAACAGACATAATAGGTTGAGAAAATGGGGTGAGCAACTCAAACAGACATAATAGGATGAGAAAATGGGGTGAGCAACTCAAACAGACATAATAGGATGAGAAAATGGGGGTGAGCAACTCAAACAGACATAATTGGTTGAGAAAATGGGGTGAGCAACTCAAACAGACATAATAGGAGAAAATGGGGTGAGCAACTCAAACAGACATAATAGGTTAATGTGACAATTGGGATCGTCATTTTGCTTAGTTTCTTCTGTTACCTATTCATCATCGGACTCGGACTTCTTTTAAACTGAGCTTTACTGTGCGTTTTGCTGTGTGTTTGTTCCATATTGACTAAATGTATGGGCGGGTTGAAGTCTCACAAAACAGTTTTGCGCCTGTCCCAAGTCGGGAACATCTAGCCTTTGTTAGTTTTGTATGTTTTTTAAAATTTTGGTTCATTTATATGTTTCGGAGCTTAGTGACCTTAGTGTGACGTCCATTTTTGCTGAACTAGTATACATTATTGTTTTGGGGCCAGTTGAAGCCCGCCTCCGGGTGCGGGAATTTCTCGCTATGTTGAAGACCCATTGATGGCTTTGGGCTGTTTTTTGCTGCTCTTTGATCGGGTTGTTGTCTCTTTGAAACATTCAATTTTACATAAATCTAACAAAGACGCCAAAAAGGTCGATGTAGTTGACAGTAAATTTGCCAAATACTCTAACAAAAAGTTTTTTGTGTACATAGTTGATGCTAGGTATATTGACAAAGACGCTATAAAACATTTTTGTAGTTGAAAGTCCATAAAGTATATTATTATACCTCATGTCAAAATGCGGTATTCTGATTGGTTAATACGAGGTAGATAATTTACTCTAACCCATGGAAAAAACTCTATTACCCTTCACGGAGACGCTTGATCATTTGTGCGCTTTACTAAATAAGGATGGTTGTTATGTACAACTGAGAGGTCATAGTTTATTACTTTGAATTGGAAATTTAACAGACAGTATTAACAGAACATTCAGTATAATAAAGTAAATATTACATAGCTGAGAGGGTGATAGAGCAGATTGTTACCCCTCAAAAAGACATTGTCAACCTTGGCTTCGCCGCGGTTGACAATGTTTTCTCGGGGTAACAATCTGCTCTATAAAGTACAATAAACAGTCAGGTTGATTCTGATACATGTCTGAATATGTCTAAGAAGAATGTGATCCTTTGTAGCACTTGTAACCTGTCAACATTTTGTAAAGAAAGATGGGAAAGGGGGTATACGCGGGTTATTCAGTGTGCACACATTTTATATGTCATTTCTTCAAAGACAGAAAAAATACTACAGTCATTCCTTAAATATTTTTGTATGCACAATATTTCTTACCTTCGTTATATTTTTATTAATGAGTATATAAAAGTGAATAACATATTCATTTTGGTAATTAAAGATTAAAGTGAAAAAGAACAATAATTGTATATTCTCTTCTTACAAAAGATTCTGTAATAAATATACAATATTAGGTCAATGTCAGGAAAATATAAACTTTTTTGTATGAGGCTGAGAAACTGGGGAAGGGCGAGGTTCTACCGAGCCCTTCCCAAGTTTTGCGCCGAGTACAAAAAAGTTTATATTTTTATGACATTGACCTAATATTGTTTTTATACTGCAACTTAAATTATTACATTGATAGATTTTTAAATCGTAACACAAATGTCAAACTTATTTTCATCCCTTAATGGACCCCTGATTGTGGAGAAAGTGTTCCATGATGAAATTGACATTATACAAAATATAGCTGTGTTACTATATTTAGGAAATAAAAACAGCTAGTTGCAGTATAAAAAGTCATACATACAATAAATGTTAACATGGTTGTTATCATAGCATCTACATTATTGATAGTAAATTATTTAACTTATCAACTTTGTTTTTTAATTGTATTAATTCAATGTTACAGTAGTATACATGCATTCATTCTTTAAGGTGTAATCTATTGTACAATGTACATAATACATAAAGACGGATAACAGAAATTTAGCTTAGTTGGCATTGCATTTTTATGACGCCGTTATATATACTTATAGATTATCGTTGATCATCTCAACGAGATTGATTTTCTCGCTTGAGACTCCGCTAAGAAAGGAAATTATCAGGCAAGATCAAAGCGAAAATAGCGATAATTATAGATTATCGTTGATCAATCAACGTTGAGATGACCAATGATAATCTGTTTATCGCTATTTTACCTATGACGACGTTGTCAATTTCGTGTCAATTTCATTAGCAACGCCACGTGCCTCCTTAGTTTCTAGCGATAATTTTCCATCTCAAGCGAGTAGCATGATATGAAAAATTATCACAAAAAAAGATCAAAGGAAAAATGCACAAAATAGCGATAAAGCATGTTATATAATGCTGAAAAAGTAGATATAATGAAAATAGTGTTAAAAGTTCAAAAACGAAGCTTGATTGTATTCCGCATGGCGTGTACAATGCAGGAAATACCTCTAAATATATTACTGGAACACCCTTCAAAACAAATGTGGGCAGGGGTTCCACAAATCCCCCCTTTTCCAAAAAAAAAAAAAACCCAATTCATCCAATTGTAGTCATACAATAGTTACTGAAGACCCCTTATCATGATTTTCAAGTTGTGACTATTTGAAATTGTAGTTTTTTTCAATTTTCAATTTTCAATAGACTTCTATAGTAAAACACATCGTTTTGACCCCAAAAATGCTTTCCCTTCAACATATTGCAAAACTTAAATGCTTAGGATTATTTAGGAACATAGGCCTACGATACCTTGAAGTACCGTCAAATTGCAGCCAATGATTTCTGAGGTCACTCCGGACAAGTATAGCTGCGAAAAAGAAGCGGGGAAAAAAAATTAATAATAATAACTAGATTTGCAATTACGAGCAATAGTGGATGGCACCCTCGCCCCCTTTTGCCAGGATAATCGACAGCTATTTTGAAAATTCCAAATTCAAACAGCGCATTTACACATGCCAGTTAACATTTTTGTAAAGTTCCATTAATTTAAGTTTGCAGCATTTTGAAATGTTTGACATTTTTGCTGTTTCAATGGTAACGGTGACCATTTCCAAAATTCTAAAGATAAATGAAACATTTCCACAGGTCATGTTAGATATCCGTACAGTTTTATTGGGTTTGGTTTAATATTCTTTAAGAAAATGCAGCTTCCATGTGTATTCCCATAGGGTCAATGTTAAACTTTCCCCGTTTCAATGACAATGGATCGCCATTGCGATCATTTTGAAATTTCTAAATACTGTCTGCACATGTAGGCATACCAGGTAACATTACCATAAAGTTTCATCCAGTTAGGTCTTATAAAAAAAGATTTAGAAGTTTTTTTTTTGCATTTTAGCAGTTTCCATGGCAACGGTAGCCATCTTGAAAATGCCATACCCCGTTAAAACATCTGCACATGCTGGTTAACATTATTGTATAGTTCCATTGAATTAGTTCATAGAATTCCGAAAAATAAAGTGGTCAACAAAAGTGGAAGAAGAAAAAAAAAGTAATAATAAGAAAAAGAAAAAAGAATCATAGATTAACAATATGTCACCCCAACTCCGTTGATGGTGCAATGGTAATAATAATAATAATAACAATAATAATAATAATAATAATAATAAATATAATAACAATGATAATAATATTTTTTATGCATTTTTAATTTTTCACATCCATGGCAACGGCGGCCATTTTGAAAAATTTCTTAGACAGATGACATTTCAATAACATTTGACCGGTTTTGATCTTATAAACTTTAAGAAAATGTTACTTTGACGTTTTATCCAATATGGTTCAATATTAAACTTTAAGCCCAATCTCCAAGGCAACAGCGGCTATCTTAAAAATTCCAAACGGCAGTCAATTTTAAAGTTCATACCCTCAATCTGTGGGGGTAGGTTTTGGGGTCGTATTTTTAAAGGTTTATTGACTATGAATTAATGAAGGATTAATTTTCATTTTTTTCATATTTTAACTGTTTCCATGGCAACGCTGACCAGTTAGAAAGTTCTAAAGATTGATGGCACCCCTTCGAATGACGAGTTATATTTTCTGAAAGTTTCATTAAATTTGGAACTATTTTCGATATTTCATATTTTTGCCGTTTTAATGGGGATTCTTATTATGATGCAGTTTTATAAATGTTTGTCAGGTCATCTCCGAGCTGGACAAAAAAGTGTTGAAGAATAAATCGAAATCACAACATTCAATAGTTATTAACGAAGTTACAGTCGTCTGTCGAAATGCGCAATAAGAAATAACTTCTTACTTGATTTGAGTAAGTTAACCAGTTGACCACTTATATCATACAGTTTCAATAAAAGATGTACATAATGCAGCTTTGAAGAATTTGAATCCAGTAAGGTAATGTGTCAAAATTTTGGATAATTATTTATCATTTTACCACAGAGAAAGGAGAGTAAAGTTTCGTGGATTCAATATCTGTAGTTGTGCATGCACAAACCAAGGATTATATATACCAAAAACCGGACAAAGGTTCTTGTCTGAATATACGTTTTGAAAAGTGTAAAGTACTCTGTTATTCTGAATGAGAGAGAAATGGTGTTTTTGTCTGTTAAGAAGAACGAGAAATGTCCCGTTAACATTGGTCCCTTTTTGATTGTCGCTTAGCACTTTTAAAGGTATACTTAAATCTGGACCTTCAGCCCATAAGAAAGTTTGATTGTGAGATTTCCGGTGACCGATCTCAAAAGACCATCCACTAACATTTTTATTCGAAACGGTAAAGGAATTATCTACTTTATTGTGCTCAGCAAGACCGATTTCAAGTACAAGCCAGTAGCTTTGCAATGTGTTTATGATAGAATAAGAAAAAATCACTTCATAATATACTATATCATTGTCTTCAATACAAGTATCTGCAATTGCTCCATCATAATTTTTTAACCCTGTACCATCTATGATTGTTGTGCCACTTATGTAAACGTTGCTTAGCATTGTAAGGTCATCTGCTATGAAGACATCGGGATGTGACGCTGATCGGTTAAATCTCATATCAAATGTTAGTGCATCAGCTAAAAAATAAAATAAAGCTCTAAAACTAAATTTATTCGATGACTTGTGAAATAAGGCACACATTCAGTTTAAAATCTGATGTGTATTTTCATTTAATAGTACTCTCTTGTTGCTTAAATTATGATACATAGGAGGACACAACTTTTAAGCAAAATGTGCCAAGAAAGCAAAATTTATGGAAATGGTTGAATATTTAGGTTAATTCTACCAAAACTAACGATACCAATTTCAAGTCGTGTTTATTGTTATGTCGACCTCCAGCAAAATATCAACTTTAGGACTCCAGTTACTGTTTTACACTATTTTACGAGTAAAGTGAGATGATGAAGACACAGTAACCCCACGACACAATAAATCAAATGACACCAAATGTGAACATACGGTCTTGAATAAAAAATAACAGAATAATATAAGAATACTGGTAAACTCATTCAACAAATGAGTTGAATTAGTACCAATAGTAGTGTTATTAAGTATTACTTTTTTTTTAAAGCTTTCTGCCTTTCACATCTATAAAATGTGAGAAGTGCGTTTTTTAGAACTTTGGATAAATTTGTAAATGTCTAGGTTAAGAGCTTCAGTTAAGAAGGAGCGTAGATTTTATCCAAGAGTATTTAATGTGGGGCTGTCTATTGCTACAGAAATTCAGTAAAGAATATGCAATCATGGTAAATAAAAAATGCACAACATAATTATGTTTGTTTTCGTTTGGACTTCTAATTATTAAAGACAAACCATATAATAGCCTAACCGTTTGAAATATATTAATGAATTATTTAATGATCAAACTCCTGCAGATTTCACCAAGATTCCGATATCGACTCTTTGCATGCCGAATACCGAAACAGGTACAGGAAAAGTGCTCAAACTTTTCTACCTCAAATGTACCGATATGATATATCCATAATTACTCTAAATATCAGCACAACAATGTTAAATCTGCAAAAGCAAATTTTTGTTCTTTCAAGACAACACCGCCTGCACTGTGTCCAGCGCTCTAGACCACACGGCCACCTAGACTGAACTAATATTACAGCTTTCGGTGGCCTAGTGTTACCTTTCCTCGTCAGTAGAATCTAGAGTTGTAACACTGTACATGATATATTGGGCATGAAGATGGCTAAATATCTATCGTAAAGGATCGTAAGATACAGTCACAGAAATAATTATTTTGATAAGTACGTCTAAACAAGTGACAACGCTACGACATATCCATCCATTGGATCACCAGTAAAGGTGATACACGGCTGAAAACACATTTTATATTCATAATTACTCTAAATATCAGCACAACAATGTTAAATCTGCAAATTTGCGGAATCAAATTTTTGTTCATCCCTCGCCGGGATTCGAACTCATATGATAGAAGTCTATAAAAGGACCAACAAGCAAATTTAATATGTACCTGATCGTCTAAAATAGACGGTACTGCGCAGATAAGGAAAAAATTATATAAGTCTAAAGATTTGCACAACGGTACTAATATAAGCTGGTAATATACGAAGATGGTGTTATGAACATTCACTGGAGTGATGCCCAGCGACAGGTTAGGGAAAGCTTTTGGATAAAGGAATTAAATGTACATCATCCAAACGGCATCAATAAGAAATACTAGCAGTTTTATTTAACACTCATTTTGGGATGTATATATACACAGTCACGTCTATTGAGTACTGAGTTTTGTTTTATATTATGATGTTCAAGATTTGGGATTAAATCAATAGACCAAAACTTAACGGTACTTTTGAGCTATTTTACACATACAATTAGTATTGTTAAAATTATTGACACTGACGAAAGCTATTTGTTACAACCGATATATTTGTCAACACGATTTTATAACATTATCTTCGTATATTACCATCTTAAATTAGTACCGTTGTGCAAATCTTTAGACTTATAAATATATATATATATATATATATATATATATATATATATATATATATGTATATATATAATTAAAATTTGTTAAATACCGATATTTAATATTCTTTTATCTTCATTCAATTTAAATAACATAATAAATCTGTTTTGATCTGTTAAACAAAATGTATACTAAGCTGCAAAAATATGTTGAAAAGAAATGTACGATAAGTTGCAAAATTTTCTTATCAGCATCTGATTTCACCCATCTGATGAAATTAAGCTAGTTTGTCTAGCGAAATATTACGGGAATTTTTAAAATATAACAACTATCTTTAAAGGAAAAATTAGCGAGTTAATAGCAATTCTCTGTAACCACCAACCAAGTTGCGGCACTCATAGTCTCAGATTTTCTTGAAATTTGGTTTGTTGGTAGCTATCGATAAACAAACCAGAAATATTTTGATAAAAAATTTGTCTATGCCCCCGTTGCCATGGTAACGGGTCCCCTTGGATTTTGCCTCAAAAATGCATATTTTGACGAACAAAATGACCCATTTTAAGCAGTAATCATGCACACATTTCAAGTTTTATGAATATTTTGACCTTTGTTCATTAAAATATAACACTTTATGTGAAGATGAAAGATAAAAATTATTTCTGACAAAAGGGGAAGAAGGGACAGCACTGATTTGAATAGTAGTGTTTTCAATGTATTCAAGAAGGCACATTATAGGCATTTTGCATGACATAATTTTACACTTTTGCATCCACAACCAATTATACTAAGACAATAAATGTAAACTATCACTGTTGCCTAGGAATAATTTATCAATAAAGGTTTGGGAAATTAGTTGCTAGGGTGGTTGCTATGGGAACATAAAAGTGTCATTTTTTGTATTTTGAAAAAGAATTTTGACATTGTTATTAAAATAGCTTTAAAACAGTGACAGATACAAAAAAAATCGCTTGGGACATGTTGTGCATTCAATGACCTGAAAGTTGTCCTAAAGGTCAAAGCTATTTGATGACCTTGACTTTGATCTTCAGTCTTTTTTATTTAATTTTGTTAGGAAATTGTAACAAATAAACCCAAAAAGTATTTAGACCAAATTTTGCTTTTATTTGGTAAGAAAGCAAATGCCAGAGGTCAAGGTCATGTTTTAAGTTCTTAGCAACGACCCTTACTTGATATAAAAGTACCTAGCAACCATACATAGTTAGGTTCAGATTAATACGAACTATGATATAGATCCTAAAAGTTAAGGGGTCAATATTGTCAACATAAACTTTACCAGCCATTCTCATATAATTAGAAAATGCATAGCAACCATCCTTGTATTGGTGCTTTAGGTAAAAATTCTGAAATTTTGAAACTAAAGTTGTAATTCATTCTTCCAATTAGACTCTCTAATTTCTTTTAAGAACAGTTATTGTGTTTCTTAAATAATTCACATACATGAGTTTACTCATGTACATTTCAGTTAATCGCCAGCTGCTTTGTCTCCTGTTCTTCCTTGAATTACAAATGCTGTTTTTTCCAAGTATTTTATCAATTTCACGAAAAAATACCAGTTCAATCATAATATCGTTTCCCAGGGGCCTCCTGTTTTACTTTTATGTTCTTAATCTTGAAACTTCAATACATGGATAGAAAGTAATATAACAAATAATTATTTCTATTGAAACTTATATGAATAAATGAACAATTTAACAGCAAAAATTACCAACAAGACTAATCATTAAATCAACATATTCGAAATTTTCATTTTACTCCATATAGGCGTTTTGCCCTTGAATAAATACTAAGGGAGACAAATTCAAATAACAACAATTTTCTTGTTTCCTTATCCCAATTATGTAAGTCTGGTTTATTTACTCTTGTAGCTATACATAGCTTATTCTATATTAATATATTTATGTTAATACTAAATGACGATTGTTACCCCAAATCGTCTTTGGTATTTACTCTAGTTAGGGGTTGTCAAACGAATTTAACCATGTTAAATTATTTGTAATCTTGTCTTGCTGATAATTTTTGAATTTTAAAGTTTCCTTCTGCTATAATATGGTATTTTTGATATTAGGCAAAAACGCACACAAAAAAAAAACCGTCTTTAAAAGGCAATAACTCAAATAAAAATCAGCTGACGATTAAACGAAGTAGATCTGGTGCTGCTGATAATCTATTAAATTAAATGTTTCTCTTTCTCTTTAATTGTTTTCAGGATAATAGGCAAAAAATACAAAACATAAATGGGGAATGTGTCCGTGGAACACAGATGATGCCCCCACTTGCATATCATATTTATGAAGTTATAAAGGGACATAACTAAAGAATTGTAAAAGTGACGCTAGCCAAATTTGTACTTGATCTGAGTTTTGTGGTAAAAGACATTGTGTATAAGTCTCATAACATTTGGTTGAGGCTAACTTAAGTTAGAGAACAGAAACGAAAAATTCAGCAATTTTTCCATTTGTAAACAAAAATAACTCTAGAACTGTAAAAGTGACACCCCCAAATTTCAAACTTGATTTGTATTTTGTGTTAATATTATAAGCATTTTGTATAAGTTTGATAACATTTGGTTGAAGCAAACTAAAGTAGGAGAATGAAACGAAAAAAATAGCAATTTTTATGTTTATAAAGGGACATAACTCAAGAATGGTAAAAGAGAAGCCAGTGAATTTCAAACATGATCTGTATTATGTGGTAATAAGCATTGTGTATTAGTTTCATAACATTTGGTTGAGGAAAACTAAAGTGAGAGAACGGAAACGAAAAATTAAGCCATTATAATGTTTATAATGGCATATAACTCAAAACGGTAAAAGTGACGCCACCCAATTTTGAAATTGATCTGTATTATGTGGCAATAAGCATTGTATACAAGTTTAACAACATTTGGCTGAGGCAAACTAAAATTAGAGAACGATAATGAAAAATTCAGCAATTTTTAAGTTTATAAAGGGACATAACTTCAAAACTGTAAAGTTGACCTCACCTAATTTCGAACTTGATCGGTGTTTTGAAGTAATAAGCATTGCGTATAAGTTTCATATCATTTGGTTGAGGCAAACTAAAGTTAGAGAACGGAAACGAAAAATTCAGCAATTATTATGTTTATAAAGGAACATTAATTTACTCCAAAACGGTAAAAGTGACGCCACCTAATTTCGAAATTGATCTGTATTATGTGGCAATAAGCATTGTATATGAGTTTCATATCATTTGGTTGAGGCAAACTAAAATGAGAGGACGGAAACGAAAAATTCAGCATTTTTTATGTTTATAAAGGGGCATAACTCCTAAACTGTAAAAGTGATGCCACCCAATTTCGAACTTGATCTGTGTTTTGTGGTAATAAGCATTGTGTAAAGTTTTATAACATTTAGTTGAGGCAAACTAAAGTTAGAGAACGGAAACCAACTTTCGGACGTACGGACGGACGTACATACAGATGGACAAGGGTAAAACTTAATGCCGCGTCTGCTTCAACGGGACATAAAAAAAAAGGTTAAAATTCATCATTTCAGGCCAGAAACTCCCCTGTAAATAGATAATAGGTAGATCCCTTCACTCGGAATATCAAAGATCCTGTCAGGTTTTTCTATTTATAACAATTTTCATGATGATAGACAATTTAAACTTGCATTTTACTCCTATATTCTATTTTAGCCATGAAAGCCATCATGAGATACATTTTTAAAGTACATACTCTAATGATGATTTTGTCCAAATCTGGTTTAAGGAGAAGTCCGGTAAAAGATAATTTTGCCAAAAATGTTACATTTTAGACACTTAAGTGTGTACTTCACTTGAATCAATCAGTTTGTGTTAAAGATTTGAACTGATTTGGTCATTAAAAATGCTAAATATCAAGTTCAAATATGAAAATCTATCAAATTTCCTATTAAATTTCATTTTTAAGATGTTTTTTTGTCTAAAATGGAAGTTGCCGAATTCATGTTCAGTCTCAACATTTATATATGTAATGCATTTTCATTACATACAATATTGTTATTCTAATATTAAGACTGAACACCACTTCCATTTAAGATAAAAACCGTCTTACAATTAGCACAAATGCAAAAATTTCAGTATTTTTGCATGACATAATGATTCAAGTACCTGACGCGTGTCCATTGTGTTGTCAAAGACGACTCATATTTATCTAACAAACGCATTCCACTTTCTTATAAATAGCGTTAGAGTTTACATTTTTAGCAAATTTGTAATAATTCTATATTTTGGGGCCAAAAAAGGATCCTGATTGGCCTAGTCTGTTCGATTATTAATTTCAGGAGATTTTTAAAATTAACGACGACTTGCCCAATGTTATGAGTAAATCTGAATTGGCTCTGTGGCTCTATCAAAAAATAACTTTTGCTAAACACACAACGTATCTTTTTAATAATTTTTTTTTAATCTTCCACTGTTGAAATACAAACATAGCAATGAGCGGAGGGCAGTTCTATTAGTTAGGAAAGATCATTTTATATTTTGTGATGGGGATAATGGATATTTAATGAAATGATTGTGAAAGTGTCTTGATCTGAAGATCAATAATATTGCACAAAACATGCTGAAAAGGAATTTTCTGTTCAGTCAGATGCACATCAGCCACAAACGATTTAAAATACAAAAACGGTGTGTATCAATGTTTCTAATAAATAAATTATAACAAAATGTTTGGGATATTGGGTTCTAGAATGGTTGCTATGGAAACAAAAATGTGTCATTGTAAATGAATATTTTGTCTATGCTCGAAAGGCCAATCCCAACCAAAGAAATAAACTTATCGATTTCTTAGCAGTCATATTCCTTTTCTCTTCTTCTTGTAGATTCAAAGGACCTGTCTTTTAAAAATAACATTTGGTTGTCTTCGGGAGAGTTGTCTCATCGGACGACATCTTTTAAATTTTTGTATTTGAATGTGTAATCAGTCTCATGAAATTGAATTTGCTATATAATTTACTATTCTGGATAAGCCATGTGTTCTTAAAGAAAACTGCATGTTTAATATTATTTTTTTTCTGATTTTTGTCCCAATGAAACTAAAATATATTGTTGCTGCGCAGTGTTTCTAAATAAATAATTGGTTGCTATGCACTTTTTCAATATAAATAGATGGTTGCTAGGCACTTTCCTAATATAAATAAATGGTTGCTAGGCATTTTTACACTTTAAATGAATGATTGTTTAAAACTTATGTGATGACACCCCTCCCCCTTTCCCGACCTTTTAAGTTAGGTCTATGTAATAGTTTATATAGTCCTGAATGAAATCATGTATGGTTGCTAGGTACTTTTTTTTATCAAATAAGGCTGGTTGCATAGTCATTCAATAGTTATTAATTTTTGTGGATTATTTTAATAACATGGCCACATTTTAGAGGTAAAAAGGCAAACATGACACATTTTTGTTTCCATAGCAACCATCCTAGAACCTAATATCCCAAACATTTTCTGCGGTTGTGACAATATTCAGCAAAAATATTTTTTTTATATGACATTGCTATTTTGTTTGTTAAGTTTCATGTTTCTGAAAAATATTTACAAATATCAATAAATAAAAAATGGTTTTGATTACGAATGACTGCAAAGTAGTTGTTTTTTCGATGCTAAATTCCTCAAAATTTGCGGGAAATCTCATTCACTTGGTTGCCATGGCAACCATGGCCTAGCAATATTTTGGTGGGCATTTTTCTTACTTTTTTACATGATCACATGTTTTGGCTAAGTTTCATGAAAATCGGTGACTATGCGTGCCGACCCCCCTATATAAAATGGTTGGTGGTTACAGAGAATTGCTCTTAAATAGATTGAATGTTGATTGTTGCTATGTTTAGACCCTATACATTTATATTTAATGTTTTTGTTTTTGTGTGTTTGTAGATATAAGAAGATGTGGTATGAGTGCCAATGAGACAAATCTCCATCCAAGTCAAAATTTATAAAAGTATACCATTATAGGTCACAGTACGGTCTTCAACACGGAGCCTTGGCTCACACCGAACAGTAAGCTATAAAGGGCCCCAAAAATACTAGTGTAAAACCATTCAAACGGGAAAACCAACGGTTTAATTTATATAAAAAACGAGAAACAAGAAACACTTATGAACCACATCAACAAACGACAACTACTGAACATCAGATTCCTGACTTAGGACAGGTGCAAACAAATGCAGCGGGTTTAAGCGTTTTAATGGTACCAAACCTTCACCCTTTTTCTGAAACAATAGTGTAACATCACAACATAGAAAGACACATATATATTATGCGTTGCGTGTTTTGACAGATTTGTAAGATATTAATACATAACAAAAAACATATTCCAATTCGGTTTTATTTTATAACTTGATGTATACCTGGACATGTTTCTTTTGAACAAATCTTAGTTTCGAATGTTTCATTACAGCGTTCTGAGTTTTTAAGTTGTTGTTTGACCCTGATTATCACACCTCTACCACATGTAATGCTACATTCTGTCCAGGGACTCCAACTTGTCCATTTGCACTCTATTTCTGCAACTTTGTAAAACAGATATCAAGTTAACATCAATTTGAATAAAAGGAGATATGGTTTTTTGGGAAAAAAAATTAAGACAATTTGTTTCTGATGTGTTTGTACACTAAATATTCCGTAATTTTTAGTAAATATAATCGGTAAGAATACAATATTGCACTTTTAATGAATTTGGTACTAGGTCAAAATAATTATGACGTCTTGACAGACTATTTCATTTTTTTCTGTGACGCCTTCCCACGACGTCATAACGCTGAAGCCATTTTATTTCGTCTGGACTTTGAGAGAGAATTTTTGTTGAAACTTGGAGATCCAATTTTGCCATGACATCTTCATTGACGGCTAGAAACTTTGGCATATATACAAATGTTGGTGCAAAATATTTCCATAAATACCCATAGTTACTATTCCATTTGAGGTGTGCAAAAATCTACTTAATATATTTTATTTCCAAAGATCCTTTTCTTCCGGAGATTATAAAATACCAAACATCATAAAATTTTATGGACCCGAATTTCTGTAACGTTCGATTTATATTATCCGGAAATTTGGGTCTGCGCAAAATTTTACGAAGTTTGATACTTTATACTCTCCGGTAGTGAAGGATCTTCGGAAATCAGAGAAACCATTGTAAAAACGAAGTAGATCTTTAGAATACATTGTACTAAATGTTTGCCCCATTGCCAACAATGCTGCTTTTGGCAATTATTTCCGTAAATGGTGTTTTTTGTAAACCATTTATGGAAAAAAATCTGCTGTTGTCTAATATCAGCACGATATGTCTATTTGTGATTTGCATAAATCTTTTTTTCATAATGCTTTCCAGGAGAAAAATAGATAAATGATATAAAAACCAATCACAGATAGCCAGCTATTTTTATCTCTTTGTCATGTTCCCTCCACGAATGGCTGCGCCCATGAAACTTTATTTAGCACATTGTAACCATTAATGCACACCTCAAATGGAATCGTAACTTATAAATTATCTTTACTTTTGGATATTTCTGGATTTATTTTGCACCAATCCAACAAGCACACAAAAGAAAAGAATTTGTATATATGCAAACATTTATAGTCGTCAATGAAGATTTCATGGCAAAATTGGATTTCATAATTCCACCGAAAATTCTTAAATTTCTTGCTCGAAAACATATTTGTTACGTTTGGATGACTTGTTTTTAACAAACAATTTGCATTCCCATGGGAACCAACTGTACTCCTCTTCTTTCCGACTTGTTACCTTATTCATATGAGGCTCACTTAGAAAGAATGAGAAAAGCTAGTATTATCCTTCAATTTCACGTTCCGCTATTTAGATGATATCCTCTCACTAAATTCGTCAAAGTTTGGTGACTATGTTGAACGTATCTTACCCATCGAACTTGAAATAAAGTATCGAACAAATACAGTTAAGTTTGCCTTATATCTTGACTTACATCTAGAAATTGACAATGTGGGTCGGTTGAGAACAAAACTTTACAACAAAAGAAATGATTTCAGCTTCTTAATTGTGAACTTTGCATTTCTATCTAGCAACATTCCAGCAGCGCCAGCATATGGAGTATATATCTCCCAGTTGATACCATATTCCAGAGCTTGCATTTCCTATCCTGATTTTCATGATAGAGGGTTGATACTTATACAAGGGAGCTATCAAACCAAGAGTTCAAGGTGGTGAAGTTGAAATAATTCCTTCGAATATTTTACGAAGGCCATTACGAGTTGGTTTCCCAGATATCCCAAGATTCTTCTTTTCAGGAGTGCATAGAATAACAAACTCGGTAAAATTTGGCGAACCTGAATTTCCAGATAATATAAATCGAACGTTCCGGAAATTCGGATCCATCAAATTTTATGGAGTTTGGTATTTTATACTCTCCGGAAGTGAAGAATCTTAAGAAATCAGGGAAACCATTTTGAAATCAAAGTAGATCATTGCACATCTCAAATGGAATAGTAAATCAATTTATCATTACTTTTGGATATTTCTGTAAATATTTTGCACCAACACGCACATAAAAGGTAAGACTTCGTATCTATGCAAACATTTCTAGCTGTCAATGAAGATTTCATGAAAAAATTGGGTCTCAAAGTTCCGCTCAAAATTCTCTCTCAAAGTCCAGACAAAAAACACTAGATTCAGCGTTATGACATCGTAGGAAGGCGTCACAGAAAAAAAACCTGTCAAGACGTCATCATTATTTGGACTAGCAAATATTGTAACAAAAGTCACATTTACATCGTTTTGCATAATTTGTTCATATAATTTAATGTTTTTTTTTTCAATTTAATACGAAATAAAAACAAATGACCTTCTCGTTTTGCATGAAGCGCGAAAGTGTTTCTTGCTATACATGTGATCTTTACTTGCTTCCAATATTCCAAAACTATGCATTTAATTCTTTTATTTACAGATTTCCGACGTAAAAAATATATATGATATTAACCTTTTGAATCTGAAAGTTAAACAAATCTTCGACAGATATTGTTCTAGTGAGATAAAAGAGGGTAGTAATGCCCTTTACCGTCAGACGTCAAACAGTCATTTTCGGCTACCGTTAGCGTCAAATTGGTTAAAATTTTACCGTGATTCGTCAAAATATCCTTATCGTGATTCGTCAGAGGTCTCAAATAATTATCGTTACCGTCATTTTTGGAAAATGATTAACGTGATTCGTCAAAATCAGTCGATTTTTTTATCGTCTAAAAGAAAGTGTACATTTTATCGTCATGCACCAAAAGTTACCGTTAACGTCATTTGGCAAGAATTTTTACCGTTATTCGTCATGACGGAACCCTCATTACGACCCTCATAAAACAGTATCATTCCACATGAAATCAATCATACGTTATAATATTTACATATGACCAAAAGCATTACACCAAAACATATTTTTCTACACAATGTATGCATTTCACAAAGATGTAACGTCTGTAAAATATCTTTTTGGGTAAAGCTATCGTTTATATATATATTGACCAAAAGCTATGCGTGAAATGGCCATTATAAGTCAAATGCGTGATGGAGAGGGTATTATAAGGCAACTTTTTTTGCCCTTTGAATTCGAAAATTAAAAAGTATCGTAAATCTACCAAATAACATCCTTCAGATGTTTATAAGATATTAGTCTGTCAGACATCAGTATTCATATTTTTGAAATTCATCTTAAATAATTGCATTAGGGTTTCAAACTTCTTATAATTAGCGCAAAACAGCAAAAAACTGCCAAAATAGTCTTATTTTGAGATTTTGTCATTGATATTTAGATCTGACCATACAGCTTTACCTAAGAGGATATTTTGCTAGGAAATGTATTTTACAAAGAGGTAAACTATTTGTAAAATATATTTTGGCTAGATCAGTTGATCGATATATTTTGACCAAAATCGACACCACAAATGACATTTCTTCACAACGTTTCAGATTATATTAACCTGTTCATTTATCAATAAAATCGACAACATTATTTTGATAGGCTTGAATAAGTCCACTATTTTTTGCAATTATAGGGGCCAACAATGACTCCTGTAATATCTCCTCCTTTCAACGTGTATATGACGTCATGCTGACCTCACAAGTAACCTTTCGGCACAAAAATTTTCCATATTAAAGCAACTGGTTCATTTTAACAAATTAACATAATTTTGATAGGCTTGAATAATTTCAGGGCTAAATAATGGCACTTATAACTCCTCCTTTTCATAATGAAAAAAGCTGTCGATTTCGAAGTAGATAGCTCGGACAATATTTATCAATCAATAGTTATTATGTATACAATGAAACCATGGGATAATAATTCATTGTTACATATTTTATCAATTATTGGAGAATAGAAATATTGTCACTTTTGGTCTTCTTCCAACCGGCAGTAAAAACCTTGCCAAAGTTGGGCGTCCGTTTAGTTGTTTGGGATGCATAAATACACAACTTCAAGTCAGAACGGGTACGTTACATACGATGCCTCGTATAGAGAGAGTGCCACGCCCTCTGCACATTAGAAACCATTGCCCGTAGGTGGTCTGTTGCAAGGCTTAATTTCTAATATACCCTCATTTTTCAGTGGTAGTCCAAATTTCTGCCTTACCCATATTTTAGGACCTACCTATTGTATTTATTGTAAATTTGTTCTCGTCCTGAACATTCATGAAACATTTCCCACTGGACTCATTTAGCAAACCACAGCAACCAATTAATCAATCATATTTTTAATATATGATATATCAATTGCTTGTTAACTCGATACAATTCGCAATTGTTCATAATACAATTGTTTGCACAAAGTATATGAGCTATGTGTTGATTTCTTATGTGGACTTAGCACTACATTCTATAACCTTGGGTCGTTTTCATACAGATTGAGTTTCTTCATACAAATCAAGAAAACATATGACGCATTCAAATGATTAATCTGACAGCAAATAAAAGATCAACATGTGTATTCACCAACTGTGAATACAGGTACACGTAAAATGAATATTTCGATAATGTAAATGTTTTGTATTTAGGTTCCTGATGATAGTTATTCCAGGAGCACTGATATTGGTATCATATGTTTAACTGTAGCAGGACATACGATCATGTTACCAATTTAAACAGAAGAACAAATAGATACTTACACTGCTTGTCTGTAAATCTATCTTTGGTTATGAAAAACGTGACAACACCAGTTACAACTATCCCAACTAAAGAACAAATAATGAAAAGAAATAACAACCACAATGAGATTTGAAACTTGTGACGACCATGAATTTCTGCTGGTCTTGGCGGAAAAGAAGGTGGTGTAACGTGTTTATCATTGCGATGATCTGCATTTTGAACTGATGATATTTTTGCGTACGGTTCTTCTGTCGCAAACACTTCCAGATAATCTGGGTCAATTATTTCTGCATTGAAACTGTTGTTGGTATATACGTTTTTTTGAGTGTTTGACATCTTGGTTTCTTATAAGGTACAAACTACAAAAAATAATAAAATAAACAAACTAAAGACTTATTCGTTATTAAAAGCAACGGAAAATTACCAATGTAATTAAAAAGATACAAGTTAAGTAAATACAAAAAAGGAGGGAGTAAGATGAACTACAAAAATGAGCAAGAATATATGTACCGTCTCCTGCTTTGCATGAATCCGACCCAGTCAAAAGTAAAATAACAAAAATACCGAACTCCAAGGAAGATGTAAAATTCCATTATGTTGACAACAATGCCGTATTGACACAGTCAACTTTGCTACATGTAATTAATGTCAAAATAGCAATTCATTGGCTAATTGGTTAGGTGGTTTTGTTCCTTTGTGACCACGACTTTCAAAATGTTTAATATGATACGTTGATATAAACATTAATTTATCAATGTACTCATTATATATTTGCGGACAAATGCGAAGAGATTACTGTAATATCAACATTTCCATCAGCCTAATCATCCGATCCTTTCTATATGCCATTCTTTATTAAATTCACTACATGAATAACAGTCATTACCTTGCAACACATCTCCGTAGTCAAAATGAAGACTACTGGTTTCGGGAACTTGGAACTGGTATATTTTCAACTATGCTCAACGTCATTATACATCACCAACTTCTCATGATGTCTCTATTAATGATTCTCTTTTATTTATATAGACATTGTTGGGTATGCATCATATCCACATGAAACTAAATTCACTATCCCTTACTAAATTTAATTATTTGTAACAATTATGTTTCGAAACACTCTGTTTTTTTTTTTAATATATATAAACTAACAACTATCAATAATAATGAGGATGTTCTAAGTTTCGATGGTTTTATTACCAGAGTTTGAAATAAATTCGCTTGTGGAGCGAGTTCACTGGTACAAAAAGGAGCTTGGAACAAAGTACGAAACAAGTAATCTAGTCGTGTCCAATACAGGCCTGGGGTAATGGTAATGTGGAATTGTAATGCATTGTAATATTACATGTTTTTGATGTGATGCAAAGTAATTTGTAATGCACATTTTCTGCATTACAATTACATGCAATGTAATGATTACTTTAGTTAAAAATCAATGTAATGCCTCTATTACTGTGCATTACTTTTAAATTGGTAAAATTGAAGAATATAGTAAAATAAAAATAAAATATTAACAAAAACAAAAGGAAGTATTGAATAAAATTATTGTCACAGTTAATTACTGTATTAAATCATTACAGATAGTTTGCCCTTAAAAATCTTCTAAAATAATTATTAAACGAAACTATATAGATGAATGGAAAAATATAAAGATGAAATTTTCATAATTCTATACACACCTTACATGTATTTCAATGAAAGATTGAATATGTCAATCAACATTTTTTACACCAAAATGTGGTTGATATTTCACCTAATTAATATCAAAATGTTTTTATTGCAATCAAATCTTCTCAACTTATGTTTGTCCTCACAGAGCCCTTAGGCATTTAACAAGATAATCATTTAATGGCACATTTATTATATCCCTTTGAAATCCCTTAATGATGTCTTAATGATTAAGTAATCAATATTAGAAACAAAATTATATGAAAATTTATTTATTTTTCAAGTATTTGAAATCTATGTCACTAACACTGTATATATATGTACATATACCCCGGTAATATTTATCAATTTTTATAAAAATCTGTTTTTAAATGTTTTTAGTTTTATAATGAAAAGTAATGTGTAATGTATTGCATTACACAGACAAAGTAATTGTAATGTAATGCATTACATGTGAGAAAAAATGTGATTGTAATTGTAATTATAATGGAAGAATCACAAAGTAATTGTAATGTAATGCATTACATTGCAATGTAATGGCCGCAGGCCTGGTCCAATAAGTATAAAGCTGAATCTAATATAACTATGGGTTTCCGTATATTCATATGGACATATAAATGGAAGTCTTTCTCAGACCAGTGTCAAGTTAAAGTATATCAGAGGAGCAGAAAAGGAAAACTCAACTTAACCGATCAAAACAAGAGTTCAATTTCAAAATGAGCCCTTTTTCAAAAGTTCGTGGGTGGGGACACTTGAAATCATATTGCAATAATTTCTGAATTTACAGTAATTTGTTTTGACGGTCTCGATCAGAAAGTTTCAACATACATTATACATGTAAAAACCAGCGTGTTAGATTTCCCAAATTAATTAAGAAAACAAAAAAAGATTTAATAAATGAAGGCTGGGTTTAGAAAAAGCCCGGCCTAGAAAGTTGTAAGTTTTTCCAAAAAATTGAAAGGGTACTTGTATGTTATTTTGAACAAAGAGAACAAAACTTGAAAAAGAACTCGTTATGGAGATATTTGTGATTGTCTTAAGAAAGAAAGAAAGAAGTCCTGATATTTGTATAAAATGTTTGCATCAAAAGAATGGTTATAATCAAATCAGATCAGACGCTATTTGGAAACATTACTTTAAAGAAAACAAATGAATAGGTGGACAATTCTGTCACACGTTAAAGTGAATAAAATTGATGAAGCAGATCATGTAGTACATGATTCAGACTTAAATGAAGTACTGTCAAACACTGAATACATTGAACGTTAAGATCAGTTGAAGAAATTATCACGTAAAACTATTTCTTCTACTTCTGTCTAATCTGTTTTTGTATGATAGAAATATTTGTGAAAGTATTTTGAAATGCATTTGTTGCATCACAGTTTTGTGGTGAGATGATTGCATATGTCAGTCTGGCAGTTGAAGTTTGACTACATTTTGACAGTACAGATAAGAAACTATGTCTAGTTTTAGTGTAAACACCAGCTTATTATCTAATGGAAGAATAGCTGAACTATTAAAAAAACAGCCTCTGAAATCATTTGCAAAGTACTCAGTAGGAACATGCTCATTGTATATCCTTTTGCATTGTTTTCTTCACCAGGCTTTACTTTATATAATCTACATTTTTTCACCAAGTAAACAGTATAAACAATAAAATTAAAAAAAACTTTCCTTTTCTTAGAGGTCACGAAAATTAGATATATAATTATTTCATAAAAACAAATATCAATACAACTTAAAATTTTATTTTTATTTTGATGGGTTAACTCTAGTAAAAATATGACAGGGCATATTAGTTTTGAAGTCTGTTTTGACAATTGGATCTATTTTATTGATTTCTTTGGATTATCCCCCTTGGTAATATAAAAATCAATACTCTGGTGACTGTAATTTGTTAATTATCCACATCTTATTCAATTATTGATACTCTTTAAAAAAAAACTGTAAAACTACAATTGATATTCTAAATTTATTGATTTGTTGACAGAAATTGCAAGTTTTAACATTTTTCAGCAGAATCATAGTCTAAATAACATCTTTTTTGTTTGTTTGAAATTTCTCTTATTACACTTCGGTATGCTTTGTTTTACTAAAAAAAAAGTTGAAATACTTATAATATATCAAGAGCGGAATGCTTGATTTGAGGAAAAAAAATAGTTACCTTTTAAAGATTGTTGAAAGTGCAGTTTTACTGGATTATCTTCCTTTTTACTAAAAGAAAAAAACCAATATTCATGGTATCAAATATTTTAATTGTACTATGTTAATTAGTTACTTTGACTAACCTCTTTAAATGTCACAATTGTTTTGAAATAGCAACACTGACATTTCCAAAGTTATCTACAGATTGATATTTTAAATACATTGATTCATTGAGAGAAATTGTAAACTTAGGCATTTTTTTATGAGAATTTTAGAAAATTCTTAAACAAGAGCCAGCAAATGTTATAAGCTAAAATGCATTATTAACTCTTTCCCTTAAAAAAAACAAATAGAGTTACGTTTATATTTTTTAATGGATCAAGAGCTGGATAGTTTCAAATTATGTACTTTTAAGATTTTTGAAAATGTATCTTTGCTGGATTATCTCCTTTTGTACTATGGAAAAACCAAAGGTTTTGGATTCAGATATTGTAATTGTACAAGGGAGGCGAAATATACCAAAGGGACATTCAAACTCGTAAGTCGAAAATAAACTGACAACACCATGACTAAAAAAGAAAAAGACCAATAGACAAACAAAAGTACACAAAACACAACATAGAAAACTGAAGACTGAGCAACACGAACATGAATCAGTTTTGTTCATTCTTACTTTGACTAACTTTGTTAAATATTATAATGCTTTTGAAAAAGTTACACTAACATATACAAAATTATCCACAGATTGATATTTTAAATTCATTGAGAAAAAATGTAAATTTAAGCATTTTTTTAATGAGAATGCAAGAAGGTCCTTAAACAAGAGCCACAGATTTTATTAGTTAAATGTATTATTAACTCTTTCACTAAAAAAAAAAAAAACAAATGAAGTTACGTTAACATTTTTAATGGACCAAGAGCAGGATAGTTTCAAATTATGTACTTAAATTTTTACTGTATTATCTCCCTTTGTATCATATTATAAAATTATAAATTATGAATTCAGGTAATGAATTGTACTATGTTCATTGTTACTTTGACTATCTTTGTTAAATATTATAGAGCTTTTTAAAACTTACTCTCAAAATTATCTACAAATTGATATTTTAAATTCATTGATTCATTGACAGAATTTAGGCATTTTATGAGAATTCTAGAAAGTCCTAAAGCAAGAACCCACAAATTTTATTAACTTAAATGCATTATAAACTCTTTCATTTAAAAAAAAAAAAAAAAAAAAACAAATGGCAAATCGTTTAAAACGTTCTTATGTGTAACTTAAATTTCGACACATATTTATTGAATAAATAATCAAACTTTATCTTTTTTTGCTCTACATTCACAAAAATTTCAGATTGAAGAAATTGGTCATTTTCATGGAAAATACTACCTTCAATATGGAGAAACTGGTTCCCGATACATTATAACTTCTCCTAACTTACAGGGATGGAAACCAGATGAAATATTTTATCTATGGGCTTCTTCCACAATGTAGTTTAAGCACACTAAGTGTCGATAAAATCTGATGACCCCCTTCCCCTTGATGACTGTTTTGTATGGTTAAATGGTAGACTGGATGTTAAGCATAATTTTATCAGATTACAAAAAAAAAAAAAAATAGCAATGAATTTGTATAAACAAATTAAAATAAAAATACACAGCAAAGAAAAGTGACAATTTAAGGGGTTTTATTTTTCATGCTTAGTATGGGTCAACATTGACATGAAGTCCTAACATCTGGGGTATATGTACTATGATCTTTTTCATTTGATCAGATATGACTATAGACTGCATTTTGGATGTCTAAAACATCGTCAAACGAATTTTATAGTGTATAAACACATATTTTATAAGTGTATTTGACTCATAGCACTGATGATAGAAAAGGACGTGTTATAATTTTTTTGTATTACCAAGTTGTCGTACGTTTGGAAAACATGTTGCCGTACTCGTAGTCCGAGTCTTTTTCGCCGATATTCTTTCGAATTTTTGTTTTGAACTATTTCACGGAATATGAAGTCATACTATTATATTGTTAAAATTCATCTAGAAAAAGAGTGGACAACAGTTGAATATCTGGCCTGCGGGGCTGAGGAAGAAGGTCGACCTCGAATTTTCAGTTACTAGGTGCTCATTTCTTATAATAAAACACAAAATGACGTCTTTGTTTGGTACTTGTTTGTATAAAACAATTAAATTATAGCAGCATACATAAGAAAATCATTTCATAAACGTTAACTTCATCAAATCGATAGAAAGGTTCAAATGAAAGGCAATCTTAATTTGTTTATTTGTTTTGTCCCCTCTGTCCGCTTCGATGGTATCAAATTTTCGATGGCGATGATACAAAGAGTGGGATTGCAAAAGGGGAATAAAAAGACTTTCGGTTCAAAACCTGAAATAAACTTTGTTATAAAGTATTTTGATGTTGTTTCGGCGATATTTAGTAACGTGAAACAATTAACATCCTATTTCATTCAAGAAAAGAAAAAAAAGAAAATAAAAAAGCAAAACTCCCTTCCTTATTGTATATTACAACGGCGGCGTTGATCGTGTCCATCAAGTTTCAAAGAAAATGATGCTGATTGTTAGTGTGATTATTATAAATTTTTTTCAATAAAAATTTCTTCATTAAATATTCATAATCAAATTATTTGCCACTGCACGTAGGGCAATCAACAATCAATGAACCAATCATAATACAATGAATTCTGAATATCTGTAGACATAACCCCAACAAATCCTACACTGACTATCGATTGCATGTAATCACCTGATTTAAACTACATGTTAACGTTGATTGATATATCATAAGAGAAGAGTTTAGTTTACGGGATGAAACTACCAATACCACATTTGTTTAGCTAAATGTGAAAACGGCCTTATATAAAAATTAGTGTAGGAAAATAATAAAGTCCAGTATCAAGTTGCAAATGTCATATCGATAATGCCATCACCAAATGAGACTTATCACCGAATTTGTATTTGCCATGAGCAACTTGACGGGTAACACATGTGGAGCTGGATCGGCTTATCCTGCCGGATCACTTGAGAACACAACGGGTTTGTGGCGATGTTCGTGTTGCTCAGTCTTTAGTTTCCTATGTAGTGTTTTTGGTTCGCATTACGGTGCGAAGCTTTTAGTTTCTGGCAATATACAAGCCATCTTGAAATTATATCTGAACAACAGATATTTCTGATTTGTTGATTAATGGTGTGGCTAAAGTTCTTTTGACTTGAATGAGTTATAAAATCTGCAACACGTCAGGAAGGGTGCATTTTACCTCTTTTGATACATTTTGTATTATATTACTATTAATAGTGTAATCAAAACCCAAGATAAAAGTATCCGAAAATAAAAAAAAAAAAAAAATAATTACAATATGTAAAAATTGGTTTTCTCTAAAAATCACAAAAAATTACAACACAAAAACTGCGAAGCACACCATACCTTCTGGGAAAGGCTACACTTTGATTTATTTTTTGTCTTTTCGTCGTTTTTTGTTTTTACCATTGTGTTCTAGGTTTTTTCTTCGACTTATGATTTTTGATTGTCCATTTCGGATATGCTGCCATATGTTGCTTCGCATCATGATGCGAAGTTATTAGTTTCATTCGATGTTCACGCAATCTTGAAAGTTTTACTTTACAAATACCGGTTCTGATTGGTTGCCAAATGAAGTAGCTAAAATTCGATTGGCTAGAATGAGATATAGAATTGGGAACATTTGCCGGACAGGAGAAGATATTACATTACAGTATGGGTATTCAAGACCCGATCTACTATTATTGCTTCATGGTAACGTAATTTATGATACTGGAAGCGCTCCGTACCTTTTTAGAAAGGTATATATTCCTTCTACCCGAAACCCCTTCAACTTTAGAAATATGATTTGACTGTATGCAAGTTCCTTGTATAATTTATTAAAATGTTGTTATTCTGAATTTCAGCCGCGAACATTCTAAATAATAAAAAAAATGATTTTCACGAAAAGAGAAGAGAGGTTAATATTTTATCCTAATAACTAGGACTTACTTGTACTTTGTTTACTTAAATTCTCCCTCGCCATGCATGCTCGTCAGAATTTAAAGTATATCTTTACTAAATTCCTTAGTATAAATAAGACAAAACTCTAATACAGATAAGTTCTCTCTTGCAAAAAATATTTAATAACATAATAATCTAATACAATTTAATTACAATATTCAAATTGACATTTTCATGCAACAAATTGTCCAACACATCATTATGTAAATGACCATAAACTCTATATGATCCATATTCATAAATATGACAATAAACGGCAAACTGTTCGTTGTAGTCACTGTAAGCACCTTCGATGAACTAATAGCTCAATCATTTCTTCATATAATATAACCGAACCCCACCCTTTAAACCGCCAAAGGATTTCACGTGCATATATTATCCATATCTCTAAATCTAAAACAACAAGAACCCGTTTCACAACTGCTCTATGACTAACCAGTTTAACATATAAATAGTAATTCTAGGACTAACCAGTTTAAAAAAAAATCCTATATAAATATAACACAAGTAATTCTATATTAAACAAACAGCCGTAAATCTTAATTGAAATTCACGTCTAAATACAAACAAAATACCGCTCAAGACTATCCGCAGGTATTTTTCTCATTGGTCATATTCACTCAACATTAGACTCAATGGGCATAACATAACTGTTTTATTATACCAAACAAACTGCGGAAAGTCTTGAGCGGTATGCAAAAAAAAATCACGTTGACCGACTTCTGAGGCCTGCTACGAATGATCCCGACCACAATGGTAGTCGTTCATATACCATTGTGTAGATAAATCAATTTAAATTTACGGCATAATAAGTTTAAGTAGGTTTGACAACCGAGAAATCGAAAAATAACGGAAATTCCTGGGTGACATTTTCAAAAATTTAGTTAAGTACCTTGTGTTATATTAAGGTAAAAAAGACAAGTGCCTGTGTATTCACCGACTCAATGGGCCATAACTGTTTTATTGCAAACAAACATTTTTAATACGGTAGAAAATTATTTTGTGTCTAAGATTTTCTGGTATGTACAACAAAGGTAGACTCTATTTGTAAAATATTGATAGCATTGAAAAGGACCGTTTACGAGAAATATCGATTTTCCAAGCCTTGTTTGATCTTGTTTCCTTGTTACTTGACGGGCTTTTTACCTGGCCGTTGCCATTTTGTTGACAGGTGTCACGACATCATTTTTATGGGATATAACTCGTGCAAAAAGCTAGGGGCTGAAAAGGTTATTCACCGGGGAATAATAGGGTTGTTCGATGGAGGCTTCAATTTGTCGGGGTTATTCACCGCTCCTGTCATTTTTTGGAAAAACATCAAAATTAAACTATGAAACGTGATTCCGTATTAGCCAATCTAATTATTACTATATAATGTAAGGTTAGTCGCAGGTTGTATATTTCTATAGCTATTATCGAAACTTTGCTCCTTGATAAGATGCATATCTATTGTTAAGCAATGAAAGTTTCAAACATAAAGAAGACTAAGCGGTATAATTTTGCAAATCGAAAACGACTATACCTGGAAATGAAGAAATAGGAAACAGTTTAAAAAGAAACATGATCAAATCTAGACTTTTCGTGTAAACAGATTTTCCCCATTATTGTCACTTTTCTTAATAAGCGCAAACAGTTAAAGTCATTTTCAAAAATGTATTCCTTTAGTTTTGATACATCACTACCTATCTTTTATGAAGTTTTGTTATATAAATCGATTATTTGCACAAAATTTAATATCATAACACTATTGTTATAACATTTGATGCACACAACATGGGTCTTCCAAAAACTCAACTGAACTCGTTCAGAACAGTATATATTAAACCCAAAATAACAAATAGTTGGAACTTTTTATAGAAATATTCGACTTTTCAAAATGCTGACCTTAAGAATATCTAGTATTTTTCTATAATCCAAATAATGAAAATACAATTATTGGGAAAGATTGATTTGTTTCATCATTCATCTAATAAGTATCATTACAACTATTTCTATTAATCTGATAAATGAATAATATGGTTTATATAACGTTTCGTCTATCGCATATCTTGAGCAACATGAGATAGATGTTCTACATACCTTCAAAATTAAAGCCTATATAGTCTGGCGTTTTAATGGAAAACAAAAAATCAAATATTCCTTTCACAGGGTTACCTAAATAATTACGTTCCTACCTACGTACGTCCTTGTTAACAGTGATTGCTTCTTATGATTATAGTTATTCAATCTCCAAACAATGAAACAGGAAATTTTATACATAAACATTTCGCATATAAAATACTTGATAGAAAAATCGAAACTTACAGGTGAAAATATAAATAAGCAGCAATCATTATGGTTAGCTATAATCATAAATTAACTGTTTAAAAAACTTAGAATTTTCGGAATATTAAGGCTTATCTTCCTCAGGAATAGATTACCTTAGCTGTAATTGGCAAAACTTTTAGGAATTTTCGGTCCTCAATGCTCTTCAACTTTGTACTTTGTTTGGCCTTTTTAACTTTTTTGATTCGAGCGTCACTGATGAGTCTTTTGTAAACGAAACGCGCGTCTGGCGTACACCATTTCAATCCTTGTATATATGATGAGTTTATTTACAACCATTGGGTCGATGCCACTGCTGGTGGAGTTTTTCTCCCCGAGGGTAACGCCAGCCCAGTAGTCAGCACTTCTGTGGTAACATGAATTAACATTAATATGGTCATAATAAAAAAATCAACTGTTTACAAAACTTAGAATTTTCGAAATACTAAGGCTTATCTGCCTCAGGAATAGATTACCTTAAGCTGTATTTGGCAAAACTATTAGGAATTTTGGGCCCTCAATGCTCTTCATCTTCGTAATTTATTTGGCCTTTTTAACTTTTTTTGATTCGAGCGTCACTGATGAATCTTTTGTAGTCAAAACACGTGTCTGGAGTACACAATGTCAATTCTTGGTTTCTATAGTGAGTTTACTATAGATAATATGTTGAGAAAAAATTAAAATAAAGTACTTTTAATAACTTAATTAAGATGGAAAGAATTTGAATCTATCAGTCCCATGAAAAGTGAAAAAGAACTATTTATTCTTTGTTCACAATAAATTCATGGGTTGAAAGCTTTTCGTTTTCAGTTATAAAGCTCAAGTTCGGTAAAATGGATTTTAGTCGATGATAATTCATGTGCATAAATTGTCTTTCTGTTCCAAGTACAAACGGTGTATTTTCAAATCAATTACATTTGATCGTTCCAGCAAACAATAGATTGGAATATTCTATCAGCTTTGTGGTATTATTTTTAATCCGCCAATTAAAATATTAAAATTTGCTGACATACCTTATTTCCTGTGCTTTTTAAAAGACACATATTCACCCCTTAAACATCATATACGAAATAGTTATCATGTCATTAAATTAATTTGAAACTAAAAAAGAGAATAGAAATATGTCTCTTGTCGTGAACTCTAAAGGAAGCATGTGACTTTTACAAGTTGATTGAGAACAATATCCTAATTAATGAAGTATTTTCTTTCTTTACCAGGAAGATATTTAAAATGATTATTTCCGCAACCAAATGCGCTGAATCATTTCAATGATTCTAATAATAATGAAATATTGTATGATTTCCAACTGATTAGTTTCACTACTTCAAATTAGGTTTCCCCGTTTTTATGTCTCCTGCGACGAAAGTTGATGTCATTCAGATATAAAGCCGGCGCGGAGGAAACAGAGTAAAATTCAATAGAACTTTATAATTCAAAAGTAGATGACCTGGATAACTCATACCTTGGATACAGATGCTTATGTTATGAAGTTTCTGTATGTCATATGTGCATTTTCCTTGACGTCATTGTCATGATTCAGTGACTGCTTAAAACAGCTGTGTAGTTTTTCATGACATGAATTTCTCATTTAATATGAGATATAAGATATGTCGATTTTGGTATGTGGAATCCTTAGAAGATCTACATGTACGTCAGTACGTCAATACTCAGAAAAACCTTTTACAAGCAACGGTAGACAGCTTTCAACTTTTGTAGGTTGCAGCAGACATATTTCTACCCACACTAGTCATTCTACAATATTCTGCACATCTTAAGTCTGACTGCAACATGTTTTTGCATGGATTGCTTCTACAAAATATAACCAGATTATCCCCCAAGAAACTGAAGCATGTTTTCTCCTAGTTCCCCTTTACAAGCATAGTTGTATTAATCTTGGATTAATTGTATGTCACTAGCGAATATCTTTGCTACCTGTTCTCGCAAAGCTGCAAGGGAGTCAATTTCCGAATTTATGAATTGTGTTGCCTTTGGAGCTGACCTTATAATCAAAAATAGAAATAGTCAAATAGAAAATAACTTTATGATAATTGCATTGTCTTTATTTCCTTCAAATTTAGAGTTTCGGTTAGTCTGTAATCTAATAGATCAGATATCAAGGTTAAGTTGCCTTTGTGAGGTCCATATCTCAGATATTATAAGCAATATGTCAACGATATTTGGTACATGGAATGATCGTACGGTGTATATGCCCATCTAGTAGGGTTTAAAAGACCTTATCCTCATTTCCATGACCCGTAACTCAATGTTCAATTTTCGTGGCGGAGTCTGCTTCTGAGGTATCATAAGTAAACTTCAAGTATATTTGGTGCATGGAATCTTTGTAAGGCGTCCATGTCAGTCTGGCACCTTTAATCTGAACTTGACCTAATATTATTGTTTCATTTGTCAATGTTAAACGTTCGTGGTTATGTCCTTTTCTCAGATACTATAAGCAATAGGTAAACTATAGTTGGTGTAAGAAATGATTGTCAAATGTACATATTGAAATGATAGGGTTCATCTGACCTTGATCTCATTGTCATGGTTTATTCAAGATGTTTTAAAGCACCTATCAACACCTTTGAATTTTTATCAGTATTAATCTATTTAGCTACACTATTCTGTTCTTTATAATTATATTTTGTAAATATAAGCATTTTGTGCTTATTTTTTTTTTTATTTAGAGCAATTAAAAAACAAGTGATCATGAGGTAGGAAAGTAATTATTCAATGGAGTGTTCCATGAATCAATAAAAAGGTTAAAACCATATGCCTTTACAAAATTTATAGATTTAGGAATCAAATCAGGTAGAAAATTTACACTAAGTCCCGAAATGATGTTCGGATTTCTATTCAAGAACTCATGTTGTATAGATTTTCAAGCTCTTCCTCAAGAAGAGATTGGTTTTGCAAATCAACAACAACAACATTGATGAATTTGCCAATAAGATTGGAAGATTACATCAGGAGGAACAAGGAGGAAGAAGTTTAAGTTTAATTAAACAAAGGCACACTCAGTGGTTCGTATATGAATTGGAAAATTAAATGCATCGCACTGATGGATGTTGATACGTTCCAAGAGAGAACCATACTGCGGGAAAAGGTTTTGGTGGAGCACTTGGAGCTGAATGACATAAAAGCAAACATCTTCATCCTTCTAAGCTATTATGAAGATAGATGTCAAAACAAACAGCCAACACTGCTTCTCCGGGTAAGCGCCCAAGTATAAAATGATAAACCTCGAATTTGACATAAGCAGTCATCTCAGAACCAGAATCGATGACAAACGAGACGATTTTAATTTTGAAATTATAAATTTCCCCTACCTTAGCAGCAAAATACCAACTTCACCTGCATATGGGATATACATTTCCCAACTCATTCGGTATTCAAGAGCTTGCAGCTGCTACTTAGACTTTATAAGACGTCACCCGTGTCTGAACAGAAAGTTGATGAACATGGGTTATGTCAAAGAACGTCTCGTCCTTTTTCTAAAAAAAAATCATCGGAAGATACCAAGACTTTGTTGATAAATATTCAATATCAACTTCTTAAATAATACATGATGTAAATTTTCATATGTTTATACAAAGTAACGATGGCTAAATTGTTTATTTACAGTCGTCACTAGCCTGTCAACTGTTAGGTCGTGGGTTCGAACAACACTCCACTCATAACGTAAATGACAAGACAGCAAGTTGACCTGCTGAAGGTAGCTGGTTCTCTCCGGGTATCCTGGCTTCCTCAACATATTAAAACCTGACAGCTAGGATATATCACTGAATGGGGCGTTAACCAAAAACAAACAAACAAACAAAATTTTTCGACACCGTTAAGTACTATTGCTTTACCAATATAACTATTCAACATGTAGGAAAAACTAACTTGGCATTTCATTCATGAATATATGGGATAAGGGACGAAATTTAGGTGTTATCTGCCAATATGATGTGGATACTGACGATGACAAAAATAGCTATGTTTTTCTTTCCAGTTCTTGTCAAATGAGTAATGAATTATCATTTAAAATTCGAAATATATTTTTATTTTTTTTATTTTCTGTTATTATATTCAATTTGTCACAAAAAGACTTTAGATGCGCAAACAAATTATCGATAAAAGGGGAAGTATTTTTTTTTTTTGGAAAAAAGTGCATGTGCATTGTATTTATAAGAGAGGTGAAAGTTACCAAAGGGACATTCAAACTCATACGTCGGAAACAAACCGGCAACGCCATGGCTAAAAAAGAAAAAAAGACCAACATACAAATAACAGTACACAAAACCAAACACAGGAATAAAAGATTGAGCATCATGAACCAAGTCAGTTTTCTCTGAACAATTAACTATATCAAAAATGTCCAACTTCTGGTGAAAATGGCTGCACATCTGATGTTTTATCAAATAGCACATTTTGAAAAGAAATTTAAATAATTATAGCGTTTGGTTATTTCAACATTTTAATAATCAATACAAGGGAAATTTTGGGTATTCCTCAACACAATAACATAATAAAAGCAGATAAGTCATAAATATATATTAACCACAGATTAAAGAGATCAGATGATTATGGGGAATGACTGACTTCAAGGAAAGAAGAGGACGTTGAGAACTGTAAAATACTAGTACATGTAGTTGCATGAATAAGAATTACGAAGTACACCACATTTAAACATACCATTTAAAATTAAACTCAATTAAACTAAACACTATACAACTTTAGCATGGGATAACCAGGGAAAACATGTACATGTAGGAAAACCAACATTGCACACAAATATACAGCTTATATTAGAAAGATACTTTAAATTTTGATGATTTGTTGTATAAAGCATTTATGGTGACCTATCTCTGTCTAACTTCATTTGCAAACATTAACCCTTCGGCTTTTAAAATAACATGCACATTTTAATGAACAGCTTTGCTTGGTTAGATACATTTCCGACATTTCTTTTTTTAAATTATTTCCTTGATAATATTCACCTTTAATCTAAAATCCTTTGATACTTTTACTATTAAATTCTCTTTTGAATGATAAGACATTTCAATGTAATTCAAGACATTAGTTCGTTCTCAATGACTTGATGTCTTCATGTACACGGGCGGATGAACATTAAATGAATAGTTTTTTTTTAAACTGTCCTAAATCTTAAATTATTGAACATCAATCAGTTCGTTATATACATATAACAGTATCATGACTGGGAACCCAATAGGTCGGTAGACTGATGAGTCGTTTTCCGACCCATGGGTGAGTAGCAGTGTCGATAGACTCCTTTGTTATGAATAATATCACGCGAATGACTTATTCGATATATAAAATTATATTGCGCTCATTACTTTTAGTTTTTTTTACTTGCTATGAATGCGAACAAATATTCAGCAAGATGTTATCAAGCACAAAATCAACGAAAGGGGAGGATTGAAGTCGTACTTGTCGATGAAAGTAAAAATGAGCAGACGAAAAGGAGATGATGTAGAAACTGGCGAGTCACATTTCAGAGGAAAATGCCAGACCAGTTTGAAATTTGAGGATAAAGATGAAGGATTGAAGAATCAATGAAAAAATGTATGTCTTTCATTGAATATCAGCGACAAGGGTGTAATTGGACGGTGGATAAAGTGATGAATCTGACCATACATATGGCACGTTGAAGACTTTTAAAAGGCTCAGGTTATATTCCTTTTCCTAACAAGCTCAGATCGAAACATGCCATAATTAATGTGAAAAACAAGAACATATATTTCATGTTGTCGATTCTGGCTGCAAAGTACCAAGCGAAAAGTGACAGAGAGCGGGTTTGAAAATACAAGGAACATGCATACCACTTGAACTTTGAGAACATCATGTTTCCTGTGAAATTAGCCGACATTCAGAACGAAATATCGATTAATGTGTTTGAATTCGACAAGGAGGGTTGAGTATTCCCGATACACATTGCGAAACATCGGTATAAACAACATGTAAATCTACTCATGATATTGGATAACAAAAAATCACATTATTGCTAGATCAAAAATTATTTAGTGACAGGAAAAAAGATCATGATAGATATTATTTTTGTCCTTATTGTCTACAGATTTACAAAAGAAGGACACTTTAACAATCCCTAAACTGCCGGACCAACTTACCTCAGAAAATCGAACTCCATACTGAGGAAACAAAGAGGTTACATAACAGAGACATACGGAAACAGCTAAAAGTACCATATATTATCTATGCTGATTTTGAATGTCTTCAAGACCCAATCCTGGATAAAAGTGAGGATGATCAAAAGACGAAAAAGACTACAAAACAGGTTCCATGTGGCTTTGCATACAAAGTGGTTGGTTTTATGTCAAATGAACCAGTAGTTTATCGCGGTACCGATGCTGCTAATAAATTTGTGGAGTGTATGGTGAAGGAACATGAATATTTCGAACAGAAATTTAAGCATTACAAACCAATGATCATGATCGGGAGGGACTGGCAATCCGTTAGGAAGTCAACCCATTGCCACATATGTAAAAAAGAACTAGCGAAAAATAGAGTACAGGATCATCAACCCGTGACCAGAAAATTTTGAGGGGCGGAGAGGATATGATAGTCATTTAATTATGCAAGCTATTGCAAAAGTTGAAGGGAAGCAGCTGAATGGTATCTCTAAAAATATGGAAAAGTCTCTTTCTTTTTCCTTGGGATGTATGGATTTTATAGACTCGCTCTAGTTCATGTCTTCCTCATTACAAAACCTCGTGGAGAACCTTGCCAAAGAAGGTTCTGGTTAATTTTGACATATGACGAGCTACTTCGGGGAAGAAAACATGCACCTGCTCCTGCGAAAACAAGGTGTATTTTGATTCTACATGAAAGTTTTCAGAATGTCAACTGCCACTGATGGACGCTTTTTATATTTCACTCTCGGGAGAAGGTATAATCACGATGGAATGTGCACATGCATAACAAGTATGGTAATTGTTTAACATACAGAATCTCGGACATAACTGCGATCTATACGTTCATCAGATGTCCATGCATTAGCCGAGATCTGTCTGAACTATTATGGATTGGATGCTGCACAATTGTATACGTCACCCGGTCTAGCATGGTATGCTGCCTTGTAAATGACAGGTGTCAAGTCGGAATTATTCACAGACGTAGACATGCATGTGTTTATATAGAAAGGTTTAAGAGGGGGTAAATCAATGATATCCCATCGTCATGATAAAACTAACAATAAACATGTCCAAGAGTACGATGAAAATCAACCAAATAGTCACGTAGTGTACCTAGACTTAGAATATCAAAAGGAACTGAACGACGACCACAACGAATATTGAACTTGCTCCCGAAAAATTGAGGGTTACAGATGATATGTTATCGCCCTTTACGAAACAAGCTATTGGACGATTTAAACTTAAAAGGAACATCGACAGAAAAAATTATACCAAATGTATATCCAAAGGAAAAATACGTAATACATAGCAGAAATTTAAAACTCTTACTTGTTACTTGGAATGATACCAACAACGATTCATAGGGTCGTGGCATTTGAACAACGTGGCATTTGAACAACGATCCTGGTTAAAGAAATATATTGCTTGAAAAAAACGAGTTCGAGAAGGATTTTTTATAACTCATGAATAGTGCAGACTTTGGAAAGACAATGGAAGATTTAAGGAGGAGAACAGATATAAAACTTTTGAATGACCAATCAAAGGTCAGAAAACTAATCAACAGTTTATCCTTCAAAATATTCAATGACAACTTATAGGCTGTTCACATGCTGAAGCAACGATTATACTTAAACAGACCAATTTACATGGGATTCACTATGCTTGATTTGTATAAGACACTTATGTACGATTGTCATTATAACTATATGAAGTATGAATATGGGTCAAGAGCAACACTCTTGTTGACGGACACGGACTCGCTATACTACAACATCAACACTAAAGATATATATATATATATATATCAAGATATGATGGATGACAAATACTTGTTTCATACGTCAGAGAATATAATCCTGAACATCGGCTTCATAGCACATCAAATAAAAAGGTGTTAGGATTGATTGTCGTTTGCTTAAGGTCCAGTGAAAGATATTTCATTCATATTTATGACGGAGGGCATTTTAGAGGTATACTTCAAACAAAAAGTTGCATGCGTTGCCTTTGGAAAAAGAGTGAGAAGTCTCAAGAGAATAGGGTATACAAAATAAAATCAAATAAAAACAGACAACACCATGATAAAAAAGTGACAAAAAGAAAAACAACAATTACAAAATATTACACAGAACACAACTACAGATTGAGCACGAACCCCACAAAAAAATCGGGGAGAAACTCGCGTGCATTTAAAGCTGGTACTCAAATATGAATTTATTTTGTTAAGAAGTATACGAGATAAACGAGACGAAAATATGTATCGGGACAACGGACAGACGAAAGACGGATGGACAAGGTGATAGCAATTTAGTTCCCATTACTAGAATTGGATTTTGATATAGGAATAAGTATGCTGTAATGAATATTTCAAAGGCACTTCAACAAGAAGACACAAATATTTAAAGACACTTTCAGATTAACATACAATTTTCCTTGTCTCTCCTGCATGGTTGTCAAATTATATCTTGAAATGCATTCCATCTAAAAGCATTCTACCACATAAGATTTAAAAGGATTAGATTTTTTACTGAATTAAGAACAATAAACATGTTCCCCAGATTAAGGGGAAAGAGAAGACTGGCGTCGTCGTGTCGGGAAATGCAATCTTCACCGAAGCAACTGACTTTTTGATATTGAAAGATATGAATAAATGCAAAGGAGAGAAATTCGGTCCTTCGCTGTAGGAAGTTATTAACTTACTTAGTAGTGAATATAAACACAGACCTAAACTGAGTTCAAAGTACTTTCCCCTTCAAAATGAACGAAGGATAAAAGGGCTGTCACCAATAAGGACGGCGATGCAAAGTAGTTCAAATTGAGCGTTCCAGCTGCAATCCATGATGATGTTTTAAATATCGTAAAGCCATCTAGAATACAAGTCTATAGTTACAAGTCAAGGTAAAACAACACTAAGGGAATCGCATGAACACCAATCCGAACGATATTGGATGAGATGAAATGCGGCTTTAGGCTGTAGAAAGTAAAGGAGACATGTTTTCGGGTTCATAGATCTTTATCTTACTTTTCTCCATCTTATCTATAAAAAAACGATTGTGTCCTATTCCAAACTGTGACACTTTGATTGAGAGCGAATTTGAATGGCGTGCGATACATTACATAGCAGGAGACGTTTATCCTATCGGCGCACTCTGTCTTTCTACCTTCATTTTTTTTCGTTTTTAATCTTGTTTTGTATATATACCTACTATATGTATTAATGAGGATTAAACATTGTTAACTACTTTTGCTCGTAATCTTTAACTAGTTCCAAATACTATTCCATACGAAATAAAAGAACAGAGTTCCAATGTCCCCCGCGTTGCAATATTTTATCTATCCAAGGGACAAGGGCAATAACTAAAAAATACACTTTTTTTGTTCTTTAAAACTTTTTATTGATATCTTAAGAGAAATGAAAGCTTCAGAGCAAATGCAATGTGATTTCCATTATTATTTATATTTCCAAGGGGCATAACTCGTTAAAAATAAGACATTGCTGATATAAACCTATGATATAAGTTTCATAAAATTCTTGCAAGAATTGAACACATGAGAGCGATAACATTGCAATTTTCCATATAACCAATATTTTCAAGGGCATAACTCTTTTAAAAATAATTGATCGGCACTGATTTTCGAACTCTTCAAGTACATTGATGATATAAACCTAAAAAATCTGGCAAGAATTGTACACATTAGAGCGGTCATAGGGCAATTTTCCATGTATTTAATATTTCCAAGGGGCATAACTCTTTTAAAAATTAATGATCGGCACTGATTTTCAAATTCGTCCAAGACATTGCTAATATAAACCTATGATTTAAGTTTCATAAAATTCTGGCAAGAATTGTACATATGAGAGCACTAACAATGCAATTCTCCATATAATTAATATTTCCGAGGGAAACTTACTGCTTTAGTTTTTGAGATGAAAGCCAATAAAATGCTCCGCAGGGCGCAGCTTGATACGACCGCAGAGGTCGAACCCTGAACAGTTGGGGCAAGTATGGCCACAACATTCAAGCTTGATACAGCTCTGAATTTGGATTGTGATTGACTATTTGACACAGCATAGGTTTCTAAAAACAGAATGAATGTGGTCTAAGAACTTAAAATTTTAAATTGGACATTCACCTATTATGGTCCAATATCCAAAATCTAAATACATGGTTAGATTCAGCATATCAAAGAACCCTAAGAGTTCAATTTTGATGAAATCAAACAAAGTTTAATTTTGGACCCTTTTGACCTCAATGTGGACAAAGTTGATAACGGGGCCCAAAAATCAAAATCTAAATACATGATTAGATTCAGCATATCAAAGAACCCCATATATTCAATTTTGTTGAAATCAAACAAAGTTTAATTTTGGACCCTTTTGACCTCAATGTGGACAAAGTTGATAACGGGGCCCAAAAATCAAAAATCTAAATACATGGTTAGATTCAGCATATCAAAGAACCCCATATATTCAATTTTTGTTGAAATCAAACAAAGTTTAATTTTGGACCCTGATTTGGACCAACTTGAAAACTGGGCCCATAATCAAAAATTTAAAGACATGTTTAGACTCAGCATATCAAAGAACCCTAAGAATTCAATTTTTGTTAAAATCAAATTAAGTTTAATTTTGGACCCTTTGGACCTTAATGTAGACCAATTTGAAAACAGGACCAAAAATTAAGAATCTAAATACATGGTTAGATTCAGCATATCAAAGAACCCCATATATTCAATTTTGTTGAAATCAAACAAAGTTTAATTTTGGACCCCAATTTGGACCAACTTGAAAACTGGGCCCATAATCAAAAATCTAAATACATGATTAGATTCAGCATATCAAAGAACCCTAAGAATTCAATTTTGTTAAAATCAAACTAAGTTTAATTTTGGACCCTTTGGACCTTAATGTATACCAATTTGAAAACGGGACCAAAAATTAAGAATCTAAATACATGATTAGATTCAGCATATCAAAGAACCCCATATATTCAATTTTTGTTGAAATCAAACAAAGTTTAATTTTGGACCCTTTTGACCTCAATGTGGACAAAGTTGATAATGGGGCCCAAAATCAAAAATCTAAATACATGGTTAGATTCAGCATATCAAAGAACCCAATATATTCAATTTTGTTGAAATCAAACAAAGTTTAATTTTGGACCCGATTTGGACCAACTTGAAAACTGGGCCCATAATAAAAATTTAAAGACATGTTTAGATTCAGCATATCAAAGAACCCTAAGAATTCAATTTTGTTAAAATCAAATTAAGTTTAATTTTGGACCCTTTGGACCTTAATGTAGACCAATTTGAAAACGGGACCAAAAATTAAGAATCTAAATACATGGTTAGATTCAGCATATCAAAGAACCCCATATATTCAATTTTGTTGAAATCAAACAAAGTTTAATTTTGGACCCCAATTTGGACCAACTTGAAAACTGGGCCCATAATCAAAAATCTAAATACATGATTAGATTCAGCATATCAAAGAACCCTAAGAATTCAATTTTTGTTAAAATCAAACTAAGTTTAATTTTGGACCCTTTGGACCTTAATGTAGACCAATTTGAAAACGGGACCAAAAATTAAGAATCTAAATACACGGTTAGATTCGCATATCAAAGAACCCCAATAATTCAATTTTTGATGAAATCAAACAAAGTTTAATTTTGGACCCTTTGGACCTCAATGTGGACCAATTTAAAACGGGCCCAAAATCCAAAAACTTAATACACGGTTAGATTCAGCATATTAAAGAACCCCAAGAATTCAAGAATAAAACCCCATTGAAATTGGTCAAGAAATAAGCAATTTATACAAAGTATCTTCTTTTGCACAATACTGTGCAATTAAATATTTCTTGCAATTGCGCATACTGTGCAATTGAATATTTCTTGCTATTGTGCAATACTGTACAATTGACAATTTCTTCCTATTGTGCAATATTGTGCTATTGGATATTTCTTGCTATTACGCAATACTGTGCAATTGAAGATTTCTTGCTATTGCGCAATACTGTGCAATTGAAAATTTCTTGCTATTGCACAATACTTATTATATAATAATTTACACATCCTGTTTGGTGTGTATCTCCTGCCATATCATTATTATTTGCTTTTAAATATAAATCAGAAATAACCAACTTAAAATGGAAAATTTTAAAGAAAAAAAAAAGGAAAAAAGGAAGAAAAGGGGGAAAAAATCCCCAATTTTTGAACCCCTTATGATTCATCACCCCAAACTCAATCCCAGCCTTCAATGAGGTATGGTACCTTGCAGTACAATTTCAGAGAGATCCATACACTTAAACACAAGTTATTGTCTGGAAACTAGAAAATGCTTATTTTGGCCCCTTTTGGCCCCTAATTCCTAAACGTTTAGGCAATTACCCCAAACTCAATTCCAGCTTTCCTTTGTGATATGGAACCTTGTAGTACAATTTCAGAAAGATCCATACACTTACACACAAGTTATTGTCATGAAACTAGAAAATGCTTATTTTTGCCCCTTTTGGCCCCTAATTCCTAAAATTTTGAGGCAATTACCCCAAAATCAATCCCAGCATTCCCTTTGTGATATGGAACCTTGTGGTACAATGTCAGAGAGATCCATACACTTACACACAAGTTATTGTCTGGAAGTTACAAAAATGCTTATTTTTGGCCCCTTTTTGGCCCCTAATTCCTTAACTGTTGGTACCATAACCCCCAAAATCAATCCCAACCTTCCTTTTGTGGTATTGAACCTTATGGTAAAATTTCCTAGAGATCCATTTACTTAAACTAAAGTTAGAGTGCGAAAACCAATGTGTCTTCGGACGACGACGACGACGCCAACGTCATACCAATATACGACCACAAAAATTTTTTGCGGTCGTATAAAAACTGCATTTTACCCCTATGTTCTATTTTTAAAACTGCCGACATGTTTTTGAATGGATCAAATCCCGAATACAATCTATAAACTAGATACCCTAAGGAACATTCAATTAAAGTTTTAAGTATTTGGCCAAGTAGTTTCAGAGAAGATTTTTTAAAAGTAATTAGACCTTCACAAAAATGTTTAAAAAACGTTTTAAAGGCGTCAATTGACTATTTTGATCATGTTGACTTATTTGTAGATCTTACTTAGCTGAACATTTATTGCCATTTATACTGTCTCTATCTATTATAATATTAAAGAAATAACCAAAAACAGTAAAATTTAATAAAATAAACTATTTCCAACAGTAACCCAACAATGGGTTGTAGAACTTGTCTGAAAATTTCATAACAGATAGATCATGACCCATTTATCACTTTAACTCCCTTTCACTTTTGCTCCAACTACTGTAGTTTTTGAAATATATGCCAAAAACTGCTTTTGTCCCCCTATGTTCTATTTTTAGCCATGGCAGCCATTTTTGTTGATGGATCAATACTGGATAAATTTTATAAACTAGATACCCTAAGGAACATTCAGTTAAAGTTTGGAAGTATTTGGCCCAGTAGTTTCAGAAAAGAAGATTTTTGAAAAGTAATAGACTTGCACGAAAAAATGTAAAAAATAAACGTTTCAAGGGCAATAATCCTTAAGGAGTCAATTGACTATTTTGATCATTTGACTTATTTGTAGATCCTATTTAGCTGAAAATTTTGCCATTTTCACTTTCTCTCTATCTATTATAATATTAAAGATAATAACCAAAAACAGTAAAATTTCATAAAATAAACTATTTCGGACAAACCCTACAATGGGCGGTCCAATTGGTCTGAAAATTTCATAGCAGATAGATCTTGACTTATTCATCACTTTAACTCCATGTCACTTTTGCTTGAACTGCTATAGTTTTTGAGATAAAAGCCAAAACTGCATTTGACCCTATGTTCTATTTTTAGCCATGGCGGCCATGTTTGTTAATGAATCAAAACTTCGGATACAATTTATAAACCAGTTACCCTAAGGAAAATTCATTTAAGTTTAGAAGTATTAGACCCAGTAGTTTCAGAGTAGAAAATTTTAAATGTTAGCAAACATGATGAACAAATTGTGTAAAATTGTCTTTAAAGGGCAATAACTCCTTAAGGGACAATTTACAATTTTGGTCATATTTAACTTTTTGTAGATCTTACTTTGTTGAATGTTTTTGCTGTTTACAGTTTATCTTTATCTTCAATAATATTCAAGATAATAACCAAAACTGCAAAATTTCCTTAAAATTACTTACCAATTTAGTGGCTGCAACCCAACAATGGGTTGTTCGGTTCGTCTGAAAATTTCAGGCCGATAGATCTTGACCTATTGAACATTTTTACCCTGTCAGATTTGCTCTAAATGCTTTGATTTTGATATATAAGCCAAAACTGCATTTGACCCCAGTTCTATTTTTAGCCATGGCTGCCATGTTTGTTGATGGATCAAAACTTGGATACAATTTATAAACTAGATACCCTAAGGAACATTCAGTTAAAGTTTGAAGGTATTTGGGCAGTAGTTTCAGAGGAGAAGATTCTTGGAATAGTTTACGAGGACAACAGACGACAGACGCCAAGTGATGGCATAGCTCACATGGCCCTTTGGGCCAGTTGAGCTAAATATCTGGCAAGAATTGAACACATGAGAGCGCTAACGATGCAATTTTCAATATAAATAATGTTTCCAAGGGCATAACTCTTTTAAAATAATTGATTAGCACTGATTTTCGAACTCGCTCAATACATTGCTAATATAAACTTATAAGTTTTATTAAATTCTGGCAAGAATTGTACATATGAGCGCTAACGATGCAATTTTCCATAAAATTAATGTTTCCAAGGGCATAACTCTATCGGCATATTCGGGAACATTGGATCAAACCTTGTCTTCAATGTTGTTTGATATACATTTCGTACGCTTCGCAGTAAAGTTTATCGACAGGTTATATGTATTTCTATTAGCATTTAGTAAAATTTAGTAACAGTTACAATAACCCTGATGGTATTTTTGCTTTTAATAATAATAGGAATTCTCTAATTATACCAAGGAAAATTTACCTCAGGAAACTTTTTAAAACAAATTAAATATTTAACAAGAATGTGTCCATAGTACATGGATGCCCCACTGCACTATCATTTTCTATGTTCGTGGACCTTGAAATTGGGGTCAAAAGTCTAATTTGGCATTAAAATTTGAAAGATCATTGCATAGGGAACATGTGTACTAAGTTTCAAGTTGATTGGACTTCAACTTCATCAAAAACTATATTGAACAAAAACTTTAACCTGAAGCGGGACAGACGGACGAACTGACTAACGAACGGATGCACAGACCGAAAAACATAATGCCCTAGGCGGGCATAAAACAGTAATAATTGTCATTTGGTAGATTTGGACTTTTCAGTTTCTCACCGTGAGATAAAACAAAAATTATGCAAGAGACAATTTTTTTTAGAGGGCTGTTCTTTTACCAGTTCCTATGGTGTGTAATTTCCTTTACCTGTGTTTATAGTGACATTATAGATTTCAATGAACCAGTAATAGAGAGGCACATTTGTGTTTGTGGAACATGTGGTGGAGCCGTGACGTCATCGCTTTGTGACGTTATGCACGGAACTGAGGTAGTATAAAGTGGCTGGAAATGAATTTTATGCATGTATGACTGGAAATCACTTGCCTCGAGAACTAAGGAAGACGATGACGGATGCAAAGTGATGAGAAAAGCTCACTTGGCCTTCGAAATAATAAACTGAAGAAATAAATGTCACAAATACATTTACTTGTGCATCATGACTGATTTGGTCATATCCGTGGCAACACTGGTGTAACAGACTATGTTTCATTTAGCATCTCTCACATGCTTCATCTTTGAAGTTCAGTAAAATGTAATGTATGGAAAGTTTCTCAGTTTCTATAGTAATTTGTCAGCACTGAAAATTTGTCTCATATGATTTTAAACTATTACCGGGGTCAATGTTTCAATGTTAATATCACAAACTGTAAGAATTACTTTGGCTCACAATATTTTTCTAAAGCTATAACTTGAAAAAGATGTGGGATAAACATAAAAGATTAATAAATCAGTATATCACAACTAGGTTGTATGGTTCTAAATAAAGAGATAGCATGTACATCAAGAGATAAACTTCATTTGACCCTATGTTCTATTTTTAAAACTGCCGACATGTTTTTGAATGGATCAAATCCCCGAATACAATCTATAAACTAAATACCCTAAGGAACATTCAATTAAAGTTTTTAAGTATTTGGCCAAGTAGTTTCAGAGAAGAAGATTTTTTTAAAAGTAATTAGACCTTCACAAAAAATGTTAAAAAAAACGTTTTAAAGGCGTCAATTGACTATTTTGATCATGTTGACTTATTTGTAGATCTTACTTAGCTGAACATTTATTGCCATTTATACTTTCTCTCTATCTATTATAATATTAAAGAAATAACCAAAAACAGTAAAATTTAATAAAAATAAACTATTTCCAACAGTAACCCAACAATGGGTTGTAGAACTTGTCTGAAAATTTCATAACAGATAGATCATGACCCATTTATCACTTTAACTCCCTTTCACTTTTGCTCCAACTACTGTAGTTTTTGAAATATATGCCAAAAACTGCTTTTGTCCCCCTATGTTCTATTTTTAGCCATGGCAGCCATTTTTGTTGATGGATCAATACTTCGGATAAATTTTATAAACTAGATACCCTAAGAAACATTCAGTTAAAGTTTGGAAGTATTTGGCCCAGTAGTTTCAGAAAACAAGATTTTTGAAAAAGTAATAGACTTGCACGAAAAAATGTAAAAAATAAACGTTTCAAGGGCAATAACTCCTTAAGGAGTCAATTGACTATTTTGATCATTTGACTTATTTGTAGATCCTATTTAGCTGAAAATTTTTGCCATTTTCACTTTCTCTCTATCTATTATAATATTAAAGATAATAACCAAAAACAGTAAAATTTCATAAAAATAAACTATTTCGGACAAACCCTACCATGGGCGGTCCAATTGGTCTGAAAATTTCATAGCAGATAGATCTTGACTTATTCATCACTTTAACTCCATGTTACTTTTGCTCGAACTGCTATAGTTTTTGAGATAAAAGCCAAAAACTGCATTTGAACCCTATGTTCTATTTTTAGCCATGGAGGCCATGTTTGTTAATGAATCAAAACTTCGGATACAATTTATAAACCAGTTACCCTAAGGAACATTCATTTAAGTTTAGAAGTATTAGACCCAGTAGTTTCAGAGTAGAAAATTTTTAAATGTTAGCAAACATGATGAACAAATTGTGTAAAATTGTCTTTAAAGGGCAATAACTCCTTAAGGGGACAATTTACAATTTTTGGTCATATTTAACTTTTTTGTAGATCTTACTTTGCTGAACGTTTTTGCTGTTTACAGTTTATCTTTATCTTCAATAATATTCAAGATAATAACCAAAAACTGCAAAATTTCCTTAAAATTACTTACCAATTTAGTGGCTGCAACCCAACAATGGGTTGTTCGGTTCATCTGAAAATTTCAGGGCTGATAGATCTTGACCTATTGAACATTTTTACCCTTGTCAGATTTGCTCTAAATGCTTTAATTTTTGATATATAAGCCAAAAACTGCATTTGACCCCTGTTCTATTTTTAGCCATGGCTGCCATGTTTGTTGATGGATCAAAACTTCAGAAACAATTTAAAAACTAGATACCCTAAGGAACATTCAATTAAAGTTTGAAGGTATTTGGCCAGTAGTTTCAGAGGGGAAGATTCTTGGAATAGTTTACGAGGACAACAGACGACAGACGCCAAGTGATGGCATAAGCTCACATGGCCCTTTGGGCCAGTTGAGCTAAATATCTGGCAAGAATTGAACACATGAGAGCGCTAACGATGCAATTTTCTATAAAAATTAATGTTTCCAAGGGGCATAACTCTTTTAAAAATAACTGATCGGCACTGATTTTCGAACTCGTCCAATACATTGCTAATGTAAACCTATGATATAAGTTTCATAAAAAATCTGGAAAGAATTGTACAAATGAGAGCGCTAACGATGCAATTTTCAATATAATTAATGTTTCCAAGGGGCATAACTCTTTTAAAAATAATTGATTAGCACTGATTTTCGAACTCATCAATACATTGCTAATATAAACTTATGATATAAGTTTTATTAAATTCTGGCAAGAACTGTACATATGAGCGCGCTAACGATGCAATTTTCCATAAAATTAATGTTTCCAAGGGGCATAACTCTATCGGCACATTCGGGAACATTATATCAAATCCTTGTCTTCAATGTTGTTTGATATACATTTCTGTACGTTTTGGCAGTAAAGTTTATCGACAGGTTATATGTATTTCTATTAGCATTTAGTAAAAATTTAGTAACAGTTACAATAACCCTGATGGTATTTTTGCTTTTAATAATTAGGAATTCTCTAATTATACCAAGGAAAATTTACCTCAGGAAACTTTTTTAAAACAAATTGAATATTTAACAAGAATGTGTCCATAGTACATGGATGCCCCACTCGCACTATCATTTTCTATGTTCAGTGGACCTTGAAATTGGGGTCAAAAGTCTAATTTGGCATTAAAATTTGAAAGATCATATCATAGGGAACATGTGTACTAAGTTTCAAGTTGATTGGACTTCAACTTCATCAAACACTATATTGAACAAAAACTTTAACCTGAAGCGGGACAGACGGACGAACTGACTAACGAACGGATGCACAGACCGAAATACATAATGCCCCTAGGTGGGGCATAAAAACAGTAATAATTGTCATTTGGTAGATTTGGACTTTTCAGTTTCTCACCGTGAGATAAAAACAAAAAATTATGCAAGAGACAATTTTTTTTTCTTGTTAATTTTCGATTTATTAGAGGGGCTGTTCTTTTTACCAGTTCCTATGGTGTGTATATTTCCTTTACCTGTGTTTATAGTGACATTATAGATTTCAATGAACCAGTAATAGAGAGGCACATTTGTGTTTGTGGAACATGTGGTGGAGCCGTGACGTCATCGCTTTGTGACGTTATGCACGGAACTGAGGTAGTATAAAGTGGCTGGAAATGAATTTTGCGCATGTATGACTGGAAATCACTTGCCTCGAGAACTAAGGAAGACGATGACGGATGCAAAGTGATGAGAAAAGCTCACTTGGCCTTTCGAAACAATAAACTGAAGAAATAAATGTCACAAATACATTTACTTGTGCATCATGACTGATTTGGTCATATCCGTTCAGTAAAAATGTAATGTATGGAAAGTTTCTCAGTTTCTATAGTAATTTGTCAGCACTGAAAATTTGTCTCAAATGATTTTAAACTATTACCGGGGTCAATGTTTCAATGTTAATATCACAAACTGTAAGAATTACTTTGGCTCACAATATTTTTCTAAAGCTATAACTTGAAAAAGATGTGGGATAAACATAAAAAAGATTAATAAATCAGTATATCACAACTACGTTGTATGGTTCTAAATAAAGAGATAGCATGTACATCAAGAGATAAATATTAAATTTCAGAGAGCGAATGTAACGATATTTGGCTATTTAATCATCATGAAAGAAAACTTCAAATGTTATACATTATATATCTGTTTTATTTTAACAGTTTTTTAACACAAGACAAATATGCAAGTTCTCTTACATGTATGTACATAATTATAAAAGTATTACAACAAAATTTCTTTCACTATCCTCCCACCCCACGCCAGAAAAGAAGAAAATAAATGGAGAATGTGTCCATGGGACATAGATCATGCTCCCACTTGCTTATAACTTTATAAAGGGGCATAACTTAAGAACGGGAAAAAGATGCCACCCAAATTCGAACTTGATCTGTGTTTTATGGTAATTAGCTCTGGTTGAGGCAAACTCAACTTAAAGAAAAACGAAAAATTCCACAATTTTTCCATATATAAAGGGACATAACTCCAGAACTGTAAAAGTGACGCCACCTTAATTCAAACTTGATCTGCGTTTTGTGGTAATAAGCATTTTGTATAAGTTTAATAACATTTGGTTGAGGCAAACTAAAGTTAGAGAACTGAAACTAATTTTGGGATGGACGTACGTATGTTCAGATGGACAAGTGTAACACTAAATGCCCCCTCCGTGGCTGTGGGGGGCATAAAAACACCCTACCCTTACTCTGATTTACATTGAATTGAAGTATAATTGAGCAACACATAAATATATATTTACAAAGAGATGAATCAGTTATATTTCATGTTTAAGACATACATGTTTTTCTTCGCATTCATAATATTTCTGAAAGATAAAATACATGTCAATATAGATAAATTTCAAGACAAACACAAACAAATACTATTGGGCAAGTACGTCAACCCTGTGAAATGTAATTAATGCGCCAGGGGAAAGTGATTAGAATTCTTTGTCTGGACTGGTACATAATACATCATTTATAACAAAATATTTCCTTTAGTTATTTTGGAGTCCGACAATCTCATTTCTTTCCGGGCAAAGTGATCAACCCAAATGACATCTTTATTCAGAAACTTTTTTTCAACCCATTATCTCTGCTATCATTTAAAAAAAAATGACTGATTTTACTAAATGGCTATGTTGCTGAACATTGCTCTATTTAAAAAACAAACCAGTGAGTAAATACTGACATGATTGTTAGTAATACATTTGTATTGGAATATCAATTGAATGAATGGGAAGCCCAAATCAATGGCGTAATAACAGGGCTAAACTCTAAAATGAATTCCTAAATATGATACAAATTATTAAAAAAAAAAAAGCTGTTGTTTTAGGTAATAAAAAATGCTGATGTACTCTCAATCAATTTATCTCCTATTTATGAAGATTGAAATCACTTAGTATGTAAATTTACTCTTGAAATGATTAATGTTTGTTGTCCTAATTTTGAAGTTAAATATGAAAAAGAAAAAATGGGGTCACCATAATTTTTTTCTTGCTATAATACAACAAGAAAAAATACTGTACATTTTGTTTTATAAAATTAATTATATGAGTTATCTCCCATTATTGGGCTGGGTTGAAAAATTTTTGAATCAATAAAAAAATATTGTGTTTTGTGAAAACAATCTAAGTATAAAGAAAACAAGAATGTGTCCATAGTACACGGATGCTCCACTTGCACTATCATTTTCTATGTTCAGTGGACCGTGATATTGGGGTCAAAACTCTAATTTGGCATTAAAATTAGAAAGATCATATCATGAGGAACATGTGTACTAAGTTTCAAGTTGATTGGACTTCAACTTCATCAAAAACTACCTTGACCAAAAACTTTAACCTGAAAAACTTTAACCTGAAGCTGGACAGACGGACGAACAGATGAACAGACCGAAAAACATAATGCCCATAAATGGGGCATAAAAATCACATACTGTTTTCATGCTGATGAAATTTTTTACAAAAGAATTGCACCCCTGCCTCAAAAATTTGCATGATTTTTTTTTTTTTACAGGTTTTTAGAATAAAAACTAAGAAAAATTCAATATCTCTCATAGATTCAAATTATAAAAAATACATTTATTAAAATATATCTGATGTTACATGTTCCATTTAAAATGCTAACATTAAAATATCAGACATTCTGACTAAAATGATAACAACAATTTGTCTGTATCAGTTGTTGGTCAAACAAAATTTCTGTTCACATTAATCACCAGTCCTTTCTGAAATTAAAGAAATCATTAGTACTTTCCGCATAATATATCTGTCCCCTGTCTTATGGTGTGGCTTGCCTCTTTAACTGTTGTTTGTTCTGCAGTACCAGACTTATTAATAGGCAATTTATTGATGTGATTTTTCTTTTTTTTTTTGACCCGTTTTTGTAAAAACAATTGCAAGTTCAATTTTTCATTGATGTTGTATGGTATGGTTGAAATTTTTGTTGTCATTGTAATATCATAACAATTTGATGTTGAACAATCTATTGTTTCAGAATCAAATGCATTCTGGGTATTGTTTTTAAAAGTGTGCAATATTTTATCATTTTGGTGTACAAATGATAAAATTTACCACAATCATTTTGACTTTAAAATGTTGGGTTTAGCTAAGATGACAACTGAACAAACATGGCTGTCCTAAAGCAGTACTACAATGAATTAATTTAGCAATATATTTAAAAAGCAGCTGCACCAAGAGAGCATGATATGCTTGGTTTGTGCATATTGAAAATGTTGCGATAATATAATGGAATATTTAGAGGCTTCTTATCAGATATGAGTAAAATGACTCCGTACAAAAAATTGCATTACAATATCCCTATGCACATAAAGTATGACTGTAAAAACACTATTTTACTCTAGAGAGACACACCAGAAAATGTTTAAAATCAAAAACAAGTCTACATATACTTATTCCAACAGCAATGTGAACTTTTTAGTAATTTGATACTAGAGCTACTGCATGACATGTATAAAAAATGAAATCTAAATACATGTTTAGATTCAGCATATCAAAGAACCCTAAGAATTCAATTTTTGTTAAAATCAAACTAAGTTTAATTTTGGACCCTTTGGACCTTAATGTAGACCAATTTGAAAACAGGACCAAAAATTAAGAATCTAAATACATGGTTAGATTCCGCATATCAAAGAACCTATATATTCAATTTTTGTTGAAATCAAACAAAGTTTAATTTTGGACCCCGATTTGGACCAACTTGAAAACTGGGCCCATAATCAAAAATCTAAATACATGTTTAGATTCAGCATATCAAAGAACCCTAAGAATTCAATTTTTGTTAAAAATCAAACTAAGTTTAATTTTGGACCCTTTGGACCTTAATGTAGACCAATTTGAAAACCGGACCAAAAATTAAGAATCTAAATACATGGTTAGATTCAGCATATCAAAGAACCCCATATATTCAATTTTTGTTGAAATCAAACAAAGTTTAATTTTGGACCCGATTTGGACCAACTTGAAAACTGGGCCCATAATCAAAAATCTAAATACATGTTTACATTCAGCATATCAACGAACCCTAAGAATTCAATTTTTTTAAAATCAAACTAAGTTTAATTTTGGACCCTTTGGACCTTAATGTAGACCAATTTGAAAGCAGGTTAAAAATTAAGAATCTAAATACACGGTTAGATTCAGCATATCAAAGAACCCCAATAATCAATTTTGATGAAATCAAACAAAGTTTAATTTTGGACCTTTGGACCTTAATGTAGACCAATTTGAAGCAGGACCAAAAATTAAGAATCTAAATACATGGTTAGATTTGGCATATCAAAGAACCCCAATAATTCATTTTTGATGAAATCAAACAAAGTTTAATTTTGGACCCTTTGGACCTCAATGTGGACCAATTTAAAAGCAGGCCCAAAATCCAAAAACTTAATACAGGTTAGATTCAGCATATTAAAGAACCCCAAGAATTCAAGAATAAAACCCCATTGAAATTGGTCAAGAAATAAGCAATTTATACAAAGTATCTTCTTTTGCACAATACTGTGCAATTGAATATTTCTTGCAATTACGCAATACTGTGCAATTGAATATTTCTTGCTATTAGCAATACTGTACAATTGACAATTTCTTGCTATTGTGCAATATTGTGCTATTGGATATTTCTTGCTATTGCGCAATACTGTGCAATTGAAGATTTCTTGCTATTAGCAATACTGTGCAATTGAAAATTTCTTACTATTGCACAATACTTATTATATAATAATTTACACATCCTGTTTGGTGTGTATCTCCTGCCATATCATTATTATTTGCTTTTAAATATAAATCAGAAATAACCAACTTAAAATGGAAAATTTTAAAGAAAAAAAAGGAAAAAAGGAAAAAATGGAAAAAAAATCCCCCCAAATTTTTGAACCCTTATGATTCATCACCCCAAACTCAATCCCAGCCTTCCCTTTGAGGTATGGTACCTTGCAGTACAATTTCAGAGAGGTCCATACACTTGAACACAAGTTATTGTCTGGAAACTAGAAAAATGCTTATTTTGGCCCCTTTTGGCCCCTAATTCCTAAACGTTTCAGGCAATTACCCCAAACTCAATTCCAGCTTTCCCTTTGTGATATGGAACCTTGTACTACAATTTCAGAAAGATCCATAGACTTACACACATTATTGTCATGAAACTAGAAAAATGCTTGTTTTTGCCTTTTTTGGCCCTAATTCCTGAAATTTTGAGGCAATTACCCCAAAAATCAATCCCAGCATTCCCTTTGTGATATGGAACCTTGTGGTACAATGTCAGAGATCCATACACTAACACACAAGTTATGTCTGGAAGTTACAAAATGCTTATTTTGGCCCTTTTGGCCCCTAATTCCTTAACTGTTGGTACCATAACCCCAAAATCAATCCCAACCTTCCTTTTGTGATATTGAACCTTATGGTAAAATTTCATAGAGATCCATTCACTTAACTAAAGTTAGAGTCACGAAAACCAATCGTCTGGGTTTTATTTTCCAGAGTTACATAACTTTAACTGTCAGATTTAAGAAAATTTTTCACATGGAGTACCATTACTTGTTTATGCTTGGATTAATTTACTGGAAACTTTACATTATTGTTGGAATTTGTGAAAGAAAGATACCTTTTGATTTTTTAAATTTTCCAATTTGTCATTCCAGAGTTGTTGGTGAGAAAAATGTGATGAAAATATCTTGGGATTGACAGACTAACAGAAATACATACATACAGACAGGGGTAAAATTAATAAAAACATGTATACGATCATGGATTTTGCTCATTGTTGAACGCTGTACAGTGACCTTTAGTTGTTAATTTCTGTGTCATTTAGTCTTTTGTGGAGAGATGCATCATTGGCAATTATACCACATCTTCTTATTTTTATATTTTATGTGTATGTGTAATGTGAATAAATCCTTTAATTCTATGAAGCCTACAAAATATAACTCACTTTCTGTCCACTGGTGACCTTGACCTTCTTCTGTAAGGTGAATTTGACCTACAAAAAAAAAGAATAATATAATGTCTGTTTTTATATTTTTGTCTTGCAAGGTGGATCGTGTTACAATAGGAAATTATGTCAAATAAAAAAGCATTATACTATATTTAAGGAAATATGATGTGCGTGATCCTACCACATGTGAAAGCTTTTTGCCAAACAGATTATTAACTATGTCAACAATACTTTTAGTGGGGTAACAAACAGAAGAGGTTAACATACTGTGGTTTCATTTACTTTCATGGGTACCTATTTTCAAGAAAATTTGATTTTGTGGTTTTGCCAAAGGTCAGCAAACAAGCCTATAGAAAATGTCCATTACAATGCATCTGCATCGAGTTAATTTATGACAGTGTCACATTTAAATTTGTGGTTCACCTTTCCCACCAAATTTACAAAATTGGCATATCACGAATAATATTGAATCGGCAGTAGTGTCTGAAATCTCTTTGATGCAGAACGATTACTTGTTTAATTTGCAGTTCTTGTATTATAATGGTACCAACCCATGTTCAGGTTTCTGATGAATTTGAGTGTATGTTCATAGGCAAATATTACATACATATTATCAAGTGAACATAATAATGTGATAGGAGTATGAAACCTTCTCTGTACTAAAACGACATGCTATTTTAACCTGCTAGTCCACAAGGTAACAGTTCATAGGAAGACATGTTACCATATCAGCATACATTAATCAGACTCAGAGCCGACCAACCTCTGCTCTTACTTTACTGCTGCACGCTTGGCTGAAAAGCGGCACAATCTTTTTTAAAATGCTTTGTTTGAACTTCAGAGGTTTTAAGCCCGACCTTAAGCACTGGAGGGGAGCATGCTACCAACATGCAACTGAGAATTTCCTGATAAGTAAAATTTTGCAACATTTTCAAGAATAATTATCAAACACACCTGCTACGACTATCACTACGTCCTCGTCTCCTTGGTGATGGTGAGTCCCTGCGTCTTGGAGGAGGAGATCTGAAAAAAGTATCAAACACTGCATCAATACATTACATTTATCAAAAGAGAAGATTTACCGGTACAAATTTCAAGATTTAGTAGGGGAAGCTTCCTCTAGAAAAAGCATTTTATTATCACTAAGAAACACTTACCACTAATTGGGTATATTTTTTAAAGGTATTTTCCTACCATACAATTATTTACCTTTGCATATATAGTTTGAAAGTCTACTTATGAGGTGACTAAGAATATTTATTGTACTGTTTACCATATAAAAATCCTTTAGTTTTATAACAAATATATGAAATATGTGGTCTAATAAGAAGTTTATTTTTGTGTTTGAATTCTGTTTTCCCTATCAATATGAACATTAAATTTTCATTTGCATATATTGATGGCCATGGAGATTATTCTTATTTTGTCTTACATATATAGAGCTTTCTATGTACATTGTTACTTTCTTACAGAAAAAATGGCACCTTAGATGTCTTATCTCTCTTTTTTCATGTTTCATGGATGTGTTGTATTATTAATGGACTGCCCTTTACCAACAGTGGTGAAAAAGCACAGAGAACTAAAACTGTTAACCCTCTACCTCCAGGTTAACTTCACCTGATATAACTGCACAAAACTTAACACAGTGTAATCAGTCCATATTAACTTTACCTTGAAAACCCCTTAAGGATGTATGTTATTTTTTAGCTTAATTTTCGTGATTATCATGTAACCCCTCTGGATTTTGCATTGAAAATTGTGCAACTCTTTTGGTTTTTTCCTATACTATCCATTAAAACATTTTGTTACCCTCTGGCTTTTTCCTAAACTTTCCACTGAAACATTTTGTTACCCACTTTTTCCTTAACTATCCATTGAAACATTTTGTAACCTCCCTGGCTTTTCCCTAGCTATATATATAGACTACCCATTGAAACATGTTTGCCAACCAATACTTATGTTTCGCTATATATTTTTTCTCAAATCAAACATATCATATGAAAAATATAAAGCCATCTTTTTCGCCGAAAATTCTAATATAACCTTCAATTTGAAAATTTATAATTTCTTGTTATTTTTGAAATATCTTTTATACAATTCATCAATCATTATTCAGTCCATGTATTTCAAACCAAAAATCTTTGCCCATCTCCCCAAATTTTATTTAAATGCTTGATGAAGAAATATTCTCATACTGAACAATCTTTCCCCCCTTAAGGTAACATATAGGAACTCAACTTTAAAATTGTAAAAATGGTATTCCTTAGACAGCTAATTTTGAAAATATCAATTATGTGCATGTATAAAAGAAATATATTTATCAATATGAATATCAGAATATCTAAAAATATCAGTATCCTCCTGATAACAGATACCGTACTAATTTACCTCCAAAATTCCCACAGCAAATTACTTCAGTGAAACGGCCCATATTTTTAGATACATACATGTATCATGAATATGCTTAACTATGAAATGAAATCGTTTCCCAACCTACCAATTAATTAAGAACCAAAATAAACATAACAATGACACTGTCATAAATGAACTCGATGCAGATGCAATGTTATAGACAAAATAAAACAGTCTGTATAAAAATAACTTTCTCTGTGGTAGTTGTTTGTTTTTTTTTGTTTTTTTTTCATGAGAATTTGGTAGTCTTTGTTTATTCTTATTACTTACAATAACAAAGTGTGTTAGACTGATAAATTTAAAGTTGTTTTTTTTATGGAGAATTTGGCAGATCTTTGATAGCCTCTATCAAATTTATTTGCAAAATGTGTTGATTGGTGAATTTAAAAACTATATAAAGGTAAAAAGATGTGGTATCATTGCCAATGAGACAAAAGAACGAGGATGTATGCACTAATAGCTCACTGAAGACCTTCGTCATAAACATGTAAATTTATGTTTATATTTACTTCTAATGTCTTTTTTTAATTTTTTGTTGTTGGGTTGCTGTCTCCTTGACATATACCCCACATTTTCTTTAATTTATAGATTTTTTGTTTATTTTTTCTACTATATTTTTGAGAGACACCTTTTTCCCGCCAAAAAATACAATTTTAAAAATCTTTGATCTCTGAAGTTAGCACATGGACCTACTATTTTATTTTAACAAATTGTCAATTTTCTATTGAAAATGTACATTTAAACTATAAATCATATCCATATTTTATATGTGTCCCTCAAAATAATTCATATTGCTATCTTTTAACAGATGTGTGCTGAAATGTTGTCCATTTTAATTTGTCCGCATGGTCAAGAAATGATTCTGCATCGAGTTAATTTAAGACGGCAAATGAGTATTAGTAAGACAACCAAAACAGGACTAACTTTGTTAGATTCAAAACACACTAAAAGTATCTTCTGCTGAAAAAAATTACAATTTAAATGAACTGGTACCCTATTCCATGATGATTAGGTCAGATGAGGTGACAATTTGTCGATGTTTAAACCCATGCTTAAGAGATGAAGCTTAGAGTTGATATTAGAGGTGCTTGTTGAAAAAGCTTGGCTGAGGAGTCAGTTGTTACATGGTCTTGTTGATAGCGTTGACCCAGAGCTACGGTTGATTAAGATGTCAACGTTGAAACGTGAGGAGGTTGTTTTTTGATGTGATGCCTGATGACTTGTTTGAAGACAAAGAGGGAGGCCCTGTAAAGGGTGCAGTCATCATATTAATAAATACAAAATACATAAATTTCTACACAATTCAAGTCATGCACAGAGGTGTCATAAAACACAAAACATAATAGTATATCATAATTTATCAATGTGCTGAAAGTAGATGTTACAGATATTTAACATAGTAAATTCATTGTACATAACTAGGATAATGTTCATACAAGCTCACTGACATGTAGATGGTTCGAATTCTGTAGTCAAATTTTTTTTTAAAAGGGGAAGTAACTCAATAAACAGGATAAATAACTGGATAAATCAACTAATGCAAACACATCAAGATCAGAAAATATGAAAAGGATAACCAGTATATTAACATTGCTTTCAATAAGAATCGTAACTTTGCATTGAATTGAGCAAAGAAACATATTTAGATAATATTTTGATTTGAGTTATCTTCCTTTGTCCTACTTATAGGTAAAGGAAAGATTCTTTCAAATACTTTCTGCAACTTTTAATAAAATGGTTTTCTTGATAAATATGGTAGTACACATCATTTTATAGATTGAATATTGTAGCAGGTGTTGCTGTATTTGCTTGAAAAGGGCATGGAAAGAACCTAAAGAATGTACACATAACTGCCCTTTTTTATCATGTTTATGTGTACTCTTTTTTCAGAGAGGATGGCCAAATATACCCAGCTGACCAATGACTTTTTATCAAAAAAAATTATAATTTAGTCACTCCAAAATTTCAAATATTTGCTGATCATGCTAAATTAAAAAAAAAATTCTTAAGAATTTCTTAACAGTAAACCATTTTGTCAGGTAGTAGTTGAGTTACTTCCCCTGTTAAAAAAAATCAATCATAGAATCAACTTCTGAAGTAATTTATTCAATTTAACTGTGAAATTTGTAAGTCTTAAATTTAAACAAAATTATAAAACCAACAAAGAAATAATTCTCTTTGGAGACGTGTAATAGAGCTACTGTGATACAAGTAAAATAAAATTTCTGATATGTACTGTTCTAACATAGATGAGTATTTTAAAAAGAATACAAGTATGTTTTTGTTCTTTTTCTTTTCTTTAACAAATATTAAAGGGACACTAGCTACGAGATATATAAAAAATCTAAAATATGATTTTTTTTTGTTCAGTCATTAAAGAAAGTAAAATAGTGAAATAATAATTCGCTTTTAGCAGCCAGTTTGGTTCAATTTTGTCAAAATAAGCTAAGAAACATTGAAGATGAATTATTCACTTGTAAGTGAATAATTTGACCTCATTGAATCCGTATTCATGTGAACTTCAATTTAACACCCTGAACTAGAGATGGATATTGCATGAATAGTGCGTGTAAAGTTATTTAAAGGAAAAGAATGTCAATATTGAAAGTGAAACAAAGGGAAATCATTTCACTGACCGATTCCATCCACAAAAAATTATTCGTATACAGGTAAAAACGATGATTAACATATATTTTTAATCTATAAAATGAAATTAAACAGACCTAGAAAAATCCAATGCATGATTTTGATATCTATTTATATCTTTATTTATGTTTATATCGCTTATATGGCCATCGGAGGTCAACTCGATAGTTAATTAGATGGCGTCTAGACTAAAATACACACACGAAACGAAGCTACATATAAACGAGCCCATGCCATGTTAATTATCTATTTTAGACTTTTTATAATTTGGATAAATGTTTTACATTGTTATAAATCAAATATGAGAATTTGAGTCAAATCGTGAACACGAATTTGACAGCTAGTGCCCCTTTAATGAACAATATTTGAATTGTCATTTTTTAATGAAACAGGTATAGGCCGCACATAAACAATCAGTACTCAGTATTAACAAGTTAAACAAATTAAAATACACATATTTTCAATCCTATGATTCATTGAAAGGAAGTTTCATTTCATCTATGTTTGTTAATTCTAAGTACTGAATACACAAGGACTGCCAATTGGAAACCCTGACCATTTACATATATAGTATAAAAACCAAACATTTTTCTAAAAATTTACTAAATCATTTGTTCAAAATTTGAGTGAAAAAGTATACTTGATATAATATTTATCAAAGTAAATTTATATTTTAATATTTATAATTCAGATGTTGTATACTAAGACCTTCATAACAGTTATTTAATGATTTGGTGCATTAAAATTTTTCTTTCCAACTTAATGGACATTATCTAACTTTCACGTTTGTTAACCTTTTCTTTCATCACATTTTTTCCCTCACACTTGCCCTCTGCAGTTGCCAAAGTACTAACGAGAGGTCTCATGGTTAAGGTCACAGCATACGGAAAAGCTAATTAATTAAGAACCAAAATAAACATAACAATGACACTGTCATAAATGAACTCGATGCAGATGCAATGTAATAGACAAAATAAAACAGTCTGTATAAAATAACTTTCTGTGGTAGTCGTTGTTTTTTTTTTTGTTTTTTTTCATGAGAATTTGGTAGTCTTTGTTTATTCTTAGTACTTACATTTACAAAGTGTGTTAGACTCTGATAAATTGAAAGTTTTTTTTTTTATGGAGAATTTGGCAGATCTTTGATAGCCTCTATCAAATTTATTTGCAAAATGTGTTGATTGTTGAATTTAAAAACTATATAAAGGTAAAAAGATGTGGTATCATTGCCAATGAGACAAAAGAACGAGGATGTATGCACTAATAGCTCACTGAAGACCTTCGTCATAAACATGTAAATTTATGTTTATATTTACTTCTAATGTCTTTTTTTAATTTTTTGTTGTTGGGTTGCTGTCTCCTTGACATATACCCCACATTTTCTTTAATTTATAGATTTTTTTAATTTTTCTACTATATTTTGAAAGACACCTTTTCCGCTAAAAATACAATTTTAAAAATCTTTGATCTCTGAAGTTAGCACATGGACCTACTATTTTATTTTAACAAATTGTCAATTTTCTATTGAAAATGTACATTTAAACTATAAATCATATCCATATTTTATATGTGTCCTCAAAATAATTCATATTGCTATCTTTTAACAGATGTGTGCTGAAATGTTGTCCATTTTAATTTGTCCGCATGGTCAAGAAATGATTCTGCATCGAGTTAATTTAAGACGGCAAATGAGTATTAGTAAGACAACCAAAACAGGACTAACTTTGTTAGATTCAAAACACACTAAAAGTATCTTCTGCTGAAAAAAATTACAATTTAAATGAACTGGTACCCTATTCCATGATGATTAGGTCAGATGAGGTGACAATTTGTCGATGTTTAAACCCATGCTTAAGAGATGAAGCTTAGAGTTGATATTAGAGGTGCTTGTTGAAAAAGCTTGGCTGAGGAGTCAGTTGTTACATGGTCTTGTTGATAGCGTTGACCCAGAGCTACGGTTGATTAAGATGTCAACGTTGAAACGTGAGGAGGTTGTTTTTTGATGTGATGCCTGATGACTTGTTTGAAGACAAAGAGGGAGGCCCTGTAAAGGGTGCAGTCATCATATTAATAAATACAAAATACACATAAATTTCTACACAATTCAAGTCATGCACAGAGGTGTCATAAAACACAAAACATAATAGTATATCATAATTTATCAATGTGCTGAAAGTAGATGTTACAGATATTTAACATAGTAAATTCATTGTACATAATTAGGATAATGTTCATACAAGCTCACTTACATGTAGATGGTTCAATTCTGTATTCAAATTTTTTTAAAAGGGAAGTAACTCAATAAACTGGATAAATAACTGGATAAATCAACTTACGCAAACTCATCAAGATCAGAAAATATGAAAAGGATAACCAATATCAACATTGCTTTCAATAAAATCGTAACTTTGCATTGAATTGAGCAAAGAAACATATTTAGATAATATTTTGATTTGAGTTATCTTCCTTTGTCCTACTTATAGGTAAAGAAAAGATTCTTTCAAATACTTTCTGCAACTTTTAATAAAATTTAGTACACATCATTTTATAGATTGAATATTGTAGCAGGTGTTACTGTATTTGCTTGAAAAGGGCATGGAAAGAACCTAAAGAATGTACACATAACTGCACTTTTTTATGTGTACTCACATCTTTTTTCAGAGAAGAGGGCCAAATATACCTACATGTAGCTGACCAATGACTATTTATCAAAAAAATTTATAATTTTAGTCACTCCAAAATTTCAAATATTTGCTGATCATGCTAAATTAAAAAAAAAATTCTGAAGAATTTCCTAACAGTAAACCAGTTTGTCAGGTTGAGTTACTTCGCCAGTTAAAAAAATTCAATCATAGAATCAACTTCTGAAGTAATTTATTCAATTTAATTGTGAAATTTGTAAAAGTCTCAAGTTTAAACAAAATTATAACTAGAGGCTCCAAGGAGCCTGTGTCGCTCACCGGATATTTTGTTTACAATTGATGCATGAAATAATGCAACCATTATACTTTTGCTTTAGTTTCAGAGCTATAAGCCAAAAACTGCATTTTACCCCTATGTTCTATTTTTAGCCATGTCAGCTATGTTGGTTGGCAGGCAGGGTCATCGGACACATTTTTTAAACTTGATACCCTAATAATGATTGTGGCCCAGTTTGGTTAAATTTGTCTCAGTTGTTTCAGAGGAGAAGATGTTTGCAAAAGATAACAAAAATTTACGAAAAATTGTTAAAAATTGACTATAAAGGGCAATAACTCCTTAAGGGGTCAATTGACCATTTTGGTCATGTTGACTTATTTGTAGATCTATCTTACTTTGCTGTACATTATTGCTGCTTACAGTTTATCTCTATCTATAATAATACTGAAGATAATAACCAAAAACTGCAAAATTTTCTTAAAATTACCAATTCATGGGCAGCAACCCAACAATGGGTTGTCTGATGAGTCTGAAAATTTCAGGGCAGATAGATCTTCACCTGATGAACAATTTAACCCATGTCAGATTTGCTCTAAATGCTTTGGTTTCAGAGATATAAGCAAAAATCTGCATTTTACCCCCTATGTTCTATTTTTAGCCATGACGGCCATCTTGGTTGGTGGGCTTGGTCATCGGACACTTTTTTTCAAACTAGACACCCCAGTGATGATTGTGGCCAAGTTTGGTTAAATTTGGTCAAGTAGTTTCAGAGGAGAAGATTTTTGTAAAAGTTAACGACGACGACTGACGATGGATGCAAAGTGATGAGAAAAGCTCACTTGGCCTTTTAGGCCAGGTGAGCTAAAAACCAACAAAGAAATAATTCTCTTTGGAGATGTGTAATGGAATTACTGTGATACAAGTAACATAAAATTTCTGATATGTACTGTTCTAACATATATGAGTATTTTCAAAAAGAATACAAGTATATATATTTTTGTTCTTTTTCTTTTCTTAAACAAATATTAATGAACAATATTTGAATTGTCATTTTTCTGAAACAGGTTTAGGCAGACATAAACAATCAGTACTCAGTATTAACAAGTTAAACAAATTAAAATACACATATTTTCAATCATATGATTCATTGAAAGCTATGTTTGTTAATTCTAAGTACTGAATACACAAGGACTGCCGATTAGAAACCCTGACCATTTACATATATAGTATAAAACCAAACATTTTTCGATAAAATTTACTAAATCCTTAGTTCAAAATTTGAGTGAAAAAGTATACTTGATATAATATTTATCAAAGCAAATTTATATTTTAATATATATAATTCCTATGTTGTATACTAAGACCTTCATAACAGTTATTTAATGATTTGGTGCATTAAAATTTTTCTTTCCAACTTAATGGACACTATCCATGCTATCTAACTTCCATGTTTGTTAACCTTTTCTTTCATCACATTTTTCCCTTGCACTTGCCCTCTGCAGTTGCCAAAGTACTAACGAGAGGTCTCGGGTTAAGGTCACAGCATACGGAAAAGCTATCGTCGAATTAGAGTACAGGAAGACAATAATTCAATTGCAGTACATTTCTCAAAATTTTGCAAGAAAGTCCATGTACACAATTTTAAAATAAAACTTAGACATTTGAGTATATAAAACATATTACAATTTTTTAAATCTGAAGTATCATATGACTTTTAACAAGAAAAAGTACTGTAGCAGTTTTTTTATCTGGACATAATTTTACCATACTTTATTGGAATTATAAGTAATAAAGGTTATTTTAGAGAGTTTCTTGATGTGTTAACAGCATTTCACTCACAAACTTCACCATCCTTGGTTTGTGGGTGGGTTACAAATTTTCACATCAATAGACTCCTTCCAAATAACCTTTACTTTCGACTATTTGAACTACAATTTGAAACACCCAAATCAACCAATAAGTTCTTCAATTTTTTTTACAAATACATTTTCGTGTTTGGTTTCGATACTTGTTACACATTTACATCAACATTTTAGCGGCATGCATTCATTTAGCCCTGTAGGAGATCTAAACATTGTGATGAGGTGTAATAACCTTTTCCTTATATGTGTGTCAATTGATAACATTTTTTTAATTGATTTCCCAAAAAAATTCTTTAAAAAAATCTAGCCTACATTTGTGTCACAATTTTCTGTTTAACATGACATTCCCTTATTGTATCCATTAAGGCATACAATGACATATATGTCTGGAGTTATCTACCTTGAACGACCTCTTCCACCACTATAACCACCTCCTCTGCCACCACCTCTGCTACCACCCTGTCTCCAGTCATCTCTGTATCCTCCACCACGCTTAGGAGGACCGTCTTTACCCCAGCGTGACTTTCCTGATGACATTTCTACTTGTACCCTCCTACCATTTACTCTCCTGTAAAATAATGTCAACATTTGATGCAATGGTGTAGTTTCACTTTCAAGTATGTAATATAAAAATAATGATATGTGTTATGATTGCCAATTTCAATGAGACAACTATCCACCAAAGTTCAAATGAGGTGGATGTAAACAATATTATATAAAAATAAGGAGATGTGTTATGATTGCCAATGAGACAACTATTCACCAAAGTTCAAATGAAGTGGATGTAAGCAATTACAGTCTGTTTCCTGCCTTTAAATCAAAGAGCTGATTGCTCCGAGGTGGAAGAAGGTGCATAAAAGGTAACTTGAATTACCATAAAAGCAGCCCCCATCAACCCAGCCTCCTCTGTCCCATTATTCCTTTCAACATATATGTTTTCTTCCAAAAATAATAATACTCATAACTCAACCAAAACTCACTATACTAAACAATAAAATCTGCAAATACGGTTGATTCAAATTAAATTTTCTATAACTAAATTCCATACATTCGTCTCAAAATGGTTAATTTGATGCAATGCAACTTCGCCAAGCAATTATAACAGTAATTTATTTGGTTTCACTTGAAAGTTTTCTGTCAAAGGTAGATAGTTAACTTTTTAAAAAAAAACTGGCCACCAAGATTTTAGTCAAGTTTGCTTGAACTAGGGTTTTCATTATAAACATATATTGAAAAATTCTAAATATATCCGATGCAGGTATGTGTCAGGCCAAGGATTGGGTTTGGGGCACTTGTTAGCATTTCAAACCCGTTCATTTTCTGTAAGTGCTTGACCCATATCATATTTGTTTTTCATCTAATATTTTTACACAAAAGTATGAGGGTAGGAATGCCCTTTTCCGTCAAGAGTCACACAGCCCTTTTCTGAAATTTTTCATGAAAATAAAACTATTGACAGCAACTAATTACTGGTTCCGATCGGCCTCGATAATGGGTGTACCTTAATGACGAATAACGGTAAAGAGCTGGACTATTTAGTTGTTAAATCCGCTTTTGATTACTTATATAAAACTTTGAAACGTAAGACAGTAAAGGCAATCATTGGGGATATTCTGACAATGACCGACATGAAAACTACGTACATTCGAAAAGCAATCAGTCAACTGACATTAGTCAGATGTTGTATACTAAGACCTTCATAACAGTTATTTAATGATTTGGTGCATTAAAATTTTTCTTTCCAACTTAATGGACATTATCTAACTTTCACATTTGTTAACCTTTTCTTTCATCACATTTTTTCCCTCGCACTTGCCCTCTGCAGTTGCCAAAGTACTAACGAGAGGTCTCATGGTTAAGGTCACAGCATACGGAAAAGCTATCGTCGAATTAGAGTACAGGAAGACAATAATTCAATTGCAGTACATTCTGAAAATTTTGCAAGAGTCCATGTACACAATTTTAAAATAAAACTTAGACATTTGAGTATATAAAACATATTACAATTTTTTTTAAATTTGAAGTATCATATGACTTTTAACAAGAAAAAAAGTACTGTAGGAGTTTTTTTTTTATCTGGACATAATTTTACCATACTTTATTGGAATTATAAGTAATAAAGGTTATTTTAAGAGAGTTTCTTGATGTGTTAACAGCATTTCACTCACAAACTTCACCATCCTTGGGTTTGTGGGTGGGTTGGCCAAATTTTCACATCAATAGACTCCTTCCAAATAACCTTTACTTTCGTACTATTTGAACTACAATTTGAAACACCCAAATCAACCAATAAGTTCTTCATTTTTTTTTACAAATACATTTTCGTGTTTGGTTTCGATACTTGTTACACATTTACATCAACATTTTAGCGGCATGCATTCATTTAGCCCTGTAGGAGATCTAAACATTGTGATGAGGTGTAATAACCTTTTCCTTATATGTGTGTCAATTGATAACATTTTTTTAATTGATTTCCCAAAAAAATTCTTTAAAAAAATCTAGCCTACATTTGTGTCACAATTTTCTGTTTAACATGACATTCCCTTATTGTATCCATTAAGGCATACAATGACATATATGTCTGGAGTTATCTACCTTGAACGACCTCTTCCACCACTATAACCACCTCCTCTGCCACCACCTCTGCTACCACCCTGTCTCCAGTCATCTCTGTATCCTCCACCACGTTTAGGAGGACCGTCTTTACCCCAGCGTGACTTTCCTGATGACATTTCTACTTGTACCCTCCTACCATTTACTCTCCTGTAAAATAATGTCAACATTTGATGCAATGGTGTAGTTTCACTTTCAAGTATGTAATATAAAAATAATGATATGTGTTATGATTGCCAATTTCAATGAGACAACTATCCACCAAAGTTCAAATGAAGTGGATGTAAACAATATTATATAAAAATAAGGAGATGTGTTATGATTGCCAATGAGACAACTATTCACCAAAGTTCAAATGAAGTGGATGTAAGCAATTACAGTCTGTTTCCTGCCTTTAAATCAAAGAGCTGATTGCTCCGAGGTGGAAGAAGGTGCATAAAAGGTAACTTGAATTACCATAAAAGCAGCCCTCATCAACCCAGCCTCCTCTGTCCCATTATTGCTTTCAACATATGTTTTCTTCCAAAAATAATAATACTCATAACTCAACCAAAACTCACTATACTAAACAATAAAAATCTGCAAATACTGTTGATTCAAATTAAATTTTCTATAACTAAATTCCATACATTCGTCTCAAAATGGTTAATTTGATGCAATGCAACTTCGCCAAGCAATTATAACAGTAATTTATTTGGTTTCACTTGAAAGTTTTCTGTCAAAGGTAGATAGTTAACTTTTTAAAAAAAAACTGGCCACCAAGATTTTAGTCAAGTTTGCTTGAACTAGGGTTTTCATTATAAACATATATTGAAAAATTCTAAATATATCCGATGCAGGTATGTGTCAGGCCAAGGATTGGGTTTGGGGGACTTGTTAGCATTTCAAACCCGTTCATTTTCTGTAAGTGCTTGACCCATATCATATTTGTTTTTCATCTAATATTTTTACACAAAAGTATGAGGGTAGGAATGCCCTTTTCCGTCAAGAGTCACACAGCCCTTTTCTGAAATTTTTCATGAAAATAAAACTATTGACAGCAACTAATTACTGGTTCCGTACTCGGCCTCGATAATGGGTGTACCTTAATGACGAATAACGGTAAAGAGCTGGACTATTTAGTTGTTAAATCCCGTTTTTGATTACTTATATAAAACTTTGAAACGTAAGACAGTAAAGGCAATCATTGGGGATATTCTGACAATGACCGACATGAAAACTACGTACATTCGAAAAGCAATCAGTCAACTGACATTAGTTTGTTCATTGATATTTCTGTCAACTGACGGTGCATCGTTTGATGTGTAAAACACCAGCAGATGCACGTGTGCGCTTGACTCTTTATTATCGCAATAACATACTAAAATATTCTAACTTTTGTTTTAAAAAACACATATTGTCTAAAACCGGAATATGACTTGATTGCATTAATATCAGAACACAGACGGAACAACATGAACAACTAAATCCGTGTATTTTTTCAAGCATCATTGATTTGAAGTCGTACTCTCCACGTAGATACTTGACTCTTACACAAGATGGATTGTATTAATATATGACAATTCTGTTTATCATTATTTTTAAACTTTCGGATGCACAATTAAATTTCCCATTTGTGCACATGCGCAGATACGTAACCAACGTGGTTTAGATTAACCCGAATAATCCAGTTGTTTTATTCCTATTATTACTTTATCAAAGACAATTATTACAACAATCAGTGCGAATTTTTATTATGACATATTAATGCGCCAAAACAAGCAATCAAATACCAATTATTTCCATGTGTTTTCATGAATTTCGAGAATGTATACCATATCTGAATAAGTTGTATTAAACTTTAATACCCATTACAACATGTATATTAATATTTTTTAATAAAAGCAAGGACATATAATACGTTTTTGATAAAAGTAAGCCGAACGAACCCAGGGCGAACGGACTCTTTGGGCGAACGTACTCAGGATGAAAGGACCAATGACGAACATGTAATCAGGGCGAACCGACCACATACCAAATTCACGCATGCGTACTACCAAATCTACTTTAAAAACATCCGGTTACAGGTAAACAAACAACGTTCATGTAAGATGAGATGAAATATTTTACATACATAAAAGGGTAGATATTAATCATTAAAACATGAGAAATTATAACATTAACGATAGTGATTGTTTTTCAAGCCCAACTAATAAATCAAATGATGCATATGCTTAGATCCTGTGTAAACATCGGTGTCAAGATATGGCACGGAAGTTGTTATGAAATTGTAAAGCACAGAAAAGGATACGGCAACACTCCTGGTTACGGTTCAATGATTTTACAGCCGGCAGTAAAGGCTTTCAGAAGACTTGAAAGTCTTCTTCCACCAAAAAAGAATAAAATTGAAAAAAAAATTTCGTTTGTCAAAATCTTGAAAAATCACATCTTCCAAGTCTGAGCCTGACTAACACTACACGTCTGATAATTTGGGAATGCATAATGACTTTTTCACTTCATTTTCGTCATTTTTAGGGTGTTTTTTTTTATAATTTTAATTTATAAAAATAAATTTTTGGACTTACATTTATAAGTGAACATTTCAAAGAAAATTACTGTACATACAGTATGTTCTGCATTCATATAAACATACAAATGTATATTGCATCTTATTTAAATTAATCATTCAGTTCAATCACCACTAATGATCAAACAAACCAATTTCTACCACGAGATTCATTCAATGCCAATCAAAACAATAAAAGAACCACTTCCAGTCAAATGGTTGAGCAAAACATATCGTCCAATACTTACGTGCCAACACATTCTAATGTGGTCCAATATTTATGTGCCAACTAAAGTGGTCCAATACTTGAATGTCAACACATTTATAAGTGTAAAACTTATATGTGCCAAACTCGTTTTTCAGTGGTCCAATACTTACGTGCCATCAAGAGCCTTTGTAGCATCTTCAGCATCACGTGGATCTTGAAATTCAACAAAAGCAAAACCTGGAGGGTTTCTAGCCACCCATACATTTCTTAGCGGTCCATATCTCTGGAACACGTCTTCTATTTCTTGTTTAGCAGCACCATAACCTAAATCACCAATATATACTTTACAGTCCAGACGCCAGTCCTTTGTTGCTCTTGCTGCCATGGTAACTACAACAAATAAAACAAAACTTGCATAAATAAAGATCTCTGTCACTTCTTATAGGTTCTATATTCAGCATGCTCCCGAAACCTATTTCTTTCACCACTTTTCAAAACTAAAATACCATATCAGTTGAATTATACACTTATCACCAAATTTAAACTAGCAATGAATAACACAACCCTTCTGACATAATTATGCAAAAAATAGATTACTCTGTATAATTACGGCCTCCATATTATTATACAAAGAACTTGTATTCAAGTCATAAATACCATATGATATTTCTGAAGTTGAAATTAAGTAAAATTGCCATGCATTGCAATAATCATGATAATATTGTATTTTTTTTTTTATCATAATTGACGTTATAAGACCATAAAATACTGTTTTTAGGAAGTTCTCTTTACCTACGTAGGAGATTATTTACGACAATTTACCCATATTTGCCCCTGATATTGATTTTATAAGGGTTGGTCATGATAAAATTTTTACATAGGAAAATGTTGGTTCCAGAAATATCGCCAGCAGCATGGAAATGTGACACTAGATGAAATAAAAATTGCATTTTGAAACAATGCTTGATCCCTGTGTCATTTATTTTAAAAATCAATTTGTCTTTGTACAAATGTATGTTCATGACTTCATGTCATGTTTGTATGCCACCCAATGTGATTTTTTTAATATCTGTTGGTGTTATCATAAGCGTCTACAAATCATTAAAATTAAACATTGAACAACAGCTTTCATAAGGCTTTTCATTTTAATTTCACGAGGAACAATATATTAAGCAAATAAATATGCGTGCCATCTTGAATCTAGCACTGAACAGGCAAGTCGATCAGACTTCCGATAATTGAACCATTTTCAAGTATTTGATAATTAAAAATATAAGCTTTTTGTTTAAAGTAAATGTAGCTTATCAGTTTGGTTACTTGTATGCAGACAGCCTTGTTATAGAAGTATTTTTGGCAAAATTATTTGTGGGAATCTCACACCTGAAAAATTCTGTTGCGACCTTGACCTGGAAAGAGTCGACACAATGTTAAACACCGAGAGAAAGACGTAAGTGGAAACGTTTTAAAAAGACCGGAATTGACCATGCGGCTTTTAATTTCCCACAAAAGACATAAAGAGATAGAAAATAACTCTGATAAGACTGAATTAAAATATTTTTCTAAAAATACTCGGCTCAATTGTTAAGATAAATTACCAAGACGCTACCATAGTTAGATATATTGTTCCCAGCACAGATATATCTATAGATATAAGAAGATGTGGTATGAGTGCCAATGAGACAACTCTCCATCAAAGTCAAAATTTATAAATGTAAACCATTATAGGTCAAAGTACGGTCTTCAACACGGAGCCTAGGCTCACACCGAACAGTAAGCTATAAAGGGCCCCAAAAATTACTAGTGTAAAACCATTCAAACGGGAAAACCAACGGTCTAATCTATATAAAAACGAGACCAGAAGTCCATTACTAGTAATGGACTTCTGCTATGACTAACTAACTATTTTACTAACTATAACACAGGCACTTGTCTCTGAAAACAAAAAAATCCAATATACCTTAATGTATATTTTTTTTCAGAGACAAGTGCCTGTGTTAACTAGCCAACTCTCAGTGAAGGGACTGGTCATTTGTGAGTCCAAATAATAATGACGTCTTGAAAAGCTATTTTATTTTTTTGCTGTGACGGCTAGTCTTCAAAGCAAAAAATGAAAATAGCCTTTCCAGACGACATAATTATTTGGACTAGGTCATTTGTAACCTGAAAAAGGGGGGGTGAAAATTCCTGGGTATTTAAATTTTCAATACTTCAGGTGGGGGCATAAACAAAATTTGAGAAATTCTGTATTTTAAACATGAAAAAATTATAGCTATAATTTGATGAATAGTCTTTATAGAAATCAGTCATGATCTGATTATTCACCAGAACTGTCTAACGCTGGATTCAGATGTCATATCTTTATCTCTTAATTGTGTCATAATTTTTGGCTTCAAATATCATTTCATTGTTTTATTCTTGCGATCGCAAGTCATGACCATCTTCTGTTTGTTTGTTGGACATGAAAAATGACAATAATAGGGAATAATGGTTTGATGTTTTTGCAGGTTTTCTATAAGGTTTTCTTAATATTATACCCCTTTCCATATAATAAAAACACTGATAATATAAATAGTTGTTTCCTTACATGATTATTCGTAAAACGCGTGATTGAGCATATATCAATGCTTCAAGATGATATCTACATGATCTAGGAGTCAAGTGTGGAATTTTTAATATGTCTTTTTTATAGATAGTGTTCCGTTATGACTTGGAGATGTGGAGTTAGTCGACCCACACCTAATGCTTCCCCTTACAATGAAAAAAAATTTTAGGCAGGAAAGACATCAATTTTTTTTCGACTCGCTCCACTCGGCTCAGTTGTTAAGATAAAAATCCCAAGTTTCAAAATGTTCTTCAAGGAAAGTATTAAAGATCATTTACTAACTTCTTTAATAAAGGTAAGGAATAATGTGCAGAAATTGAACGAAGGTGTGGTAAATGTCAATGAGACCATAACTGGTATATCGAAATAAAGTTCCCTGAAGTCACAAACAACTTCTCCACTTGAAGCTTTATTTCCACTACTGATACACTATTTTATTGAATAATGATAATATAAATATAAATTATATGCATGTATTTTTTGTTGCAAATAATAAACACATTGTAAAATAAGAGAAATGTTTTCTCCCAATGACTAGTCCCTAACTTAAACTAATTTTATTCCGTATAAAATCCAGTACAAAAAGATCATTACTGAAAGTTGAATTAAATATCGCTCGTTTTATACTATATGTCTCTGGTCCCACATATATTGAAGTGTGGATGATCCTAGTAGGAGTGTAATCTACCCGGAACTTGTGTGCTATGTACATATCGACTTTACTAAAAGTTACTATTAACAACACGAGAATTCAATCTAATTAAAATATAGAACTCGGATTTCGTTATACTACATACGAGTTCTATATTTTAATTAGATTGACGAGAATTAAAAAAAAATCCCATTGATTAACATATAATAAATTATGTACAGTAGTTTTGGTGGTTTAATCAGTTGGTGTGGATCCTTCAAATGTTATAATTAGAGTGGAGATGCCACTTTTTAAGGATTGCAGGGTTTCATACATACCTGTCGATTGAGGTAGTGAATTCCAGTCAGAGATGGTTTTGGGATAAAAAGAATATTTATAGAAATCTTTATTAGTTGAAATTTGCCGAAATTTAACACAAACCGTTGTGCTAACTGTGAACCTGAGTATTATGACTTTATATTAAATGTATTGTGTATATCAAGTCCCGGCACAGTTAGCAAAACGGTTTGTGATAAGTTGATTACAAAGTGGGTCGTAAAAGGGCAAGGAATTATAATTTTTCGGTTTACTCATGCTCTTAATTAATGTGTTTTAATTTTTTGGTTCACTCATGCTCTTAGTTGATGTGTTTTAATTTTTCGGTTTACTCATGTCAAATGTTGTTGCTGCTATATACTATATTTCTCATTCTTAAATTTCTTAACCTTAATGCTTTTATGATCTTGTGTGTCACAAGTCAGCATTTGTAGTGCTAACTAATGGCGTGAAAATTTGTCGATGAATACACGTTCTTTGCATGTTTGTTTAAACGTTAGTTTATGTTTAATATATATGGATAAAAGCTCAATAGAGTTTGTGTTTTGTTGTTTAATACATGCATTAAAAACGTCCGGACTTTCTGCATATGGAAAAGTCTCAAATAAAATCAGTAAAAATTTTATCATCAACCAATATTTGTTTATAATTTAATAGAGGAGAATATGGGTGAGTTAAACAATAGTTTGGTAATTGAAAATCTCAAGATTCAATCTTTATTGTCATAAAACTACAACTATTGCACGTGACATAATATAAACAAACACAACATCAGTATGCAATATCTAAATGAATATTTAAAAAGTTCTTTTGAATAGTAATGTTTTAAACAGAAACCAAGCTTATTTACCTGAATGTATGATCTTAGTTTGAGGATATAAGTATTTTTTTCTATATCAATCGAAAAATATAAATTGTAATGTTTCATTTATTTGGAGCAAAACATATACTTTCCGTCAGAAATATGCTTTTTAACATGTTTAAAAATATTAAGATTTGCTGTTCTCTTCTCTGTCTGTTAGTTTATTATTTTTTTTTTTTTTCATAAAAATGCTTCAAGCTTAATTTTATTTGTTCTCTTATAGATTTATATAATTTCTGTGATTTTCGCAATGTGTCCAAATCTGGACTCGCCATTTTTTGCATATGAAAACCAATTGTGTAAATGCCTAAACAGCAAATGTTTTGAGTCAATACAAACAGGATTATACATGTTTTTATTTCTATATAAAAAAAGGAGATGTGGTATGGTTGCCAACAACACAACTATCCACCAGAGTTCAAAAGAAGTGGATGTAAGCAATTATAGGCAACCGTGCGTTCTTGAACAATGAGAAAACCCATACTTTATAGTCGGCTATGAAAGATCCCGACATGACAAATGCGAAACAATTCAAACGAGAAAACTAACGGCTTTATTTGTAACAAAATAATTTACGAAAAACAAATATGACAGAAATGAACCAACGACAACCACTGAACTACAGGCTCCTGACTAGAGACAGGCACATAAAGAATGTGGCGGGGTTAAACATGTTTGTCAGCGCTCATCCCTCCCCTAACCTGTCTAGACCAAATCATACTATTTTCGAATATAGAAAAAAACTACAACTTTTCTGTGTCCTAGAGTAAATATATGCATCACTTTTGACCAAACGAACACCACTCATTCCATGATTTACAGCTATATTGAAGAATTCGGGGATGATCATCGTTCTATATCTTCAAGGTATCATTTAGGTGGCGTGAATCAGATGTGGATACTAAAAATTCCAAAGATCTTTTAGAGTACATACAATCTAAGATTCTCTCATCCTGCAATAGTATTAAAACATTTGACTTTTCTACACTTTACACAAGTATTCCCATTCCAAACTAAAAGACAAATTGAAAGAGTTGGTATTACTTTGTTTCATTAAAAGAATGGCGAACGTAGATACAAGTATCTTGTCTTGGGAGGATAAATCCTACTTTGTAAAGAATCACTCTGATTCAAACAAAAATTCTCTGAAACTGACATTATCAAGATGCTTGATTTCTTGATTGACAACATATTTGTTACGTTTGGAGGACGTGTTTTCAACAGACTGTCTGAATTCCAATGGGAACCAATTGTGCCCTCTTCTTGCCGACTTGTTTCTTTATTATTATGAGGCTGACTTCATACAGGAACTTCTTAGGAAGAAAGATAAGAAGTTAGCAATATCCTTTAACTCTACGTTCCGCTATATAGATGATGTTCTCTCACTAAATAATACAAAATTTGGTGACTATGTTGAACGAATCTATCCCATCGAACTAGAGATAAAGGATACTACAGATACAGTTAAGTCTGTCTCATATCTTGACTTACATCTCGAAATTGAAAATGAGGGTCGGTTGAAAACAAAACTTTACGACAAAAGAGATGATTTCAGCTTCCCAATTGTGAACTTTCCATTTCTATGTAGCAACATTCCAGCAGCGCCTGCATACGGAGTATATATCTCCCAATTGATACGATATTCCCGGACTTGTGTTTCCTATCATGATTTCCTTGATAGAGGATTGCTGCTCACAAGGAAGCTATTAAACCAAGAGTTCCAAATGGTGAAGTTGAAATCATCCTTCGTAAATTTTACGGACGCCATCACGAGTTGGTTGACCGTTATGGAATAACCGTTTCACAGATGATATCGGATATGTTCCTTATGTCGTAACTACAATACCCTTCCCTTTTCACGAATGTGACTTACCGAATAAGACTATTTACCGGATTTGTAATAACATAAGCAACACGACGGGTGCCACATGTGGAGCAGGATCTGCTTACCCTTCCGGAGCACCTGAGATCACCCCCAGTTTTTGGTGGGGTTTGTGTTGCTTAGTCTTTAGTTTTCTATGTTGTGTCATCTGTACTATTATTTGTCTGTTTGTCTTTTTATTTTTGGCCATGGCGTTGTCAGTTTGTTTTCGATCTATGAGTTTGACTGTCCCTCTGGTATCTTTCGTCCCTCTTTAGGGTCACAATTAAGTTAATACACAGTGGTAATGTGAATTTTCAAGTGCATCCATGTTCAGTTTGTTTTTAAGGATTTATTTAGCGCTGTAGAAAAGGTAACATTCTAAATCATAAAGAGTTACCTTGTATGCATGCATCCCACGCGATGCGGATCCACACAGTCAAAATGTCTAAATCAGGAAACGGACAAAATCGGTCAAATTACAAATCATAAGACTGTTCTTAAAATGAAAGATCTAAGACTGCAAAGACATGTCGCTAGAGTTGAGGCACAGATATATCGTATCGGCCAACCAGTTACTGATGGTGACAGTAAAACTTACGCATTGTCCATTTTAGTCTTTCTTTCTCATAACTCTTTTGGAACTGTTATAAGATACAAAGCGGGACATTATTTCTCTGATTTGCTTACTATTGCAAAGAACAGTAATGTCTGTGAGAGAAAACTGCAAAATGAATAACGTCCTGACAGGTATAATCTACACAATATACCTTTCCGATTTCAAGAGCGTAATTCTGTTAAATCGACAACTGTATTCCTGTAGTATTATACATATTTCGCAATGTTTATTTATAACGTTCATCCAAAAAAATTCCAATCTTAAGCTTGGGTTTACTTGTTGGATGAGAGAAGTCCATGTTACCTTTACTCAAGCCAACCTATGGTAACGAAAATAATACTTTATGATTTTCGTGCATTGGAAACGCTTTCCCTGGTTTACCCTCATAATGAGCGCATAAACCCAATTAATTGAAAGCCAAGGAGGTATTACTACATTAAAACGTTAGGAGCTATAACATATATAAGATAAGATAAGATAAGATAAGATATATATTTTTTTAATTCAAATTAAAGGGCCCATGAAGAGCAAAGTAATTAATTACAATGATTTTTATAATTGACAAAATAATTTTGAAAATCATAAATAAATATGAATATGATCATCTCAATTATAAGATTTTAAACCACATATGACTGAAAGGGACCAAAACATATAGTAAAATTCTACAGACAACTTTGTCTGGCGTAGTTATATATAGAATCTTAGCAAAAATCGCACCATAAGCTATAAAAGGCCCGTCATAAAAAAAAAAAAAATCAAACTAGAACACCAACGGCCTGGTTTATTTAAAAAAAACAATACACGAAAAACACTGAAATATGATAGACAGCAACCAACGACAATCACTAAATTACACGTAGGCTCCTGACTTTGTACATGCATATACAGAATGTGCATGATGAGTTTTAACATGTTTGCAGGCGCCCAACCCTTTCCTAACCTAGGATACTCAGTTGCATGTATTTATATACTGAGTATGTGGTACACTGTCCAAAATGTGCATGAATGATTTCACATTATAAGTCATATTTTGAGGAACACGTGCATTGTGTACAAATCGTCTGTGCCTGTAAACGTACACAGACGACTTAACGGACATTTTGATAGCTAAAGCACGTGAATTTATTGAGAAATCTCATGCGCAAATAAATCTACTAACTATTTAGAAGTGTTTATATTTTTCATGTTGATTATTGATATAGTCATTGCGAGTCATAGTTACATTTTGTTTAAATATGTTGTTATGTCGACAATATTTTCTCAAACACTGAATTAATGTGAAATAATTTAATTTTGGATGTAACACGTCTTCTGATTGGCTGATAGTGTTTTGACTATCAGCTCATAGACATAATTTTGTCATGTGACCGTGACGTCATCAACGTTTTTATCATGATTTACTCCTTTTTGGAATTAAATTATAAGGAATGACTGTAATATATTTTCTGCCTATTCGAAATGACATAAAAACTGTGGTGCACACTTGTAAATAACCCGCTACGCTATTACAGTCATTCCTTAAATAGATTTATACTGAAAATTTCTTAAATACATTGTTATCAAACAGTATATTCTATTCATTTGTTTTAGGATACAGCCTTGTACATTTGTTTTGTCTTCTTAGATAACAATATCAGAAATTTCATGTCTTTTTTATCGAGTCATACTTTTTGGATATGGCGAATCACGTGTGTTGTCCATGTTCTGGGGATGATTACTGTCATAGTTGTGCAGGCATTCATAAATATTGTTCATATCTTTTAATATTGTTCATGTTCAATTAATTGATCGAAGATCAACCTTTATGAATTTAAGTTTACAACTGAAATAGTTATATGAAGATATGTTTCTAAAACGGAAATGTCAAAAAATTCATAAAGATATAATGAAATATCACACTGATTTTTCCAAATACGAAGAAAACAATTAAAATAATGTCAAATTCATTTGAATAAAGAAACATTTTTAAACGTTGGAAATACACTGTTTTTTTCACACTTGGAGTACAATCTCGCAAACATAAGAGTTTTTCTTCCGAATATTAAAACTTTCATCCATTACTGAATTGGGTTCCAGAGCACCACACAAGGGGCCACTATCCATGGGATATGCTCTATCATAGTTATTGAGTTGAACAAACATGTCATACACATTGTAAAAGATATCCCCTGTCATCCATCTTTTTGACCGAAGACCAATCCATACTGAGCTGTGTATACCCAAAATAAATTTTTTACAATATAGTACATATACCGAAGACACATTTTCTTACTTACCAAAAGCCTGTACTTGTATAATGATCAAATTTGCTATATGTATCAAATTTTCTCGATTATTTATTTAGGATGTGGAATGTTATCTTTTAATGAATGAAAATTTTAATTGTAAGGAGATGTGGTATGAACGCCAATGAGACAATTATCCACAAGAGACCAAAAGACGTGAATATAAGCAACAATAGGTCACCATACTGGCTTCAACAATGAGCAAAACACATACAGCAAAGTAAGATAAAAAAAAAATGGCCCCGGAATGACAAAGGGTGAACATTCAAACGAGAAAACCAAAGATCTGATTTACCCTGAAACAATAAACGGAAAAGATATATGGTAGCATATAGAATTATTAGTAATGGGTAGATTGACCCTCCGAAACTGATTGTTAATATTAGGAGAAACCAACTCCGTTTTAGGGAAAAAAAGTCGTGACACCGATATCCCTGCGCATGTCACGTGTTTTTATAATATTCTCATCATTAACGCCTAAGACCATTGTGTAACTAAGAATAGAAAACTCATTTGTAATATATCTATAAATAAACTCATCTTTAATAGACCAAATATGTCATTGTTTCATATCCATTTCAATGCCTGTATGCATATATTCACAATCCAAAAACAAATAACATTAATTACCTTTAATAAAATTCAACATAAAAACCATTTTCTCCAACGTTGTTATACTGACTAGTTCTGCACCTTCATGCAAACATACTGTCCTTGCACTTGTCCATGTTAATCCTGATGTTGAAACCAACTTCAAGCATGAATTTGCCTTAGTATAATATACATATCCGTCACGTTCACATTCTGAAATGTATATTGTTTTCATATTAAAGCTTTTTAAAAAGCCCAAAAGCAACATTGCACAAACATTATATGGATTGTAAAAGAGCCTATGAATGAGTTCGCATATTTTCTGTGATGTTCATTTATATCGGAGTTTAGTGTGACGTCCATTTTCTATGAACTAGTACACATTTTTGTTTATGGGCCAGCTGAAGCACGCCTTCGGGTGCGGGATTTTCTCGCTGTGTTGGTGGCCTTGGGCTGTTTTCTGCTCTTTGGTCGGGTTGTTGTCTCTTTGACACATTCTTTGTTTCCATTCTCAATTTTATTAATACATATATATATATTATTTCCGACACCTGTCGGCTGTACCACGCTAAGAATCCCTAAACAAACGAGAGAAAAAGTCCTCTCACATTTCGTCGAAGATCGCAGTTTTAAGAACTATTTATCTGCATTGCATTATTATGAAAAGCACTTTGAACGCAACAGATTGTGTAGGTGTAAGTAACATTATCCACCAATGAAACAAGATTGTATGTCCTTCATGCAAACCAGAAATTTAACTGCTTCTGTGATATTTTCGGTTTTATGGTTTTGTTTCTAAAACATGTCTCAATGTGTTGCTGCCAAAGGTTTGCCCAAAAATATAAAGTGAACCTAACGAATACTGCATTTGTAATTTTCTTTTCTCTCTATTTGCCTTGGAGTTCGGTATTTTGTTATACCTTTTCTTTCCCTACCGGGTCAATGCGTTAAATTTAAGCAACAGTATTTTACCGATGTTCAAATCTCATCAATCGATTAAGAAGATATAAAGCAAAATATCAAACAAAACTGAGACATGGACCCCATAACGAACGAGACCTAGTACATCGATAGGAAAGCCTCTCCTGCTATGCATGCATAACCAATGTACCACGCTAAGAATCCCTACATAAATGAGAGAAAAAAGTCCTCATACATATTTCGTCGAAGATTGCAATTTATCTACCATTGCATTATTATGAAAAGCACTTTCGAATCCATACCCAGTTAAAATTTCACATCGTTAAAATTATAGTTAAAACGACTATTTCGGTATTTAACTATCGGATATCCCAAAACAATGTCGCTGGTGAGTGGAGACACAGACACATTTGATCGGTCAACCAAGTTGACCGTAAAACTTATGAAGTGTTGTCTTCATTAGTGCTTCCTCTTAACTGCGTTGTATTAGTTTCTGTGTAGTATAACTTAATGTATGAATTGATGTAAATGCTGTTCATGACGTGTACGCCATACGATGGAAAAAAGTATAACAAAAATACCGAACTCCAAGGCAAATTGAAACTGTTACACTACCTTGCTATTATATCTGGAATTGGGTTTTTTCTTATCAAGAACGTTCAGTTTTTGTAAACTTTTCGAAATCTGAGATTTCAAAAATGGCGATTTTATTTTATCACACAATTAACAACCACAATTGTTCATAAAATATTTTGAATTAAAAGCGTAAATTATCACTAGATTAGAATAGGAATAAAAAAAAAATAAAAACAACAACGTATGATTGAATGTTCGGTTCAATTGTAATTTTTGATATTTTTCATTTTCTTTGCTACCGTTTTTTTTAATGACTACTTTTCGACGCTTCCATATTATCAAAAAGTATTTACTGAATGAACAACACCGCGGTAGATGACATGAATAAGACAGCAATCAGATACCATCAACACAACTGTCATTATCAATGAGACAGCAATCAGACACCAGCAACAAAACTGTCATTATCAATGAGACAGCAATCAGACACCAGCAACACAACTGTCATTATCAATGAGACAGCAATCAGACACCAGCAACAAAACTGTCATTATCAATGAGACAGCAATCAGACACCAGCAACAACACTGTCATTGTCAATGAGACAGTAATCAGACACCAGCAACAACACTGTCATTGTCAATGAGACAGCAATCAGACACCAGCAACAAAACTGTCATTGTCAATGAGACAGTAATCAGACACCAGCAACACAACTGTCATTATCAATGAGACAGCAATCAGACACCAGCAACAAAACTGTCATTATCAATGAGACAGCAATCAGACACCAGCAACAAAACTGTCATTATCAATGAGACAACAATCAGACACCAGCAACACAACAGTCATTATCAATGAGATAGCAATCCAACAGTCTATTCAAATTTCAAACATCAAGGATCTATTATTTCGAAGGCTGTCGTGTCATTGAAGTTAATTCAACGTCTACTGTAATACATATATTAGAATGGCATAGAAGATATATAAGACTAAAATGTATCATAAGTCCTCAACACATCGGAACTATTCACTAAGTAATAAAATATTTAGACAATCTTATGAAGGGACTTTAAAGACTGTAATGGGAAAAAACATTTGCATCAACAAGTGATGACGAATTAAATGATATAATACACAAAAGCCAGTAAAACACTGTTTGGTCCCATTTAGTCATTTTCATATATTAATTAAGACAGAAAATAATTTTTAACTTTGCGGTAGCGAAATATTATAGGCGAGTGACATTTTCCAAAAAGAGTCTTAGTTAAGGACTTTAATGCACCCATCTAACACACGGCTATATTATATATCATTCGAAAGCTTGTTATCTGTACGTTCTGTTTTGCCCGGTCGTAAAAAAATCGTACGGTGCAATTTCCGTTAAATCAAGGTCAAAGGTCAAGAATAAACATTCCAAATTTTGCTAGAATTAAACAAAATGCCATTTTCTGGTTATTGTATGATACATTTTTTCAAAATACCATACGAATCTTATAGAACGGGATACACTAATTATAGATCAAACAAAAACTAAGAGGTTAGATGCGCAATAATTATAGAAAATGGCAATTCCTGAAAAATCCTCCAAAATAATAAAATGTTATAAATTTAAAATATATCTTGGGTCATTGATATGTATATGACCAGAACTAAAAACATTGTATAGTTTCTAGGCCAAGGAAATTTTTGCATAATTTTATAATGCAACTTATGTATAATGTTCTTGAGACAGCCTCATATTGAAGGTTTTGCAGTTGCCCAAAATACCGCCATCTGCGAAAATAGATAATTTTGCTTCTATGTGCTAATATAGCACATCGATTATTGTCAATATCAGGAAGACAATAATTTTTAATAAATTTAGAAGAGGTAAATAAATTTCGAAAAGAAATATACGATCTAAACACAGTAAAAATATGTTTTTTCTAAGTCGAGCTTATTTACCTTTTGAAGTCATATTGAAATGCCAACATTACCTTTCTCCTAAATCGGCTGCAATATTGAAATGAGTTATCTACGTTTAGAAGCATTTTGTTATCTTTTGCATGATATCAACGAACTAGAAATAAAGCTGCTGCTTTTAAGCTTAAGAAAATGTAAGACATGTTAAACGTGATCAGAAGTTAAATCTTGTTAATTATGACTTCAAATTACTTGTCATATAGTAAAAGAATGAATAGGTTCTTGAACAGAGAAATATTTTTAATGCTCATGAATAACGTAAACGGAACCAGTTTTATTGCACCATATGCGCATTTGGACAATTTATATCTCTTAAGTGATTCTCGAGACCACAATATATGAAAATCTAAAACCTAATACAAACGTTGAATTGAGATCTGACAAAACAAAAAAGGACAAAAGTAAAGCCAAACTAGGACAAGGATTCGGAGCTATGTACGAAGGGTATTCAATCTTTCATTATATTAATTTGAAGTCATATTTAATAAAACAACATACATACTATTTACTTGCAATTGTGTTTTAAAGCGAATAGTATAAACAGTATTCAATCTGATTTTAAAACGCTTTTATATTTCGTCGTAGAGTTTTGTGGACTGCTATTTGTCTGTTTGTTTGTTTTGTTTTGTTTTTTTTTGGTCATGATGATATATGAGTTTATTCGATTCATGGTTTGCGATTCAGTGTTCCCGTAGTATCATTTTTACTTTAAAGACACTTATTGCAGTAAAGACAAAATAGCAATTTTACATCTACCATAAAGTTTGGCTCGTAGTCGTCCAAATATATATCTATCTTTCACAAATTTATTTGTCACATGCAGTTTAATCAATAAATCAAAGCGTTTTTTCTCGAGTTATCTTCGTAGGGACGCGCCATTGATGGATGAATGGCTGCTTGTCTAACATCAAATGGTAAATTAAATGCATATTCAGGACGAGAATATGATAATGTGATATGAATAAAGAACCTTCTTTGTACTGAGCAGTATTTTTCAACGTGCAAAACAATAAATGAAAGACAAATAAGAAATACAGCAACACACGACAGTCACTCAATTACAGGCTTCTGACTTGTATAGACACATAAAAAGTTGGCGGAGTTAAACATGTTTTATAAATTGTTATTTGGATGGAGAGTTGTCTCATTGGCACTCACACCACATCTTCCTATATCTATATAGGGCGCCGAACCTTCCCCCTGACCATAAAACTGTGGTGCAACAGCACAACACAAGACCAAATTGTACAATACATAAACACAAAACAAATAAGATAAAGTTTAACCGCAATATACGACAACCATTGAATAACAGCACCTGAATTGGGACAGGCACATATAGAATGTAGCAGGGTTAAACGTGTTTGCGGGCGCCCAACCCTCCCGCTATCTGGGACAGTGGTTTAACAGCACAACATAAGAACAAAGTATACAAATCAGTTAAAAGAGGTTAACTCATAAGATCGATACAAAGCACAAAACAACTAACAAAACACGAAAAAACCCAAAGTACAGATAGGAGAGTACTCGCAGTTATTGAAAGCTAGTTCAAAGCCTACTTGAATACGTTAAGAGCTTTATGACAAAAAAATGACAAACATATCAACCTTTTTAGGGAGTTAGGACCTTAGTCTCATAATAATTTCTCAATTAATCAACAGAGAATTTAAGAAAGTTTGAATGACAGTCAACGTTACTGCAACATGCCAATAATCAGTTTCTTGAAAATTACAAGGTTTCTTACTTCGGACAGGCCGAGTGATCTTTACAATGTCTAGTATATGATAGTTTTAACATATTTATCTGTCATCGATGAATTTGTGAATTTAAACAACGAACAAGGCATACTGCAGTTGAAGCAGCCAAGAAGACGAGTTTTCTAGTTGTAAAGACAAATGTCATGAAAGATAAGAAAAATCTTCTAAAATTTCACTGTTCATTAATTGATTTCCTACTTATTTGTTTATACATTTTATTTCTTTGTATATAAAAAGTCTTATAATTATATCATCCAACGTTGATTATGAAATTACAATTCAAATAATAAGTAAAATCGAAAGAGTTTTTTCTTACAGAGTAGCAGTTATGATCCATATTGAAATATCAAACTTTTAAGATTTTTGGGTGTTTTCACTCAGTTATATCATTTTACTGGAATTTCTGAAAAAAGGTGCTCTCTATGGAAAACACGTTTTAAATACATAAAAGTCCGCATAATAAGTGACTATTAATCTCTTTTCTAAAAGTTTTTCTATTAGCATACATTATTTCAATATAGAAAAGACAGAATCTGAAAGAATGCTGACATCTTGGAAAATATGAAAGTGTTCGTCCTTGACCTTTGATCTTGATTTCATGGAAATTGCACAGTACGTATTTCTTACGACCGGGCAAAACAGAAAGTACAGATGATCAGCTTTCGAATAATACATAATTTAGCAATGTGTTAAGTGGGTGCATTAAAATCAATTTTATGGTTAATGTCACTCCACTATTACATATTTTTGCAATTGAACTTCCCTGTTTTTGTAACGAAATTTCTTTTAAATTGATCTAGTTTCTATTATCTTTAGAATATAATAGTCTTAAAACCTCTTTATACTTCAATATGATTTATTATAAATGCAAGGAAGAATTCCGTGGGAAAAAGAAATAATCTGAGGATATGTGACCTTCTTTGTTGTATTGTTGTAACCTGTCCTTAGTTTTGTTTTCGGTAACATTTCTCTGTTTGATTTATAGTATAAACGATACATGTTGTAATAAAATTTCCTCAGTCGATGTTACATTCCGACCACGACTTAAAGTTGAATGACCATATTTTATGTATAGAGGATTATCTAATGTCTCAATAGAGTAAACATCAGCAATAACATTTTTCACAAATATCAGTTAATATCAGGATATTAGCATTGCACTAACTGAATAATATGTTAACTTTTAATATAAAGTATGCATGTATGGATGTATGGATGGATGGATGGATGGATGGATGAATGGACGGATGGATTATTATTATTTTATTATTATTATATAGTCAATTGTAGGTACTTCTTATTATAAGTTTTACAAACTATTTTATTTTGAAACTATGGAAGATTTTCTCAATTTTGATTCTGGGACACTTTCTTTTAAGAGTAATTCATCCATGGTTGTATGTTGAATTACTTCATTAACCGCTAGTCTTTCAGATCTAGGGTATTTCGATGAGATTGCTTCCTTTTGGCTTGAAAATTGTTGTTACTGTCCGTTATATGATTATTTTATTATATCTAGTATATAACTTGGTCATGATAAAATCACAGTGTATTTTTACAATAGGATAAGAGGCATATGAACACGAGAAAGGCCAGAAAGTGACATTGTTAAAACCGAAAACATCCCTTTTATGCACTGATTTCTTTGATAAATACTGTATTATTGGTGTTTTAAGGTCTATATTTATGATACTGGAATTGGCATGGTTAACACGAATGAAACTAATTTCATTATGATAGCGTAAAAAGGAACGTAGAAAACAAATATGATATACAGCAACAAACGACAACCACAGAATGTGGCGGGGTTAAAGCATGTTTGTGGGCGCCCAACCCTTCCCTAACATTGGACAGTGGTGTAACAGCACAACATATGAACAAACTTTAAAAATCAGTTGAAAAGGCTTAACTCATCAGATCGATACAAAGCAGAAGAAAAAGTAACAGTAAAACAGACCGGACGTGTCAGGGTATTTAAACATCCCCACAACAAAAAAGACACTAACACTCAGGGTTTCTGCTGGCGGTCGCCATTTTCGCATTTTGCGAAAAATAAAAGCTAGATTAAAATTCGTTATTGGCGAAAGAATTTGGCGAAAGAAATATAACTGTTCGACTGCGTCCATCTAAGACTAAAATATCAATAAAAAGCTATTTAAATGGCGACATGTATCTACACATTAACAGCAAATATGATGGAATAATACGAACAGCACAGTATAAATGTCATTTAGATTTATGTCTGGCTACTAACATTATCGATACATTGTCAAAAGGAACGGATTTCTTCGTGCTTTTAAAATATTACTTTTTATTGCAAAAGCGATTTAGGTTTGTGCAATCATGTGATCTTACTCATTTTTAGAATGTCGGTTGCCTTTGTTCTGCCAGCCACATTGAATTTACTTTTTACGAGTGTTTAAGATTGAATTTTTAAAGCCTACTATATCAAACAATACTGAGTATACTTTAACGGTTTTACAAAGTGTTTTATTTAAATTTGACACTTTATTACATACTGGATCGCTATTTACAAAACACTTCTTAATACCATTTCATTATTGATATTTGAGTGCAAAAACAACAAAAATAACATTTCCTTTATGTTTACATTGGAAACAAAGCATTTTAGTTAAACTAATCTTGAAAAATGTCTTTGTTTGTTTCCGGTTTTGCTACTTTTACTATTGTTAACGATGAAAAAGAGGAAGAGCAATATTAAATAAACTAGCTGTTCACGTTTGATTGTTTTTGTTTCTTTTCATATTCAAAGTTACATTTCTGTGTACTTATGCCAATTATGATGAAAAAAAAAGATAAAATCTCATAAGTCAAAAAGAAACTAACAACCAAAAGGCAAAAAGTACAACATTTTAATGATTTTTTATGTAACTGTTCTTAGAATAATGTTGATTTCTTAATATTTATGATTTAGGTATCATTTTTTAAAATTTCGAGACAGAAGTAATTGGAAGGTACATTTTTTTTTTCTTCTGTTTTACTTTGACAAACTTTTACAAGGTGGACGATGCTTTACATTTTAATTTCAATTTCAACAGATGTAAAGATAACCAAAAATGTAAATTTTGCCATTAATTTGTTTTATATCATACTATAGAATTTTCAACGGAGCTCGGTATTTGTTATTTTACTTTTTTTACAATAGAAACAAACAAAAAGTGAGGTTTTCGTGTTATATTTTCATTAAAATCGAAATAGAAAATTCATGTGTATTTGAAACTCAGTAAACAAGTATAACAATACGTGTCAAATCGTATTTTGGTTATAAACAAACAGAAGCGCATATAATCTAGCATCAACTACATAAAATGTCATTTTATACATCAATATAAAGTGCAAAACTGCAGTAACTCAAAGAATACAATCTCTCAAAGACTATGTGGAGGAAATGCAAAAAAGATGAAGGCCAATATTTGGCTAAACAAAATTTTTTTTAATCCAAAACTAGGTCCCAAAATTGTGATATAAAATAAGCACGTAAAATGAATAAGTCATTTTCATGTTAACGTTTTGTTTAGGAAAATATTTTTAGCTTCAAAAACTTGATATTTAACCATTCTTTCTCCAAATTTCCTGTTAAATGCAATTTTAAAGCCCGCTTCCTTCTGAAAAAAAAAACGTAGGACACACGTGCACCAATATACTAAACTAAGTTTGTTATAATACGATGTATTTGGGAGGGCTACATATCATGACAAAATGATGTGTTGGTCCATGTATGTGTCCAATTTTGTCTGAAGAAAAGCAACTTTTGAAATTTGGAAAAAAAAAATAACGAAATTAAGATTTTCATCATAAGAGTCATGAATTCTAACGTCATTATATTATTACTGAAATAAAAGTTTTAAAATGTAACATTTACACATATGAATTACACGAAATACAAAAGAGGAGGGCCAATATTTGGCCAAACGGAATTTTGTAATATCACAACTAGGATAAAAATTCTGATAAAAATAAGCAAATTAAAATAAACAAGACATTTTTCAGGTTTACGTATTGTTTACGAAAATGTTCCTAGCTTCAAAAGATTGAAATTTAACCATTTTTCTCCAAATTTCCTATTAAATTCAATTTGAAGTCCCTTCCTTCTGAACAAAAACATAGGACACACGTGCACCAATAGACCAAACTAAGTTTGTTATAAAAGGTGTATTTGGGAGGCTACAATCATTACAAAATGATGTGTTGGTCCATGCATGTGTCCTATGTTGTCTGAAGAAAACAAGTTTTGAAATTTGGAGACAATTTTAACGAATTTAAGATTTTTATCATAAGAGTGCACAATTATAACATCATTACATCATTACAGAAATAAAAGTTTTGAGATGTACCAATTACACATTCCAATTACACGTTATATCGATAGACCGACTTTAAAAAAAAAAAACCTTATTGCATGAAAGGACAAAGAAAAACAATTTACAAGAAAGAAAAAAAAAGATAGCATTAAAACTCAATACCTGATATTCTGACAAGTGTCGTTGAATACGTCAAATTTTCCATTTCAGATGGACAAACTTCGTTTAAAAGGCAGGACATACTTTACTCATTATAGCTAGCAGAACAATAGATACCACCGAGAATAGAGAAACTTGCAAATTCTACTCTTGATTTGGTCTTTGAAGATGCCTTACTCGAAGCTATTCTTTTATTCTTCTCAACTTTAAAAGCAACTTCGTTGACCGGAAGGAACACAGTAGAAACTGAAAGTGTTTTTGTCAATAAATAAAAAAATCATCGTCAAATACGGTTTGAACATGTCTGACTTCTTCTATTACAGGAATTTAGTTCCAAGTTTGAATATATTTGATCTTCAAAATTTCTTAACAGCTGGTAATAGTGTGACGTTCCAGGATACAATATGCATTTCTGGTAAAAGATATCGTACTTCTACTTGATTGACATATTGCAGTTCCATGATCAATTAACCAATCATATTTGTATTAAAATTGACAGACATGAATAATACAAAGTTTATACACATAAATGTTCCATTATAACAAAGACTCTGGATTTTAATCATTTAGTTTTATTTTCATATTTAAACCATAAAGATTTTAATGTTGTCAAACATCTATCAAGTTTCCCTTTACGACTATAGTTTAACAGAACCTTATTTATCTTTGAGTTGTCTAATCATCATTTCAATTATCTGTTATTTCAAAACCAAAATACCACAATTTTGTAAGTCAAAAACCTTATACAAAAGTTGAAGGGCAGATAAAACCATAAATAATCTACAGCAAATCCAAACGCATACAAGACAGTAAGAGCTATGCATGAGGGAAATACATTTCTATCATAATCGCGTGGTTGCAAGAAACAATTTAAGGTAACAAACAAAAATTGAGGGAATCATATGAACTCAAAAAGGAGCAAGACCACCTGGTGCATCAACAGGAACATCAATCTTATGTAGATTCTTAAAGGGCATTAGCTAGGAGATATAACGAAAAAATAAAATATGTTTTTGTTTTTGGTTCAATCATTAATGAAAATGAAATAGTGAAATAGTAATTCGCTTTTAGCAGCCAGTTTGGTGCAATTTTGTCAAAATAAGCTAAGAAACATCGCTGATGAATTATTCACTTGCCAGTGAATAATTCGACCTCATTGAATCCGTATTCATGTGACCTTCAATTTAACCCCTTAGATAGAGATGTGTTACGCATGAATAAGGCGTTTTCAGTTATTTATGTTATTAAAATGAAACAAGGGTAAACCATTTGATTGACTGATTCGATCCACAAAACTCATTCTTATACAGGCAAAACGATTATTAACATATATCTTTATCCTTAAATATGATATCAACCAGACCTAGAAAAAGTCCAGTTGCACGAGTTCGCTATCTATTTTATCTATATTTAAATATCTAATTTTGAAAATTTGAGTCAAATCGGTGAACATAAATTTGACAACTAATGCACCTTTAAAATCCCCAAAAACTTCTGGAAGATTTAGGATCATGGTATATATCTCTGAATTCAATTCGATTTAAAATTTAGATTTTCCAACTCTTTGCACCACCATACCATTTTGACTTGAAAATTGTTGATACCCCGTCTAGAAGAAATAATCCACAATTCATTTTTTTTGTGAGAAGAAAATAAGTTAGGTGCAACCATTTTTATTTTCTAAATGCATATGATAAAACCTATCTTCTCATATTTTATTTCAAAATTCTATCTGATACATTTTTATCTATTCACAAAAAGTCTTTTTTTCATGAAAAATTGAGCAGTTTTGTAAGACTCCTAGCTTAAAATAATAACACGGTGACCCATTCTTTTTATTATATATTTTTGAAAAAAAGCACGGTAAAATCCATATTCTGGTAAAGTATTTGTTAATCACATCATGTGTTTTATAGATATGGATATCTCAAATTAATATTTTCAATGCATAATGTTACGTTTTCATACATGGACGGATAATCAAAACAGTAATGTTAAGATATACAAACCAATGGAAAATGTCTATTGTTTAAAGACTTACGAGTGTGTAAACATAGCTGTAATAACGGGAATAGTGATCTTACTTTTCCCACAAACCTATCACAATAAAAAGTCTACAATACATGAATATATATGTTTGAAATACTTTTTCGTATATATTAAATGTAAAATCTTTAAAGTAAAAAAAGTAACAATTCTTCTTAGTGAAATAGACCAGAGCAATTATTTTTCACTTTCATCTGTTTGTGGGATTTGAGAGAGAAAACAATAACTTGGATATTGTGTAAAGAAGACGTCAAAATTTTGATTTAATGTTTGAAGGGAAACTGGAAAAACCGAAAATGCAGGAAATACATTTTTAATTCAGAAAAAATATTTTCTACATAATAAGGTAAATGAGCAGCAAGATGGTTATATTTTCGTCAAAATTTTGATTTAATGTTTGAAGGAAACTGAAAACAGATCATCAACATACTGGTAAAATGAGAATAAAGACCGTCTCACCACAAGAATGACTTTCCACTTCATCAAATGCTTATTTAGTATGTTAGCCGAAAATGCAGGAAATACATTTTTTAGAGCTTGACATATAGTACATGACAGCTTAAATTATCCAAACAAGCAGGTTAACATGAATTATCAAACTTTAAATCCATTCAAGTGAACAAGAAGAAGTAAATAGTTACCAAGTTGAAGGTAAAATTTTAAAACAAAATGTTGTGTAATCATGCAATTATCGGAAACAGAAAACCGCTGACAGCTTTCTTGCCAGTACAAAGGAGTGCAAACAAATCTACTGTTGAAACTAAATGATAATAACACCGATGTATGTTTCGCCTTTATGTCTTTTTGATAGTATAATGCAAATGTTGTAAATGTAATGGCATTACTTAATCATATACTATACGCAAAACATTCACAGTCAATGAACCAAGTATATTGTACTTTGTAACATAAGATTGAGTCAAACAGACCAGACCTATCCTGGTGTTGATTGTTTAAGAAATGACTTATGCATAGACAATTCTCTTAAAGACCCTGCAAATACTCTGACGATACATCTACTCAGGAGATTCATTCGAATCACAAGTCTGCCGTGTTATTGTGTTAGAAAAGACAATTTAGCCCTGTTAATTTTTGGAGGATATGTAGATCAACTGTTAGGTGACTAATACTTTGGGAAAATAATGTTTCGAGCAATAGTTTTAAGCTATTTCAAGTTTGCTTGTATATCAATTTTTCTACTTATAGTTGTCATCCATTACTGTCTTTCTCTCACTTGTATGACAGTCGCATAAAATTTCATTATATTGACAACGATGTGTGAACAAAACAAACAGACATAACAGGTAAAAATGTCAAAATAGGGTACAAAAATATAAAACATTGTTACGGCCAGAATCACCTTAGGTTGAATTCCTGTCATTTATTCATCATCCACACAGGAACTTGTCTCAGAAAAAAATATATCTATGTACCTTAACCTAACTTTCAGGTAGAGATATGATTTTTCTGAGACAAGTGCCTGTGACTATCCACCAGAACTTGCAAAAGGGGAGGTGAAAAAAATTTGGAGGGTAGGGTAAAAAAAATTGTGGGGGCAATTTTTCTCATTTTTCAAAAGTACTACAGTTATGTTGGCCAATTTCAGACAGATACACTGTTCGCAAACTTTAAGGAAGGGTCAAAATTGATCACAATTTAAAAAAAAAATTCCGCATGGTCTAGTTAAAAAGAAATGCCCATATTTTTCAATTCCTTCTGATAAACCTCAACTGCAGAGCTATCACTATATTTCACAATAGCCACTGTCAAACTGTGGGTAAGCAGGCCATAATATTGCCATGAGTTTTCATTATGTTACCATGGTCATATGCAATTCCAGCAGAGCCTGCTATGGAGTATATATATCCCAGCTTAAGGGTTCGGTTGTGGTTTTATAAGAGTGACTGAAAAAAAGTATTTACCGATGGATAAAACAAATTGGAATGTCTGACGAATGAATATAAAGTAATTTAGGAGAACTCAACTTTAAATTTGGCTTTTAGTTCAATCAGGTTAAAATGAAAGATGCATTAAAGGCACTTAATTCACTTACAGCAGGTGCCAAGTTCGTGTGGTTAGATTGAAAGCTATTATACATATCTTCAGTGCACCTGAAGACTACACTGGCCATCATGACTGATTTTATTTGTTAGTCTGATAAAGTATATTAGAAAACAATAACTAGATATAAGAACATGTTGACTTCACAATGAGCAAAGCCTGATGACCATTTTTGGCAGTTGTTTAGACCATTCTGAACAATGAAGTATTGGGGACTTTTTATTGATGTGTCGGAACATGCGATGTCTGGTATCTTCCAAAGAGCTGACTTGGTCTGGTCGGGTTCTATAAATACAGCCGATTCCGATCGAAAATGAGAATTCAAATTCTTATGCCTCATGTAGAATTCTTGCAACTCTTCAGAAGAGACCGAATCCGTTGTTGGCCTGTTGAAACATTTTCAAAATGTTTAAAGTCTTGTAGTGAAATACCCTATCTACTACTAAAACAACCCCTGGGGTTTTAAAACTGGTACAGTGGTCCTTTTTCATTGTCTAAAAGATCCCATCGATGCTGTCCTCCAACTTTCTTTGACGATACTTCCATTGTGTTAATTAATTCTAGTCCTGAGTGTTTATCAGATATTTGCCACTGCTCGTAAAAAACAATCGTCTTTCAATCTTAAATTTGAGGTGTCTAAATGAACACAACTGGTATCATATGAACACACCGCACATTCTCAACAAGAGTTTGTGCTTAACACGCAACCTCACATGATAAACACATAAGGTTAGTACCGATCATCGATGCTCTTCAACTTCGTACTTTATGTGATCTTTTTTAAACTTTTTTGATTCGAGATTTACTGATAGTCTTTTGTAGACGAAACGCGCGTCTGGCGTACACAATTTAAAACCTGGTATATAGGATGATTTTATCTATGCAATGAATATGTCATTGGGCGTTAAACAATCATTAAGAAATCCATTTCTTTAGTTGATAAAATAGCGTTTTCTAAATGATAGTAATTCCTCTTTTTACAAGCCATGACCATTATATTTGTGTACCTTGTACCACTGTCAACGGAAATCGTATATAAAGCCTCAGAAATTTTGAGGAGGCGAGTTAAGGGTCCTTTTCTGCATACAAATTAAGGAAAGTATAATAAAAATAAAAATAGTAATTTTAGCTTTTTATTATCTAAATATTACAAATTTTCTTTTTTTTTCAGATTTGCATATTTGTTCCCACATTTTTAAACATTGTGGTATATTATATATATGGTAATTACAAGCGCTCTAATTTTGAGGGTCCAAAAACTATGCAGAAAATGACCAAAATCTTTTGAACTGTTCACGAAACACTTACATAACTTATAAAGCCTTTTCAGTGACCTGATAAAATGTATTTAATGTGACGTCAATAGTTAAAAACTTGTGAATTTTAAATTTGTCAAAAGCAAACTTTGAAACAGACATAAATTAAAATTCTCATTTTAAAATTTGTTACATTGTATTTCGGTCGAAAGTTAGTCAAAATAAGGCTTTTATTTCATCATGTACTTTGATATCATTTATTATCATCCAAAAAAGTACAAGACTTTCATTGGTAGAACAAATCATCATTTTTTAAGAACAATAATGGGGTTGTCCGATAATTTTTGTGAAATGATATGAAGAGTAAATATACTTTGAACATTATTGCTTAATACCATAAAAGACAGATATCTTTCATACTGTATTTTTATAGTTATGACAGCCATGCTGGTTGATGGACCAGATCATTTATTCACTATTATGTAGTCAGTCTTAGGATCAATCATCACAAGTTATACATGAAGTAGTAAAGACGATCTTTGCACATGATAATATTCTTTAAAATGGTAGCTTGTAGCAAAGAAAAATGTAGTTTTATCTAAACTTTACAACTGTTGTACTCATCACCAATGAAATATCACCAATTTTTCAATTTACGCTTGTTCAAAAATCACACAAACTCAGATGAGTGTGGTCAATACCCAGATGATTCTCTGATTAGTATTATAATGTTTGACAGTGTTTTCCTCACCGAATTTATGAATGGGGTTGCCCCCTCCAGATTGTTTTCTGACAAAAGACTTTTTTTATGGCGTTCTCAAAGGATTCTGTTTTAAACTGTGTTAGACTGTAATAGCCATCCTGGAATTCAAACCAGTAGCAAAAACTCAAATAAGCGTTACGGTAGTGTCATTTATTCTATACTTGGTTATAATGTTGGTGACTGTTTTAGAGGAAAACGTATTTGCATGGATTTCCAATATGATTTCGAGTTAGATCATGGTCCGAAATGTTGACCATCTTTGTTTCGGACACATCCTAAAACCAAACATACTTTCATTTGAAAAGCTTACACGTTTTGGAACTGTTCCTTTAATTTTTCATTTGAAACTTTTAATCGATTTTACCGACATAATTCCATTTGAAACATTAACCGATTTTACCGACATGATTCCAGTCATTAATTTTAGGTTGCAGTGGAAGTATTCGGGCGGGCATTTCCATATGTTCCCTTTGACAACTTACGAACTATTACATATTTTTGAAATCATAAAATGTTGTTACTTATGACAAAATTGAGGTCAAGTAAGACATCGATGATTTTCCGTTTTGTCGTTAATAAGTGCTGGTTCTTCATTGACTTCATTTTCCAACAGTTTAATTAAAATTAATTGCAAACGCAGAAACAAATATTTAGTTTTAGGAACAGATAAACCATACCTTGTAAAAAACCACTCTGATATAAACAAAAAATTCTAGGACATTATCAAAATTCTTGATTTTTCTTTATTGAACACTTTTTTGTGACCTTTTGATGACGTGTCTTGCAACAAACAATCGGCATTCCTATGGAAACAACAATGCTGTTTTGCTTGAAAACTTGTTCCTTTCTTCATATGAGGCAGACTTCAGATAGGAGCATCACCGAAAGGACGGAAAGAAGCTAGCATTTACATTTACAAATGTATTTTCACGTTCAGCTATATATATGATGTTCTCTCACTTAATAATACGAAGTTTGGTGACTATGTTGAACACATCTATCACATCGAACGTGAAATACTGTATATCCCAGATACTGTTAAGAATGTCTCATATCTTGACTTACATATAAAAATTGACTATAAGCGTAGACTGAGAACAAAAAATTGCAACAAAAGACATGGTTTCAGCTCTCCAATTTTGAACATTCTATTTCTCATTAGCAAAATTACATCACCTCCTGCATTTAGAGTATTAATCCACCTAGTGAATACATTATTTCAGGTCTTGTATGTTTTATAATGATTACATTGCTAGATGATTGCTGCTTACAAGGAAGCTGTTTAACCAAGGGTTCCAAGTGGTAAAGTTGAAGTTTTTCCTTCGAAAAATACGGACACCATCACGAGCTAGCTGACTGTAATAAGATTTTTGTGTCAAACATGACCATGGATATGTTTCAGTTGAGACATCACCGAATGAGACTGATCAACGAATTTATAATTATTATAAAGATCATAAAGGGTGCCACTTAGGGAGCAGGTTCTGCCTATTCGTTCAGAGCACATACTATCACCACCAAAAAGGGGTTCGTATGGCTCATTATTTAGTCTTTTATGTAGTGTTTAGTGACATAATGTATTTTAGTCGTCTTCCGTTTTTACAGTGGCGATATAAAGTTACTCTTCGACGTATGGTCTTCGAATGAAAAAGGTAATTTGTGTCGTTTCATGCAATAACGCCAATACCTTTCCAATTATGGTATGCTGTTACTGTGACAATGTTGAGGGTCCTTGATTTATTCGAAGATGGCACTTCAAGGCAATTCCGTGCAAATTTTAGAGCCTTTTCCACCTATGTTTTTTTTCAAATTTTAACATGTTACTGCTGACAAAAAAAGTTGTTCAGGATGTTCACTACTCTGTTTCAAAATAACAAGCATTTTAAAATGCTGTTATAAATTGATAGTATTAGTGTTTCCCCAAGCATGTTTAGCATGGATAGACGTCATGCCCTTTTTAAATGACGCCATGCCCTTTTTTCATTTCTTTGGATGACGCCATTGTCTTAAAAATGCCCTTTCTTCCTGTCTTCATAGTTTCGTCATTTGAACAAAATTGTTTTCCCCTGGACAGTTCGCTTTATAATTTCAATATTTCTAAAACGATCACAATTTGCAGTTTGTTTGTCATAGTTTCGTCAAATGATCGTATTAAATATCGTGATCTTTGGTATAAAACGTTCATTTTCGATTAAAAAGATAGAACTTTATTCAAACGTTCAGAAAAGTTTTCACGAGTCAAACAGGTGCTTCCTTTACTGTTTACGATATACTGCGCATGCGTGAAAGTATTCCTATGAATTTATAGACACTAAAACGTAAAATACGAAATAAATTTAGTTTAAAATAAATGAGAGAGACAAACATAGTTCTTACTAAGCAAATCAAATTCAAAAAATGATAATTTACTGCCTTTTTTTTAAAGCGAACCAATCCGTAGATGAATCCGGATTCATTCTGAATTTATTATCTACTTGTCACTTCCCGTTTACATTTCATTTGTAAATCGAAAGTAAACGTGATCAATTCTCGATTAATTTACAATTTACAGTTATTAGAATCGTTCAAATAAGAATTTGTACAATTCCTTGGTTCCAACTTTATAGAAATGAATTCTAAATATCGATCTAAACATCTTATAAGGATATTGATTATGCAGTGTAATAGTCTTACAAAGTTCTACAAGTTCATTTATACTGTGAATCCTGGTTTAAAAAAAAGGGACCCAACTTTTGTTGATCAGGACTGTGCCCTGAAACTAATTGAAGTGAAATTTTGAACTAGATTTTCAGATCTTATATCCTAATCTTCATATTTAAGTGCCACATCAGTCAAATCATGTAATTACTGCCTAGTAAATGTATGCCTTAGTCCTTCAAAGTCTGACAAAGATGTATAGCTAGTAATATACATACATCTTTGGTCCCTTGCTCTTACCCGAAATAATGTTGATTTTCATCTTTATTTAAAGATGCATATGCAATATTATTTTGAAACAATACACTTGCTATCTTGAGTTCTGATTCCATCAACAACTGCCAGTCCATACTTTACCAATGCAATATGACAATTTATTGCCTTTTTTGTTTTCAGCATACTGTAGGTGCCCTTTTGTTAATTTTCCATACACTGTAGGTGCCCTTTTTATAAATTTTTGCGCGCTTTATATGCCCTTTTTCAATTAAGTTACCATGCCTTTTTTGTGTGATAGGGGAAACACTAACTGTATACAAATAAAGAAACTAAAAAAACAGAAATAAATGAAGGATCCGTGTGCTTGTTTTCGAGATATAAGCCATTGAAAACTTGGCGGGAAATAATTCTCTCTTGATTTTTCATACATTTAACATTGACACCTTTTTTCTTTCGAAAACGATGAAAAAATAACAAGGATTTTATAAGATTTTCAAAGATAACATTTTAAACTATATGTAGTCAAATTCTGGAAAGAAAAGTAGGGGTTAATGGGCAAAAAATTTTAATGGCACTATATGGATAAAACCAGAGGATTCCAAATATCTGGCAAAAATTCTAAAACAAGAGGAGCGAACATCCTTAAGTTTGATATTGACGAATTTCACAATTATACAGGAGTTATGGCTATTAATGGTTTAACAATGATACTTATAAAACCATATTATATTAATAAATACTTTTATTCATTTTGATACGAGAAATATTTATTCTGAAACAAAACAAAAATTAAATGAAAAAAATCAGGAAGAATGCTGTTTTAAAACAATTCTATACTGTCTTTTAAACATCAGAAATCATAAAATTTACGGATTTTTCTTGTCGATCTTCCAAATCTTCCCATATATTGCTCTGTAAATTTTGGGTTGTCCACCACTTGTTCTGATTACAAAACTATGATCAGTTCTTTCACTTCGACATACTTCATTAGCCCTCGTTCTATCATCAACAGCGAAAACACACAAGGTTTGGAGACCGATTCCAGTTTTGATTCTAACGTATTTGTTAGGTGCGATTTCCCGTGTATAAGTAGTTTTACCCTGCACCAGCTCAATCTTTATCGTGTTACCTGTTCCGTTAGCAATATGCGTATAATGGTAAGCTGTAATGAAAAAATTATTGAAAAGGATGTTAAAGCTCTTCATGTAAGTCTCCAATGTGGACAGAAGTATCGTTTCTCCCTTTATTTCGACCTGACATGAGTAAGTAGTAATAGACCTTCTTTACACATGATTTTTTTTCTCAAGATTTTGAGCTCAAACATCACTGATTAGACATTAATGGTTGAAATGCGTAATTGGTGCAGTATTATTGGTATCGTAAATGTTATTATGTACCAAATTTCATATTCTATTTATTACAGATATTGACATTTAATTATATAAGGAAGTTTGAATGCTATATTCTTAGACGACTTAAACAAAAAATATTGATAGTTGCTCCTTAGAAAATGAAAGGATATGGAGTAAATGTACATGGGACAAAATCGCACACAATACATAGAAAACATAGAAAATTATCAATGAACAGGGCTTTTATTCCTGTTCTTCATCCTTCTTCGCTTAGCCAAGACTCGTTATTCGTTGACATAATGTCTAGGTAAGGTGACATGTCTTCTTGTAGACTATATATGTACAAGCGTATAGGTCTTGAACAAATCAGGATCATCTTCATATTAACGCGATTTTATCCTGATATGCATGTTTCTCTTGTCACTTTTTGTTTAACACCAATTAATCATCATCATGTCTGTAAAATCAGAAAATGAAAAGGACTTTCATATGTTTTACTTGGATCAGTCAGGATTCTACTTCGTCAAAATTATCTCCCCATTACGCCACCTAATTTTTATAATCGTAAAAATGGAAGCCATTGTAGTGATGACGCACTGTCAATTTAGCTCTTGAAAACCGATAAATTTATCAACATAGCATCATTACGATCCTTATATGCCAGTTAAATTTTAAAAGACAAATGTATCTACCAGCTATTTAGCATCATTTAATGTACTTTTATGCATTTGGTCAACTTAAAACTATTGTCTGACCGGTTGTCAGGGGGAATTTTCGAAAGTACAAAAATATTTGAAAAAAAAATCTAATTAAATATTCGTGGAAGGGCAGACTAAAAATTTTCAGAGGTTGAAGACTTATTACCCTAGTTAACACACACAAAAAATGAAGTTTTTTTGAAGTTATGCATTTTTAAGATACACTTGAAAAGTCTGTCGTGAAGTATTTTTAGTAAAAATTTGTTATTCAAACACAACTACTCTGTTGTTATGACTCATTAGAAAGGTATTTCACTTGACCCATATATTTAATTTTTTAGTACTGTAAATTTTTAATGTTATTATATCAACCTAGAGCCTAAATATATAAAAATAATAAAATCTGAAGCGAGATGATGTATCAAATATTTTTCTTTTATACCTTTTCTAGACAGAATAGTCAACTCAAACACGCCTAAACATAGAAAAGTGTACTCGACTTTCTCTTTTCGATGAAATTATTGCCTGTTTTGGGGATTTGTTCCCCAAAAACTGTCGCCGGGCGCAGATATGTAAATTAATGCTTTAAAAAGATCAATTTCTTATCTTTCTTTGGAATTTTTGTCGGTGCATGGAATTTATGCTTATGCACAAAAAAGATCCACATGTATTTGCACATATCAAAATTGACTGTTTTGTGAAAATTTATCTATAATTTAAAAGTTTACAAATATCTCAAAGCTCCATACCATAATTTAAGTAAAAACACATACATAAAATGCATAAAATCCTTTATTAGGCACATTCATTGAACTTTTAAAGCCCATAGAAACAGATGTAAACAATTCAAATTTACCAACTTAGCCTTTTTTACCCTCTCGAACAAAGAGTTCCATTTCTTTTGTTTAATTTCAACTGGGTTTCCGCCTGGAAAGCCCGATCCCAATGTATTTGCGATTCAGAGAGTAAACAGAAAGTCACAAGGGCTAGCTTTAGGCAAGTCGATAATGAATATGACAAAGAGCAGTTAATCCGACTGACTTATTTTGAAATATCTGTATCATTTTGCTTATCTTCGAAAAATCTTTAAAAAGATATGAAATTTTTGCACATTCAAATTAGTTCTTTTTTTTCAATTATTCAGCCGGAAAAGATCGAATTAAAATCAAATTTAAGAATGTTAGTTATATCAGGAATAAATATATCGTCATTATTAATAAAATCCTCAATTATTACATGCTTATTTTTCTCCTGGTGGACATGGTTTCGCCACATATTGTGGCATTTCATGATAATTGACATATTGCGTTACAACCATTGAAGTACATTAAATGTGGCTCATGTGGTTACCAGGTGAGTAGTTCTGTTGACATGATATATCATTTAAATGTTCATTTTATAATGATTAAATGTTGTTCTTATTCGTGTTTTCTACCTCCAATCCGCCCCAAGTCACATATAGCTTAATGGAAAAACAAAGGGGATGGGATATATATGCCGTTTTTTTCAAAGGAATATTCGGCAATGATGGGTTGCAATGCTTTTCATATTATTATTTTTAATTTTACCTTCAAACGATTTTAATTCGAATGAGTCTTGTTTAAAAGCCATGCACGATTAACGTACAAAATAAACAGATAAGGCTTGTTGAAACAAACCTGATACAAAGGAATGCTAACATAACAGTCTAGTAAATTAGTATTATTATCATTGTTATATTCTCTGTTTTTTTATTTTTTTTATTTTTGGGAGAGTAGGAATTATGTTTATGTGTGTTTGAAATAACTTTTGATAAGTGACGAACTACTAACATTTGAAAGAAAAGACTGATGAACAGACTCCGCATACTCGTTGGTATAATTCAAATAAAAAAGATTGTAAGTTCATTCTAATAAAAATGTCTTAGGACAAAAACTATACAATAAATCTAAAATAAAACATCATAACTGTTTCAGGAAATATCGCTATCAAGAAAGATGTCAAGAAAGAAACCAAAAATACTTTTGTTGATATGTTGTATAATGTTTGTTGATGTAGGGGCTTGGTTTAGAGGTAAGTCGTTTTATCGAAGATTTCCAAGTTTTTGAAAATTAAAATATAAATCGTGTGCTCAATCGATTTACCATTATGTAATCTATTTATTTATTGTTGTATACTTCATGTGGTAAACTAACACCTGATATTGTAATGTGTGTGATATGATAAATCTAAATTATGTTCCATACCAACAATCGTGTCATCATTTCCTGTCAACCTTATGAACTACTTCCAAAAAACACTGATAAAAGATACAAGCAATGAGAAGAAAACCGTTTAAAGTGTAAATATTGTTGCGAAGTATTTACCTTGATTCAGTCTCGTGTAATTTTTGAATGGTCTAACTGATACTCCACAAACTTTGCATTCATTTAAATAGTCATAAAAGGTGTCACTGTCCTTTTTGATTATATCTTTAATCTTGTTTTGTACATAAAGGATGTTACAGAAACTTGTTGCCAATGTTTTTTCAACAGCTTACGTTTTAATTTGCATAATGACAGTCTATTTGAAGATATGTGTGATAAGGATGATTGCTGTTATAATTATTATTATTGATTTATAATCACCTTTCAGTGTCACCAAACGGATAAACAAAAGAACTGAGTTTATGATATGAGACGAATGAAACAGCTAAAATTTATAGCATTTATATGTGCTATAGCCAAGTATTTTAAAGTATCGGCAATTGTATTATTCTGTTTTAAACCTTTCTTATTGTGAGATTAATATTAAAATTGATCTGTAATAATGTATATATAAAAAATAAAAATTTAAAACTTATTTTTCCTTACCTGCTATTTCGGTTTAATTATTCTGTTTTACGAATCATGACAGTGCGCAAGAAGATAAGTATCACTTTACCCGCAGATTAATCAACCGACGATATCTCAAGTAAACATTTTCACAGAGAAAATTCAGAAGCTAGCCTTGTCAGCGTTGTTAATATATGGAGAATTTTCGGCGTCCCATCCCCACAACCAAATAGAATGCATTTCGAATAACAGGAGGAAAATAGGTATATCAAAACGATATAGATAAACGACATATGCATATTTTTCAACTGCATATTTCGTCTTAGTTATGCATAATGTACTTTCATATCAACAAATTCCAAAATATGACAAATTTTACATGTTTTAAAACTCAAAAAATCAATGGATGTGTATTACTATTTACTTGGCGAATACACCTATAGTTTTTACATATTCTAACCGGATCAATGACCATAACTGGACAATTCATTGATGAGTTTATCCCAAAACACATGTCTGTAGATGAACTTGTCCATGACAGAACCTGTTAAACCCCGTCCAGTCAAGTGAAATGATTTAAGTAACACTGTACAGGGATATTTTTGTTAAAAATACAATAACATAAAATGCCTTTAAAATGAAATTCAAAGGTTCAACTTGATTCAACCCATTTATATAAATACTATTCTTAACAACCGTGGATCCAGTAATCTGAAATGTGTAAGTGTATAAACTTTATGATTTAAGTTTTTATTTCAAAGGATTTTTTCCTTTGTTTTTTGTTTTTTTTTTTGTATCGCTTTGATAATATTTAATTTTATAGCAATTTTATTAATTTCCATATTGATAACTTAAACGGTATTAATTTTAACTGCACCAATAAACTTCAAAGTATTTTTATTTTTGTTTGTTCAACTGTTTTTGGATCAATTAAAAAAATCAGCGGATAAATGAGCTTCGGGCAGTTATAACTCATTTGTTGAAATTTTATGCTTTGAACTTATAGCTGGCCTAAACAATAGGACATTCACTAACTAAGAACATGAGTTATTATTACTAAGAACATGGTTTATCACATTCAGTCCTCACAGTTAAGACAAACCAAACCAAAAGTAATATTTCAACATTTTAGGATTTTATCATCTTTTGTTTAATGTTGAAACAATTTAACAAGTCGGATTCAATTTCAATTTGAATGCCAACAGATGCAAAGATAGAAAAAGTTTATATTCTGCCTTTAATTTGTTTTAAAATCTGTCAATTAAACACGAAATAGAAATTGGGTTTTTTTGTTCTGTTTATTAGAAATTGAAAGAAGAAAATCAGAATGCATGCACATTTGCAACTTAATAGTGCTACAGGTATACACAATACTTCCCAAATCATATTAACTCAAGTCAAATAGAAGCGCATATAATCTAACATAACCTACATACAATGCCATCAAGCTCAAAACTTCAGTGACTCAAATGTATGATCCCTCAAAGAATATGTTGAGGCAATACATTTCTTTTATACCATAGGTGTAGTATCAGAAAGATTAAGCTCGAAATTTCAGCATTTTTCTTGACAATTTCTTTTAAAAACAATTTAGAGAAAAGTTGATCATAAAAAAAAATCATTTTCCTCGATAAACACTTCATATACATGTAATGCATAAATTACATACCAATCGAATTCAGTATAAATCCAGTCAAAGACATACATGCATTCTTCAACACAGACTATATGTGGTTCATTAATATGATACATTTGTAAATAAACCTCTTTCGAGTTCGTTGCATTTCCATCAAAAACTTTGGTTTTAGCGAACATCATTCGTATGTTTAAGTGCATGGTCACTTCCTTCCCATGTTGAGCGAGCGATTCAAACCTTCTGAAAAAACACGATTTCTATATTTCTAGATTATCCTGCATAATAACGATCACGAAGACACTTGATGAACTCAATATTTAAGTGCTACTGTGGATCATTACCTACACAGATCAACATTAAATTTTGTACAAAAAATAATCTTTTTTTTCACAGACGCAATTCTTGAGTATATCTATTATTGCTATTACAGCAAGGAATATGACTATTAAAAATAGTAATAAAGGAATTAAAAAAGACAATCCTTAAAAGAAAATTAGATAAGGAAAATAGTTTTTTAAATGTAAAATGTAGAAATACGCATTACATGTTATATCGACCGACCGACCTGAATTAAGAACACTAATACAGTGCATGTAAGAACAAAAAAGAACAATTTACATGATAGAAGAAAGATAACATAAAAACTCAATACCTGATATATATAGATATCATTGAATTTGTCAAATGTTCCATTTCAGATGGGAAAAATGTCATTTAAAAGACAGGATATAGCTTCCTAATTGTTTCTTGCAGAACAATATACTGAAAACCAACTAATTTTTGGGAGCGATTAATTTTCACAACTTTAGCAGATAGAAAAATAACGAATACAAATTGTCGCAAACTTGTAAAACTTGGATCTTATCTTAATCAAATACATCAAGTAAATTTGGAAATCGCGAAATTAAAAAGTCGAGAAGTGGTTTCTAAATTTTTTTTTTTTTTTGAAAATTTCAAAACTCAAAATGAGTTTATGTCAAATTGGAGGATAAAAATGTTCCACATTGATGTATTTTTCATTTTACCAAACAAATTGAAAATTTAAACTTTTCCAAAAAGAAGCAAACAAAAATTTACAAATAGAAAAAATCTGCTGTAACTGTGAGTCTTTATCATTTTTAGTGTAAAATCAAAACAGGCAAAATATAATGTGAACATTATCAAATTAAAACAGTTTTATGGTGAGGAATTTTTTTTTTTTTTTCATTTTTGAAAAATTAAGAAAAGCCGTTTTGTGTATTGTTTGAATTTGTATTTACTATAGAAAAATACTATGTTCTGAAATATTTTCTCTTATTCTTTTTTTTTCAGTTTTTGGTATCAATGTTACGAAATAATACTGATCTACAGCAACAACTATTTACTTCCTTTCGAATTCTCCAGCAATCAAAGTAAAAACAACTGTTTAAAAACCAATTTTTCAATCTACCCATGATTATTGATGTGAGAAAATTTGTGTTTTTTCCAATTATCACTTTTTTACAAGATATACGAAAACTTTAAAATAATGGTTATTTTTTTCTTCTTTGTTCCTCAAATTGTGATTTACACACCTCAAGGTAGATAATTTTTGAACAAAAAAGGTTAAATCCACCATTCTCTACAGAAAGAAATACCTGTACCAAGTCTGGATAATGACAGTTGTTATCCATTCGTTTGATGTGTTTGAGCTTTTGATTTTGCCACTTTCCGTTTTGAGTTTTCCTCGGAGTTCAGTTTTTTTGTGATTTTACTTTTTACAGTTTCATCTATTTTGACTGATTTACACTGGATTTGCTACTGTGCCGGTTTCAGTTTATCTTTAATTCCTGTTAACTGCTTCTCGATATATATTGCAGCGATATTATAACAAAAGGCACACATATGTTTGTATCGGTCGGCATGTGAACAAAAATCGTCAGTTTGCTAATATTGACTTTTATATGCACATATTATTGTCTCTTTTTGTGTGGCATTATATGTTAATCTAGCTCTTATAGCAGCCAAAACTGCAAAATCAGTTTAAAAAATCGATATATCAGACGCTATAACTCCAAACTGGTTTTCTGAAATATCAGAATAAATGGATCTTATCATCTTCCGGAGCACCTGAGATCACCCCCAGTTTTTGGTGGGGTTCGTGTTGCTTAGTCTTTGGTTTTCTGTGTTGTGTCATCTGTACTATTATTTGTCTGTTTGTCTTTTTATTTTTGGCCATGGCGTTGTCAGTTTGTTTTCGATCTATGAGTTTGACTGTCCCTCTGGTCTCTTTTGTCCCTCTTTGATCATTTTTGCATTTTCTTCTATTATCCTAGCTCCAATATTTTTCAAAATAACAGCAAAAAACCGCATAATATGATTATTTCAGGGGAAAGGAACTCCATTACAGTCGACATAATTTTCTCCAATTTTCATGGTAGATATGCATTGTCGTTCTGAGCCTTTTTGCAATTTACACAAGATACTATAATTTACAATTTAACAGTCAACAACCGCTAAAAGTTAGAAAAAATCATAGGAATTCTTCACGTGAGAAACAATTAATTTTGATTTTTTAATTTATCAAAAACAATTTTTTGTCATTACAGGTAACACGGGTTTATATAAGGTAACACGTGTTCAAAATTAGTTATCACGTGTTCAAATCAGGTAATACGGGTTCAAATCAGATAACCAGGGTTCAAATCGTAACAAGTGTTTAAATCAGGTAACAAGTGTTAAAAGCAGGTAACATGGGTTCAAAGCAGGTAACATGGGTTCAAATCGGGTAACACAGGTTCAAATCAAGTAACACGGGTTCAAAATCAGGTTGAAGGGGGACATGATTGTTGTATTCTGAAGAGACAGTTTTTTCATGCATATTCAAGACGAAAACAAGTTGACAATGACACTCATATATTGATTTTGCAAAGTGAATGAACCGGGATGAAGGGCGGGAATATTATTTTTCCTTTCACTTAAAAAAAGTGTATGTTGACTAGGGATATATTATTTCCCTGAAAACATGCCATGTTGGCGGTTTTGTCGAGTGCGATGGTATAGCGTACAACTCGGGCATAGTTGCGACGTCACAAAAGTATTGGAGCATATTCTCTAAGATGAACACATGCCACTTTAGAATACAGCCAACAACTGCTAAAAGTTAAAAAAAAAAATAGATATTTCAGGGACAATAACGTCTCTCAAATCCTCAAGGTAGATAATTTTTGAACAAAAAAGGTTTAATCCACCATTCTCTACAGAAAGAAATACCTGTACCAAGTCTGGATAATGACAGTTGTTTTCCATTTGTTTGGTGTGTTTGAGCTTTTGATTTTGCCATTTGATAAGAGACTTTCCGATGATAATTTTCTTTGGATTTCGGTATTCTTGTCATTTAATTTTTGCCATTTTGATCATTTTTGCAGTTTACACTTTTAACATTTCGACTATAGCTTTTAAAGTAATGAACGACAAGGAAATACCAATTAATGGTAATAACTCTTATTAGAGGTTGATTTACAATTTCTGTTTTTGATTTATTTGTTACTTTTACTTTGCCAAAAAAATCTTTGTCATTTTAAAGTTATCTGTTATTACTATCATGGATTCTTCCAAAAACTAAATGTAAAAATAATTTTTCAAGAGTAAAGACTTCTATGAAGGATCAAATGACAATTTCGGTCATGTTTACTTCGTCGTAAGTATTTCTTTGCTACCCAATTTTGCAACTTAATCCTCTAGAGTGTCTCTATCCACAAATATTCTGCGAAAAACTTTTAACTTTTAATTTCAAAAATGCATTTCAGCGGCATTAACTCTTTTACGGGGTCAGTTTACAATTTCAGTCAGCTGACTTATTCGCAGATCCAAATTTGATAAACATTTTGATGTTTGAAATTTCTCTCTTTATCTATAACAATTTTAGAGATAATAACAACATGAAATTTTCCTAAAACAGGCTTATTAATGTATCTTTAATATATAATGCAGATATGTAATCGTTAATACTCTTTAAAAAATAACACATTCAATAATACATATACATTAGATTTACTCAAGCAATTAATTATATTTACAAAAAAAAAATGCACCTTTAAAGAGTCGTTTTTCGGCGTTTCTGGATCCTCGCTTTTAAAACTATTTATACCCTAACGATCGTTCAGCCCTCGTTTGATTGAAATTCGTTCTGAGGAGAAGAACTTTTAAAAAGTTTGCATAGGACGAAGGACTCAAAGGAAGGCCAAAAAATCAAATGACCTTTTAGCTAAAAAACGATTCATTAGCATTAACTTAAATAAGCTAAACTTACGATTTCGACAATATTGTAAAACAAACATTTGTAGATCTGACTTTGATGGTCGATTTGATTGAATCTCTATCTAAGAACATTAAAACTAAAATTGTTAGAAATGAACAATTCTGGGAAGTATAACCGTTCTTCAATTTTCCTGACAATTGCCAGATTGATCTTGACCATGATATGCCTATAATGTTTAAAACTCCAGTTTTGCTCTCGCTAGGTTAAAATTTGATATGTAAGGAAAAAACTGCAGCTAAATCTCTATATTCTATTTTTACCAAAAGCCACCTAGTTTATAAATAGATCAAGTACCCGGTTAAAAGTTTTCCTTAATAGTATTATAATTTATATCGCTTATTCGGAGACTTAAGGGATGACCATTTGAGATTCTTATATTAATGTTCAATATTTTAACAATTTTAAATAAAACTTTTCCTGTAATAAACTATAATTCAGATATCAAATGATTAAAAAAAGGATTTTATTTTGTATTACAGTATAAATAAAGGCAACAGTAGTATACCGGTGTTCAACAGTCATAAATCGATTGAGGTCAATATATGTGTAAGGAGACCGGAGGTAAATAATTTAAATAACTGTGTAATGTGACCAGAACATCAATGTAGGGTGACCAGAGGTAACCATAATAAATGTGAAAAGTGACTAGAAATTCGGTGTAAGGTTCGGTAACAATAGTCAATATCTATGTAAGATGACTAGAGGAATCATATGTGTGTTAGGTAATATTGGGTAACTAAAATCAACTTCTGTATAAGTAAGGTGGCCAGCGGTTACCACAGTCAATATATGTCTTTAAAAACAGATTACAATTGTTACATGACCAGGGATAAACATAGACAATATATGTGTCAGGAGACCAGAGTAAACCAAAGTGAATATCTGTGTAAGGTGACAACAGGATACCAAATTGAATAATTGTATAATGTGATCAGATCATCATTGTAAAGTGACAAGAGGTACACATAGTCAATATATGTACAAGGTGACCAGAGATATCCTAAAGTCAATATATGTGTAACTTACACATATATTTACTTTAGTTAACTCTGGTCACCTTACACTGTAAGATGACCAGAGTTAACCAAAGTGAATATATTTGTAAGGTGACCAGAACTTGAGCGTCAGGTGAACAGAGGTAACCAAAGTTAATATCTGTGTCAAGTGACTAGACATAATTAAAGTCAATAAATGTGTAAGGTGACCAGAGGTAACAGAATTGAATATATGTGTAAAGGGATCAGAACATCAGTGTAAGTTGACTGGAGGTAACCAAAGTCAATATCTGTGTCACCAGAGTCAACATCTGTGTCAAAAGAACAGAATATCTATGTAAGAGGACCAGAGGAAACCGAAGTCAATTTCTTAGTTAGGTGACCATGATGAACTAACGTCATTATCTATGTAAGGTGACCAGATGCGGCCAAGGTCAATATCTGTGAAAGGTGACAAAAGGTAATCAAAATCAATGTATATATGTATATGGTAACCAAAATCTATTTCGTTTCTTTATTTTATATTTTTACTTTTTAAGGGTCCTTTTCTGCATACAAAAGGGAAGAATGACAAAATTAGTCGAGTTTAGCTTGAGACTAATCTTTAAGTATTAGAAAAGATTAAAGTTTTATATCTTTGAAGTATCATAAATGAGTTTTATAGTCTAAATATAGCAAAGTTTATTTATTTTTATTTGCATACTTTTACCAACACCTTTTAATTAGGAAATTTTGAACACATGCAAGGATCACACACAAATGTGATGGATACAACTTAGAAGGCCTTTTTAGAAGTTATTTTCCTTGACGTAAAGATTGAATTTTAAATTGTTAAAATCAAACTTTATATTAGACATTAATTAAAATCATCTATTTTACAAGAAAATAAGTATTTACTTGGATTATGTTAAGAAATTTTTTCGGACACATAAACTCAAAATTAAAAGACAAACAAACTCAAAACATCCTAAACATACTTTCACTTGTAAATAAAGGTTACAGTAGCATACCACACTTTCATTTGTAAATAAAGGCAAGGCAACAGAAGTGTTTAATAGTCAATAATCGACTAGACGAAATCAAATCATGGTTACAAACTAATACCGAGGTAACAAATCAACTATAAGGGAAACAACGGAACAACAGAAACACTAAACTGCATCAAAAGAAACGCCAGCATACATAGAAACGGACTATTTAATAACAACTGCCACATTCCTGACTTAGTACAGGACATTTAAAGAAAAAACCTGGTGGGTTGAAACTGGTTTCATGGCTAGTACAAAAAACGCAAGATCACTCAGAACAAACCTCCCCAAGGCATCACTTGTTACAGCTTTCATATGGCGTAAATGTTAAAATGGGTTGTACCTCTAAAATGACAACATTACGTGACAGGATTTTCTTGTATATCATTCAGGAGTGTTAGTCTTACATTGACAGGATATTCCAACAGTTTTATTTAAGGAATTGCCAATGTAGATACACATATTTTGTTTAAGGCACGAATAAACTTTACCTTGTAAACACTCTTATATAAACGAAAAATCTGTTAAACTGACATCATCAAGGTACTTGTTTTTTCTTTGTTGACACCATATTTTTTCTTCTTCAGATGAAAAATAATTCAATGAAAGAATTTCAGTACAGTATACTGCAATCAATACTGTGTTTGTTGTCTGTTTTGTATCATTCCGCTTTTATAGAACTAAGTACTGACGGTAAAAGGATTATGATTTGCTCGGTGATAGACCATTCGTTAGTCCACTGGTCATTATCAAAAAAGGGAGGTGAAAGTTCTCAAAACTAAAATGTGAAAGGTGAAAAGTTTCAAAACTAAACAAGATGTTTCTTTATAATATTTATTTTCTTTAAGTAGAGCCTGACCTATTGTTTGAACTCCTGTCTTTCCTCGAGGACTGTTTTTTGATTTCTAGATGTTTTTTGTCAAGGGTATTTTCTTCAAAATAAAATATATTTTTATTCATTTTGATAAGAGACAATATTTATTCTGAAACAAAACAAAAGTTAGATGAAACACTTCAGGAATAAGGTTGTTTTATATCAATTTAATACAGTCAAGAAATTTAGCACAAAATAAACATCAGCAATAACTAAATTTACGGATTTTTCTTGTCGATCTTCCAAATCTTCCCATATATTGCTCTGTAAATTTTTGGTTGTCCACCACTTGTTCTGATTACAAAACTACGATCAGTTCTTTCACTTCGACAGACTTCATTATCCCTCGTACTATCATCGACAGCGAAAACACACAAGGTTTGGCGACCGATTCCAGTTTTGATCCTTACGTATGTGTTAGGTGCGATTTCTCGTGTGTAAGTATTTCTACCCTGCACCAATTCAATCTTTATGGTGTTACCTGTTCCGTTTGCAATATGCGTGTAATGGAAAGCTGTAATGAACAAAATATTGAAAAAAATTGTTAAAAATCTTTATGTAAGTCTTCAATGTGGACAAAAGTATCTGATTATTCTTTATTTTGACTTGACATGAGTATGAAGTAAGAGACCTTTTTCACAAATGAATTTTCTCAAGGTGTTATTGTTGGCATTTGATTTTAAAACCAATGGAAGTATGTTCTTAAAACTAACGGTATTAAAGACTTGATCACTAGTCTAAATACCACACGTTAAGATATAGTCGGTAAGATGAATTTGTTACATAGTGTGCTAGCGACCTAATACAATATATGGAGTCATCCTGAAATGTTTGTTTTACTTGTCCCTGTTAGTTAAACACCAATAAATTAACATTATGCCTGTAAATTGAAAAATACTAAGGGATGCGTTTCATATGTTTTGATTTGAGTTGAGCATTGATTGCTTATCTTCAAATCTTTAAAACTGAAAAGTTAAGCCGGAAAAGATCGAATTAAACGAAATATAAGGATGTTAGTTATATCATAAATAAATATATCGTCCTTATAAGAAACATCCTCAATGACCAAATGCTTATTTTTCTCCTGTTCGACATTGTTTTGTCACATATTGCGGCATTTTATGATTATTGACATATTGTAATACAACCATTTAAATACATTAAATGTGGCTCATGTGGTTACCAGCCGAGTAGTTCTGGTGACATATCATTTATACGTTTATTTTCTGTTGATAAAATGTTGTTCTCATTCGTGATGTCTCCTTCAATTTCACCCAAGTCACATATAGCTTTATTGAGAAACAAAGGATGTAGGATAATAGCCGTATTCATGGTATTGTTGAAGGAAATATAAGGTTTCAATGCTTTTCAATATTTTTTTTTTTTAATTTTACCTTCAAACGATTTTAATTCGGATAAGTCTTGTCTAAACTAAACGCACGATTGGCGTACAAAATTAAAATATAATCCTTGTATCTTTGACTAGTGTTATCTGGTTGTAGTTCATAAGGTTGATAGGAAATAATGACACAATTGTTAAAATTGAGAATGGAAATGGGGAATATGTCAAAGAGATAACAACTCGAATAAAAAGCAGATAACAGCCAAAGGCCAACAATGGGTCTTCAATGCAGCGTGAAAATCCCGCACCCGGAGGTGGGCCTCAGCTGGCTCCTAAATAAAAATGTGTACTAGTTCAGTTAGTAATAGAACATAATTTAGATTTATCAGATCATACACAGTGTCATGTTTTAGTGTACCACATGAAGTATACAACAAAAAATAAATAGACCTCGACAATCATTATGGTAAATCGATGGAGCACACGATTTACATTTAGATTTACAAAACCTGAGATAAAATGACTTACCTCTTCCTCTAAACCAAGCACCAACATCAACAAACACTATACAACATATCAACAAAAGTATTTGTGGTTTCTTTTGTAACATCCTTCTTGAAATTGATATTTCCTGAAACAGTAATGATGGTTTTGTAAGATCTATTGTATAGTTTGTGTCATGAAACGTTTCTATTCGAATGATCTTAAAATCTTTTATTTGAAATATGCCAACGAATATGCAGTAGTCTGTACCATTAGTCTTTTTTTTCAAATTAGAAGAGCTCGTCACTTGTCAAAAGTTATTTCACACACATAAAAACATAATTCATATTCCCCCAAAAAGGAACACGAAACAAAGAATATAACAATGATGATAATAATAATTTACTAGACTGTAATGTTAGCATGCCTTTGTATCAGGTTTGTTTCACTGAGTTGAAGACCTTTTAAAGTTTAAATTGAAATATTATTGCGAAATATTTACCTTGATTCAGTCTTGTGATTTTTGAATGGTTTAATTGATATTGCATGAACTGAGCGTTTACTTATATAGCCGTAAAATCGTGTCCTGTTAAATTATATTTTAATCTTGTTTTATGCATAAAGGATTTTACTGTTCAATGACACGGATCTTTTTACTGTACAGTAAACTTTTTTTATAAATATAAAAACATCAAATGCCTTTGAAATAGAATTTGAAAGATTAACTTGATTCAACCCATATATGTAGATACTATTCTTACCAACCTTGGATCCAGTAATCTGAAATGTTGTTATATTTCTAAGTGTATTAGTTTTAAGATTTAGTTCAAAAGATTTTTCGTTCCTCTCTTTCCTATTGCATCGTTTTAATATTGTTTATTTTTTAAAGCAATTTTATTAATATTCATATGATAACTTAAACGGTATCAATTTTTACTGCATCAGTAAACTTCAAAGTATTTTGATTTTTGTTGGTTTAACGATTTAATCAATTTCAATAATAAAATGTAATCCATTCCAGCTGAAAAAATGTGCTTCTGGCAGTTGTAACTCATTTATTGAAATGATATGTTTTGAACTTGTAGTAGGCCAAAACAAAAGGACAATCACTTATTAAGAACATTATTTACAATCAAAGTCTGTCAAAATCAGGTCTTACTAATTATATTTCGATTGAACGAAATATATTCCTCATTTTCTCCATGTAGATCAAACAAGTTAGCTTCTTCAAGTTTTATGTTATATTTAGTTTTTCAAAAGATATTTATTTCGTTTCGTTTTGTTCCGGTTTGGTAAATTTCGTTTCGTTTCATTCCATTCCGTTCCGTTTCGCTCTTTAAAGGTACCCAGTTCTTTAGTCCTTTCTTAAATATCTTATCAAAATTAAAATTAAAACAAAAGCGAAAAGATGAAAACTGCACGTTAAGTTTATTGTTTTTAAATTTGATTCATATCTAGAGTATAAAATTTTTAAAACCAGTTTTACTATTTTTAATTTCTAATTATTTGGTGAAGTTTTCAGGAATTGAAAAAATGAAATAATTGGAATATTGATATCTTAAAGTTTGATGAAAAAAAATTTGAAATTGCTAAGTGTTACATGGAATCAAAAGGATCTTATATGAGCAATCGCCTATCCTTTTTGTCTATCAAAGAAAACAGGAAAAGCCTGTAATGTAAAAATAAAAATGATTAAATAGTTTGACTTTATACACTGAAATTATTAAAATTTAAAAATAGTATTTAACCATTCAACACCACATCTCTTGTAAGTTAACGAAACTACCGAGATAATATCATTGTTTTGTCCTCAACTTAATAATAATTAGTTATAAAAGAGAGGCGATGATACCAAAGGGACATTCAATCTTAAAGTCGAAAATAAACTGAAAAAAGAGTGTTATGATATAATGAGTGATAGTAGAAAGAAGTAAAATAAGAAAAATACCGAACTCCAAGGAAAATTCGAAACGGAAAGTCCCTTATCAAATGGCAAAGTAAAAAGCTCAAACACATCAAACGATTGGAAAACAACTGTCATATTTCTGATTTGGTACAGGCATTTCTTTAAACCTGGTTTAATAGCTAGCTAAACCTCTCACATGTATGACACTCACATAGAATTCCATTATGTTGACAACAATGTGTGAGCAAAACAAACAGACATAATAGGTAAAAATGTCAAAAATAGGGGTATTTCAGTCAACATTGTGTTATAATCATCAAAAAATAAACAACTATGTCAACAAAGAAAAACAAAATGGTAGACCTTTTCTATAATTGTCTACATGTGCATATATGTCTGTTATACTTACCTAGATTAGTTTAATATTGCTTTGGTTGTAAAGCATTTGTTTATCAAATTAACTTTCAATTTATGATTGAGTGTAAAGAAACGAAAAGTCTCCCCGTTTATTTCAGACGAAGACTTCTAGCTGCCTTGGTAAAATTTGGATAATAAAAAGGATTTCTGTTTTAGTAGTTAAGGTTAAATATCTAAACATGAATTACATCTTATTACAAGGGCGGTAAATGTGTATTCAACTTAATTTCTTTTTTGCGCAGATGCCTACACAATGTACCAACTCGATATCACTTTTGATTTGATAGCAACATACAGAAACATAAAAAGGAATTCAAGTGTCAGTTTTTTACTTTGCCCATCTAAATGTTTGTAATCAGATACTTGTAGAAAATAACGGACTCGGAGTTCATAACAACACTTTTTTTACTGTAAAGTTTATGCATTTTAATGAAAAGGGATGTATAAATACATGAAACAATTAAATGAGATTGAGAGAAAAACCAAAGCAATCGTGAAAAAGCTTTATTAGATCTTATATTAATAATTTTTTTATATCTAATGTTATTCTTGAATTTATCTCCGATACGCATCCGTTATTTCATCGTACACCGTTAGTGTCATTAGTCGAAATCGAAGGTTATTGAAAATTGCCACTAGCAAAACATAAGATTAATACTAGATTTAAGAGTTATTATTCAAAGTATCCAACATCTTATCTTGAAATCGCGATCGGGACTTAAAGATCAGCCATTTCATAAATATTTTATCAGTGAAGGACGGACAGTAACCTATATTTGTCAAGTAATACTTATTGTTTGTCGCCAAATGAACTATATGTATACTGAACTTTAATTCATAAACAATCTTTTTTCACTCATGTTGTGAAACGAAATGTCTTTGCTACTCTCTTTTTTCTGTAAAAAGCATTTGATTTAGATGTCAGTTATTTGAAACGCTCCAGATTTTTCCGCATATATGTACGCATGGTATATGTGATGCCGTTTGAAACACACTAAAAAATCAACGTGTCATAATAAATAGTTGTCTTACCTAATAACTACTAAGCTATTTACAAGTCTTTTGGTATAACGGTTTGATTTAACGCTCGTTGATATGAACAACTTCTATAATTATATAAAGTATCAAGACGCTTTATAGCAACAGTCTTTCAGATACTGTAGAGGAACAGTGTGAACGATACAAATCTTCAGATATTCGTTTTTTTTAAGTGTAACAAACCAGTACGAGAACACAATATTTCTGAACACAATCTAAGTTTTTTTTTTTTTTTTTATCAAAAGCATGAAACCTTTACAATAAAGAACGTTTCCTATGTTTAACTGACAAAATGATATATGAATATAAACCAGATAAATAAATTTGTTATGTGTGATTACTCGATTGTTAATTAACTAACGTCATGCCATTTCAGAACAAGTAATTAAATCCGAAAGGGGGAGGGGCATTTAAACTGCCACTGAACAAAGAGAATATGCTGGGTAGGGGCAGAATTTTACTATGGCAACATTAAAAAAAGTGTCAAAAGCACATTTATAGTATGCTTATGGTTACCCTCATTGTCCGTAACAGTACTTACCCTAGACCGTTCCTGTATGCCTAACCACAGTTATTGTCGGTCTACAATACTCTAGACTTGTCATCTTTATGAGTATTCTTACTTGGATTATCAAATATGTGGTGTTTTTCTTTTACTATATACAGTAACATGAAAAAAAACAACTTTATTTTTAAATATTCCGCTTTGAGCGTTACTGATACAAGTAAATGCGATCAGGACGCATGCCATTTATAAAGGGTTTTTCTATTTTTACCGGATGTAAATAATCTGTTTTTCTCCAATTTGTTTACAGATACATTTTAGTTGTTTATTCACCAACATGTTAGTTGGTGTAATTACATTAGTTACCTACATTTCCTCCATCATGCTAGAGAGGGGCGTCTGTTAATGTGAATGTAAAAATACAGAGACACGTCGCCACAGAGTTATTACCAAATTATGTTTTATTCATACAAATTATTTTAACATCAAAATACTAGCTAGGTAGTGAATGGTATTATGGGAACATGTATGATACTTACCCTGCTGTAGCACTAAAAATGTGTGATACGTGTATTTGGAATTATCTTCATTATGTAATTTAAGATAGGATAAGAACATTCATATTTTAGACAAACAAATATTTGGAACTGCTGTCAATAATCTATAATGTTTTGTCTTTTTGTTTAGCTGTTGGTTTTATTAAATCATTCTGACATTCTCTGGAAAATCCTCATGATGTTATTGTGATTTTTTTTTCTGCCCCTTTTAGTTCCGAAATGTGATAAGTGAAATAGTTTCTCAACATGTCGATAAGATATCTGGTTTATGATTTCGAACAGTTGTTGCTCTTTAGAAAATCACCTTGTTCAGGCAAACAATTATCTATATACAACTTATCTCCCCATATGCTGTTCTTTTTATTTTTTCTCATCAGAAACCGTTAAAGATCTAGCTTAAATATCACTTCCTAAATGTCCGTTACTTCCTCGGCATGATCAATGAAATGGAACCGAAACAGTCTGGTAATATGCAATACGTGTTATTTATTTTGAATTTACATTGTATCATAGGTCAAATTTATTTGTTCAGTGTATGTTCAATGGTGTTACTATGTCCTTTGATTGAGTTAAGCTATTTCAGTTGATATTTTATAGTGTGTCTTTCTATGTTGTGATGTTACACTATTGTTTCAGAAAAAGGATGAAGGTTTGGTACCATTAAAACGTTTAAACCCGCTGCATTTGTTTGCACCTGTCCTAAGTCAGGAATCTGATGTTCAGTAGTTGTCGTTTGTTGATGTGGTTCATAAGTGTTTCTCGTTTCTCGTTTTTATATAGATTAGACCGTTGGTTTTCCCGATTGAATGGTTTTACACTAGTAATTTTTGGGGCCCTTTATAGCTTACTGTTCGGTGTGAGCCTAGGCTCCGTGTTGAAGACCGTACTTTGACCTATAATGGTTTACATTTATAAATTTTGACTTGGATGGAGAGTTGTCTCATTGGCACTCATACCACATCTTCTTATATCTATTTCCCTTTCTTGTTTGCTATGAGTGGTATTTTGTTGTAACTCATAAAGCGTTTTTTTGATTACCTAGACTTCATATTTGGTCTGTTGCATTTGTTTGGACGACATGTGAGCTTGTAAAAGTGTCAACCGGAAATTAACTTGTGTAAACCGGAAATAGCCATGTATGTTGTACATCATACTTTTTACGATTCAGTGTAAGTAAGCTATCATTTGACAAATCTTTTTAATTTACAAATCGGTCTCAATATTCATTTAAACCTTTATTACCATGTCAAATGGAAAGACCTTCGTATTTTGTCTCATTCTTAATTATGTATATATTTGTGACTTTTGTTTTTTGTTTGTTTGTTCAGTTTTATTGAGTAAACTTGGTACCTATATGTCAAAACATGTATAAATCAAAGGAAAATATCGTACTCAATAATCATTTAAACCTTTGTTACAATGAAAGATGGAAAGACTTTCCAATTTCCCCTGATTTTTAATTATGTATATATTTGTTACTTTTGTTTTTGTTTGTTTGTTCGGTTCATTTTGTAAACCTGGTATATGTACCTATATGTCGAACCGTAACTATAATATGTGTAAATCAAATGAAAAAAATATTTCTGAATATTTCTGCTGTTGCGTAAATCATAGTATCGGACATATTTTTAAAATCGTGAAAAAGCATTAAATGAACAATATCGTTCATCAGATAGTATATGGTAAACACATCTATGTTATGAATATGAATGTCCACAATTTTGAACGCATAATCTCCTCCATAAGAGTTCCAAGTAGTGAAATTGAAATCATCCCTTCGTAAATTTTATGGACGCCATCACGAGTTGGTTGACTGTCATGGAATATCCGTTTCACAGATGATAGCAGATATGTTCCTATTGTCGAAACTACAATTTCATCCCCTTTTTTTGTGACCTACCGAATTAGACTTTTTCTTGGATTTGTACTAATATGATCAACACGACGGGTGCCACATGTAGAGCAGGATCTGCTTACCCTTGCGGTGCACCTGAGATCGAACCCATTTTTTTAAGGGTTCGTGTTGCTCAGTCTTTAGTTTTCTATGTTATGTTTTGTGTACTTTTGTAAGACAATATTGTTAATTTACGCAAAATCTGTTTGCATAAACTTTGTTCAAGTTTTAAAGTCAAAATTGTTTGCTCATGAAAATACTATCAACAGAATATTTGCAAAATTGGATTACATATTGCAGAGTCTCACGAAATATTATGTATTTAATCATATTTTGTTCGTTATAGAAAATCAAAAGTGGTTTTATATTATCATCTATTTTGTTTTTCTACTTTTATTCTTTACCGTCAAACTAAATTTTAAGAGAAATGAGTGGCAGGTATTTTTTAAAGGAAATTAACAAATGACGAGACGATCATAAACACAAATAAATCCAGTTTATCGAAGTTTCAACTAAATAATAAGAAAAGTTGTTCAATTTGACATACACGTGTTAAAGTATGACTACCTGCTGTTCTGTTGTTTTCTGATTGTCAAATTACAGGTTAGCTTTTCTATTTACATAACGTTTAGTCCAAAAAAAATTCACTGTATATTTTGTGACCAATAAGACAAAGGTTTAAATAAAAAGGTATGAAAGGCAGTCCAAACAAAGGCAAACCATGAGAAATGTGTTAACAATTCATGAAGCGAAGCCAGTTGTCAACGCTATTAGTCTCATTATAAACTATTGTTTTTCATTTCTCAACAAAAAATCATTTTTATATAAAAAATGAGATCAAAACTACCTGGACAGTCTTTGATTTATCAAATAAATTTTTAGATATGTAGATAAAGCGCTTTTCTGGATTTACCTTCACCAATACGCCCAAAGCCAAATAATTAAGAGGAGCCAAGGATGTATAGGAACCTAAACAGTTGAAGAGCTATATAACCAAAAAGGACATAAAAAACCATCTAAGATCAACTTTGCATGAGGGAGTTGAAACTTTAGTTTCTAATAATTTCGAAATTTATTAACGGACAATCTTAAAAAGGTTGGTTATAACCATCTTTTTATCCACCAATTGTCGTTGATATAACTTCATCCATCTGTTTTTTGTTTCAACCTTATGGCGTTGATACTACCATAATAATCTGTTTAATCCGCCAATTGTCGATGTTGTTACTATAACTATCTTTTTATCCACATAATGTAGTTGATATTACTCCAACCATCTGTTTTATCAACCAAATGTCGTTGATATTACTATAACAATCTGTTGTATACCCCAATTGATGTTGATATTACTCTAATCATCTGGTTTTTTCAACCTTATGGCGTTGATACTACTCCAATTATCTGTTTAATCTACCAATTGTCGTTGATACTACTCCAACCATCTGATTTTTTTCAACCTTTGGGCGTTGATACTACTCCAACTATCTGTTTTATCCACCAATTGTCGTTGATATTACTTCAATCATCTGTTTTATCTACCAATTGTCGTTGATATTACTGCAAACATATGCGTTGTCTACCAATTGTCGTTGATATTATTCCAGTCATCTGCGTTATTTATAAACTGAGATAAATGTTGTCCTTAACTGACCAAATACCCCCCCCCATCTTGTTTGTTTCAGGTCAGTGGCTAGGATGCTCAGTTCCCACTAACTGGAATCACTGTACTTCTTTCTGCGATTGATAGCTTTCCCCTTTATATTAAACGGTTCTTCCTCCCTGAAACTTGATGAAAAAAAGTAAAATACCGAAAATACCGAGCTCCAGGGAAAATTAAAAACGGAAAGTCCTTTATCTAATAGTTTTGTTTATGTGTCGCTTCTGTGTCTGCATGGGTATGTTCATCTCTTCAGACAAGAACATCGATTGGACATGTTGTTGCACATGTTGCAATGCATAACCCAATTGCCTAAGTGTGTCTTATATTTTAAAATTCTCTGCTTTCTAGTCAGTCTGATTATAATTGTTTTCTTTGCAAAGAGCAAAGTAAACTCATCAGTCATTACAGAAAACATAACAATGACTATATCAGTTATCGGATAAATATATCAGTTGTGTTTGAATAATTATGTAAAACAGACAATATCAATGGCTTTGATTTTTATTCTCAAAATGTTTTCTGTAATGACTGAATAAAAAAATGATATGTTTTTCTTTTTTCTTGACTAGTCAGGAAAAACAATTAACGAAACACAAATATGACATACATGAACGAACGACAACCACTGAACTACAGGCTCCTGACTTTGGACAGGCACATAAAGAATATGGCGGGGCTAAACATGTTTGTGAGCGCTCAGCCCTCCCCTTACATTGGACAGTTGTGTAACAGCACAACATAAGAACAAACTTTAAAAAATCAGTTGAATAATGAATAACTCGATACAAAGCAGAAAAACATCAAACATAAACACAGACCGGACGTGGCAGGGTATTTATACATCCCTCATCCCTAACAACAAAAATTACACTAGTAAAAATATGAGAGTACTCGCACTGACGGACAGCTAGTTCAAAGCCAATAACAACTTTAAATAAAACAAACATGTATTAAGAATAAAATATCAATCAGTCCACATCCAACATCCAATGGATTTAGTTTAAGACGTCATTAACAGTCAGAGAAAAACATCATTCCTATTTTATGCAGGTGGTCAAAATGTTGCTGTGAGCGTATACGTTAGTTGTTCGGGGTAAAGGAGTTGGTCAACAAATTCCCAAAAATGGATTGTTACATCATATCTTTTGTTTATAAAATGCACCAGTCAAATTTTACTTTAGTATTTGATGCTCTATTTTTTTCAAACATTTATTTCATCTCTCTCAATAGTTGAATTTCAATACTCCCTATAGTTGTAATTACTCTAATTTGAGTTCCAAGAGTTTGCTTTTCTCCAAGGGGTAGGGTGTTGAGCAAGAGTAAACACTCATCTTTATTGGTTGCTAATTTATTTACCGATTTTGTGTACAAATGTTTCCGTCATTTTTTGTCCATCATTTATTCTACTATTTGGTTCCATTATGTCTTTTGCAATATGTTTTTATTTCTGTTCTTACCATGAAGTTATAATCTTTTCCAGGATCCTTATGGCCTCCAAAATACCACAAACTTCCAGGCACTCATCAATAACATGGTGGTATAGTGTTGTTTTAGCAACATTATTTTACTCTAGTTTCCTTATTTCATTTTTGTTAGCGATTTTGAGACGAAGGTAAATTATTTCATCATAATGATTTTTTCTTCCATCCCTATATCGCTTTTAAAAAAATGTGTAGTTAGGTTTAAATGATAATCATTTAGTAATTGAGAATTATATTGTAGTAGCTATGTTAAAGTTATAATGAAAAACCAAAATGCACGCAATGGAATTGAGGTATCTTATTTCAAAAGATGAAGATCATACAATGCATGGCATTTCAAATTAGAGTAAATGCAATAGGAATTCCGAGCATTCATTAAAACTAAGGGGGTCTGACATTCTCTCGTATGTGTAGCATGCTTTTGTCAATACGACACAAAACAATGTTAATCAAGCCTTACAACAGAATTAGGCATACTGGATTAGATTTGAATATACAATTTACCGTCATATATAGATATAAAAAGATGTGGTATGAGTGCCAATGATACAACTCTCCATCAAAGTCACAATTTGTAAAAGTTAACCATTATAGGTCAAAGTTCGGCAGATACTTGCCATTTTTTTATTGTTTAATGCGATGAATACTATCTACTCTAGACCATCACTCAGCAAGTAACAGTTATTATAAAAATGAAGATATGGTAGGATTGCCAATGAGACAACTCTTCACAAGAGACCAACTGACACAGAAATTAACAACTATAGGTCACCGTACGGCCTTCAACAAGAAACAAAGCCCATTGAATGCTTCACTTACCTATTAACCAATCAAAAGAATAGAAATCACCAATTTAAAGGGCAATCAGAACGGAACATTCAGTATAATGAGGCATGCTATCTTCATTCTGTTGTAAAATAGCTCCGTTCTTTTTTAAAAATGACTTCAGTTGAACCCAAATTTTGGGGCATACTGTTAATGGATGCTCATATTCTTCAGATCTTTCAAACAAATGGAATGTATACACCATGCATTTTTTCGAAGGTGATATAAATGGCTAGAGGTATAGGGGGAGGGTTGAGATCTCACAAAACATGTTTAACCCCGCCGCATTTTTGCGCCTGTCCCAAGTCAGGAGCCTCTGGCCTTTGTTAGTCTTGTATGTTTTTTTAATTTTAGTTCATTTATATGTTTTGGAGTTTAGTGTGGCGTCCATTTTCACTGAACTAGTACACAATTTTATTTAGGGGCCGGCTGAGGACCACCTCCGGGTGCGGGAATTTCTCGCTGCGTTGAAGACCCATTGGTGGCCTTCGGTTGTTGTCTGCTCTTTGGTCGGGTTGTTGTCTCTTTGACATATTCCCCATTTCCATTCTCAATTTTATTATCATTGAGAACAGAAGAAAAATATATTCCAGAAAGTAAATGTTTTGCCAATAATGTTACATGACTACTGACAGGTCTGGTTTAAAATTTCTATCCATCGTTTTATATTTTCTTAAGAAATAAGTATTTGTTTTAAAGTTCTGAATATGAGAATCCTTTAATGATAACAAAACTATTAAAAGAAACAAATATTTTATTTCATTAAAAAAGGCCATTATCATACAGATATTAAATTGTATCAGATATTTTGAAATATGTCATGGATAACACACTGATTAATTAATAAAACAAGAGTGGATGTTTAAAGATACAGGTTATATAGATTTTCAAATCAGAATTGTTCATTTCTTAGATGAATTCCAATCTATTGAATGGATGTCTCCATAGACAGATCTGTAAATCCTTAAACTTCCTCTATATTTATCGACGATAAAGCTTGTGTCGGTCCTCGCATCACGACAAACAGTATAATCTACGCATAAAGTTATTCTGCCTTTTCCAGTTTCAATTTTGGTATATGATCCAGGTCCAACATCTCTTGTGTCTCTATGACGACCATGAGTCAAAGATACATGTATAGATTGATCTGATCTATTGACAACGTAAGTATTATCTCTGCCTAATATGAAAAAAAAATCAAAATATATATAAATTAATATATAAAATAAGCAAACCAGAATTGTTTTTGTCTTCTGTTTCTGTTATATCTTTGTTGTGTGCTGTTTGTAAGTGTGCTTTTATCTCTGTGTATACATGTACATTTTCTAATTTTTAGCAATTATCGAGCTGCAACACGCCTCCTTACTATATTGGTCATATTCTTAAATGTATCGTGTTGTCCCTGGTAAAACTTTGACGTATTTTGGGTCTTAAATGCTATCCAATATCGTACTTTATTTGGTCTTTTAGTTTTCTTGATTTGAGGGTCACTGATGATGAGTCTTTTGTAGACGAATCACGCGTCTGGCTTACAAAATTATAAATAGGGTATTTTTGTGAGTATTTTATTATCAAATAAACAAGTGTTCAAGGTGTTTCCATTTTTCGAGGAAAGATTTGTTTGAAGAAAATAAAATTAAGCTTGAAATAATCTATATCTTATTATCAACATTAGACTTTAATATAACAAAACACAAAACCAAGAAAGGGTAAGCAGATTTTGCCCTTAAGGATGTTCGCTTGTCATGTTTTGGAATTTTTGTCAGATTTTCGTAATCCTCTGGTTTTATCCATGTGAATGCCTTAAAAAATTTTGCCCATTGACAACCATTTTTCTTTTTATAAATCTTTTACATGTATAATTATAAGCCATCTGTAAAAGTCTTATAAAATCTTTGTTATTTTTTAATAGTTTTTGAGAACTTGAACTTTTCAATGATAAGGCTATGAAAAGTCAAGAGAGAACATTTTCCCGCCAAAATTTCAATGGTTAATATCCCGAAAACAAGCACATTGACCTATATTTTTTTGTTGCTCTTTTGGTTCCTTTAATAATCCCCTATCAATTTATACTAGTGTTATGAAAAGCTTGTTATTTTGAAACTGAGTAGCAAACTTCCTTAAGGGAAGAAACTACCACTGATATTCAAGAAAACTGTGTGTGCTAAAAACAAAAGACAAAAGGTTACCGTAATATCCTTTTGGAGGTTGGAAAAGCCAAATTTGTTAACTGGAAATAACTAGGTATTTGTTACAGTTGACACAAAACAAAATGTTTGAAGTTGATATAAAAAAGAAGGGTTGGTTTAACGTCAATGCAACTGCATCCAATATTCAAAAGGAAATAAAAAAAAAGCTAAACGAGATAGAAATGTTGTATAACTGCCACTTTCAACTTTCCACAAAATACAAAAGTTAGTTAGAGTTATATCTCAGAGTTTTACATCTAAAATATCTTAACAGTCTCCTTGGCGTTACAAATGGGACGACAATTAAATACTTTGTTTAAATTGACAATTTAAATAAGAAACAGATATTTACCAAGACAACAAGCCATTTGCTGCACTCATTACTCGATAATTTCGTAAATTAATTTGAAGCGTAATCGATTGCAGAAAAAAAATCTCCTCTATTTGGAATATTAAATTTAAAGAACCTATATTACCAGTTAGATAAAGGTCTGTTCAGTTTATGTTCAAATTGTTCAGTAGTTGTCATTTACCTATACACATAAACATCCTACTGAATTGTCTAAAATATTACTGCACAGTACTGAATTGACTGCAAGCGAATTGTCTGGACAGTACTGAATTTACCGCAGTGGATAATTCTGAAAATTGACTGAAAGACTGAACATGACTTAAGATTTATTATTCAGACTTTACAGATGATTTTAAGATCAAACTGAATACTTTAAATCGGAAAAATTCATTTACTATTGATATAGGGATTATTGTCTAAAGAATTTCAAACTTTTGCTTAGTTTAAATGTTAAATATTGTAAATTGGTCAGTTTAAAATAAACATTTACATCCAGTAATTAAGGATATTTGGTATGCAGTTGTATTAGCATTAGCACATCATTGTCACGGATAAAATTTGGCCCGGAACCGTCATGGCCATTCTTAAATGACTTTGAATATTTTGTCGTCCTGAACATGCATGAAATATTTGCCACTTGAGGTTGAGCAACCAACAATCAATCAATGATTTGAATATTTAGAGAGTCTACATATTAAGTATTGCCACACTAACTCAAAATATTTGCATTTAACTTTAGAAATACATATAGGCGAGACATATGTACCATTTTTAAAGTTAAGAATGAAAAATACTTGTGTGAAGGACAGAGACATGAAATGCTGCTATAGTATTGATCGCGGAAACGAGGGACAAGACTAGGATTCAGGGGAGATAAACATAGAAATAGCAACGATTTCAAATAATTCGCCAGATGTTTTTTAGATATTGAAGTTTTTCCTTATAAACTGAGAAATGTAGAGCTTACCATAAAAAGTGTTAAAGGAAAAAAGGTCGGTCTGTTAAATATAAAGGAAAAAACGCACGCGAGAAGCCAAAGTTATTATGAAAACTTACTCCACCAGGCATTAGTATTCTCTAACCAGAACACACAGAGTAGCACAAGAACAGTAAACAGCTTTGACGACATTCTTCCTGTGAAGAAAAAGTTCTTAATTAATGAGTAAGATTGTCAGGAATTTTAATTTTCTTTATATTAATTATATTTTACTTTATATTGATTATATTTTACTTTATATTGATTATATTTTACTTTCTATTAATTATATTCGAATGTTCTTAACTGCTGCAATGAATTTGGCATGTATGTACGATTTTCGAGCATGTTTTTTTTAATTACATTTTACACTCAAATTTACAAGACAAAATCTAGTGTCTAAGCCTCCTATTTAACACGACAAAATGTTTTGGCAATTTTCATTTTAAACGCATACTAAAAAATGTATTAATCAGGAAAAACTTACCAGAGTTTGATGATCAGCAATATCTGTAAATGTTTTAATTTTACAAATACAGCAGTATAAATAGTTTAGTTAACAAGCACCTCTTCGGTCAAAAACGGAAATTGGTAGTTAAATTACATATTATTATACAAATAAGTGCTTAGATATGATCAACTATTAGTTTTCTCAAAACCGAATAATGTCAAGTCTGTATTAAAAGAAGTTTAAAATAGCACATTACCCAGTAAAACCAAACCTTTGAAACCATAATAATTTCTGTTAATTTTCTTCATTTAAAGTTCTACCAAATACTTACTCATTTTAACAAGTACATGTTATACAATTATTTAAGAATCAATTTACTATGCCTGTAGTGGCATATACCTTAGAATAATACATTGATCAAATCATAAGATTTATATTCATATCTTAGATATTCATATAGATATTCAATTAATGTCACGTAATAAAGTTTATTTTGCAAAGTCAGTTACAAATTTTTTACTAAAAGGATTTTGTATCAAACTGATAGTGGTGAGTATTGGAATCCTAATTGTTTCACCCTAAAATATGAAAAGGAAGACACCTTTAATCATAATCAACACATATTTCCATTTATTTAAGGGCTAAAAAGCAAAAAAGCAATAAAACCGAACTCCATGGAAAATTCAAAACAAAAAACAAAATCGAAAGCAGATCAAACGAATGGAAAACAAGTGTCATATTTCTGAATTGTTAAAGGCATTCCCTCATGTAGAAAATGGTGGATTAAACCTGGTTTATAGCTAGTTAAACCTCTCACTTGTATGCTAGTCGCATATAAATCAATTGTATTGACAACAATGTGTGAGCAAACAAACAGACATAATAAGTCAAATTGTCAAAAAATGGGGTACATCAGTCAACGTTGTGTTATAATCTTAAACACTATAAAATAAATAACTAATGCAACAAAGAAAAACAAAATGGCATATAGACACTCTATAGACAGAGTAAATAGTCAAAAATGAAAAAAAAAGATAACAAAACATGACCACAGCTCAATAACACAATGGCGGGATGCGTAGTTACCCATCCACCCGAACAGTATATTACCAAAAAATGGAATAAACAGTTAAAGGTTTAAAGGTTGAAATATACAAATGTAAACACGTAATTAAGATGATAAATATCGTCAGTACCTAGAATTTTACTTCAAAACCATCATGTATTATTTGTGAAACTGATACGGAATACTTATCAACAACGTCTTGGTATCTTCCGATGAACTTTTTTTTTCTTTGACATAACCTTGGTTCATCAACTTTCAGCTAAGACACTGGTGACGTTGTATAAACATGATAAAGTCTAAGTAACAGCTGCAAGTTCTTGAATACCAAATGAGTAGAGAAATGTATATCCCATATGCAAGTGTAGTTGGTATATTGCTGCTCAGGTGAGGGAAAGTTATAATTTCAAAATTAAAATTGTCTCGTTTGTCATAGAATCTGGTACTATGATGACCGCTTATGCCAAATTCGAGGTATCAGTCTAAAAATTGAGGCGGAGGAAGTCGTGTCTGTTGTGTCTTGAATTACTAGTTCTGGAGGATATATTAATAGAACCCAATCAGAAAAGTTCGGATTGGTAATGGAAGAACATCATCTGAATGTGAAATTAAATGTTCTGGCTTCTTAGATCTTCTTATCTTTTGACAAGTGTCTGGAGGAACTCCGACTCATATGAAAATAAGAAGCGTGTGGCAAGGAGAGGGCCACAGTTCGTTCCAATAGGAATGCCGACAATCTGTTGAAAAAAATCTACCTCCAAATTCATTAAATACGTTGTTAATAATAAACTCCAGCATACTGATAACTAGTTCCTCTGTGCATAGATATAAGAAGATGTGGTATGAGTGCCAATGAGACAACTCTCCATCCAAGTAATAAGTTATAAAAGTAAACCAGCATGTTTTACTTTTTTGTTGACCATTAACAAAATATGCCGTATTGTATCCCAAAGCAATAAATTCATAGCGTGTGCTACCATTGTTGTATTGAAAAACATAGTGGATAATTTATTTTAGACGATTTTTCAATTTAGCACGTGGAATGGTGGTTTACAGGTTGAACAATCCCAAGTTTTGATAGAATTTATTTCAGAGAAAGATTGAGATTTAAAAATATTCCGAAGTTCTTGAGAGTTCTGAAGAGCGTCTTTCACTGATAACCGAATTTCTGTCAATTTTATGGACAATTCATTGTAGAACATGCAGATGAACCGTTGTGTGTATGGTAATTTCTGAAGCTTATCTATACAATACAAAAAAGTCAGTCCTCAGATTTGCTATTCAATGTAATGTTCATTGCTGCAATAAAAGACTTATGATTGAATCATTAGTCAAAATCTCATCCTTGCCAGAAGATATATTTTGTTTGTATGATTACCTGAGTGTTCATTTATTCCTCATCAATTTACAAGACACTCGTAGTTGTATGATCATGTAAATGCGAAATCTATCAAAGCTTGTGAAATGTATGTGAAAATCTTACAACACTTTTTTTCACATTTGACAAGAAATTATTTAATACTTTTTTGTATGTTTTGAATACTCTGTAAATATCCTATATGTCTTGTTATAGTCGGTAATTATTAATTTACAAATAACATGTGTGTCCTTGTGAATTGGCGCATGTCATTTATATAGTGCTATTCGCTTCAAAGATTTTGTGTCAGTTCGAGGTATTCATTGATCAAAATAGTATCATAAGATTAAATTTTCATTAGTCATAAATTAAATTGAAGTCAAAGTTGATTATTTGTACTGGGATATAAAAATAATCCCACGTTTCCAAAAAGTGTTCAAGCTATCAACATTTGGATATTTTTCGCGGAAAGTCCTTAATCCACTAAATATGTAACTCTCAAATATTATCTGTATAACATGTGAATACTTGAAACTTTATTATGTCAAGTGTGAATTTCAAGAGTTTCTGATGATTATTATGAAGACGAAACGCGCGTAAGGAGTACACAATTTTAATCCTAGTACTTATGATGAGTTTAATTAGATAAGCTTAACATATCGTTTTACTTAATATTACCAAACCCCGGAAAACCATGATAAAATCAGATTGTTTTCTTCCGTTAAATATGTACTAACAAAAATTATTCACCAAAACAAGTACAATTACATGATTTATCACACCAATGTGTTTCTTCTGTCATCAATTTACAAACCGTTAACGTCTATAGTGGCGTATACCTTAAAATAATGTATTGATCAATTCAAATGATTTATATGGATATCTATCAAAGCTGTTCAATACACATCACCTAACAAAGTTTATTTTGTTAAGTCATTAACATTGTTCATATCCAGTGTATATAATGTGCGAATCCTGAAATACCATTTTTACTGTATCCGTTATGAATTTCTAACGTAGAATGATAAATAAACAGACGACAAATTATTGATTTTTGAATAAAATAAACATTAATATATAATATGTACTGTTTTTTTATAAATTCATGATATAGGTAAGAGATGCGGACGGGTTTTGTATCGCGCCTACAGCCATCCAAATGTAAAATTGATAAATTGATAGACAAATATTAAGAATAGTTCACGAACAGAGCGTGCACGAGATTTAAAAGCAGCAGTGTAGTTTCATTTGCAGAAAAATGTACCTTTTAACATAATTATTAATGTTGTATAACTGGTTTTGCCATTCAGGTTGTTGATATTGAATAAAATTCCACTATGCTGCTTTTGTTATGCGGTTCATGTTTACTGTCGAATAATGATACTAAACTTTCATTTTCACTGTAAGGCGATTCATTTCTATTGTATATGCGGTGCATTTTCACAGAAGGGAATAATTAATTTTCATCATATAAAGTATTAATTCAACCGACTTTCTAACAAAATTTATGAAGTCAGTAGGATTGATTATATATGCATACTTTGTGAGTGAAAGTCTGAGGTAATATTTTACTCAATTCCGTAAAAATAGCATTTATTGCTAACATAGGCAGTTCTATTTTCTCTAATAATTTGTCCAGATCTATATGCAAGATAAAGTTATTAGTTTCTAAAGACACGCCATCATTGAATACATATATCTTGGACAGTTAAGCCAATCCACGTCACCGAAAAAGCAGTTTTCGGTTTCGGTCCAAATCTACATCACATACTAATCAAAAGTCATTAATGAATGCATCTTAGATAATAAAGGGAGTTCACAAAACGACTTTCTTTTCACTATTGAGTGAGTGGTAACGTTTTCATCTTGCACAAACAGTTGCCTAACATTTGACGCTTGGATGACTGAATAATTGATATTTCACATGCCATTGTGTATACATCGTATACAGTAAAGAAAGCTCGAGCAACAAGCGAGGGACATTAATTGATGGTTGAATTTCTTACAAATTGTCGTTAAAAATAAGCAACTTCGTAATTGTCAGAATACAATGCCATATTCAATACAGTTAAGTGTTACGTGTTTTAATGGTTCTATGCCATGGGGTTTAACTGCCGTACACTTGATTACGGACGTTAATCGCTGCATCGCGAAGCGAGGTTTGTAGATAGACCGTCCTAATATTTCACCAAGACTAATTGACGTACTGTTCAGTTAAGTATTCAATGTTTCTGAAAACAAAGTTTTCTGTTCCTGACAGCATTGTATACTAATGTTTATTACATGAACACCCTGTGACTATTTTAAATAGACAGGTCTGTGAATTACTTGTAAACATCGCAAAACAAACATGTTGTGTAAATTACACTTGATTAAAATACAAATAAAGCATAGTTGTTTCGCTCTTACACTAATAACGACCCTGTATTTAGTGATTTAGAAAGCCTTTCAATATGGTAGAACTATGAATGAAACGGCGTGAAAAATTTTCAAAGATTTCTAATGGGAGTACAACAACTTTTCAAGAAAATTCGCCATAAAAATACGTTATATTCATGGATGTTCTACTCCAGTATATTTTCGGATGTATGCCACATTAATAGCAAACTCACCAAAATATTTGAAAATGCATGATATAAACGTGTTTTACCTCAAGACGATGTGATGCATATCACCCTGACCTTCGTGTGAGCTTGACCTTTGACCTCAAGATCAAAATACTAGATTTCTATGAAACTGGATTGAGTGGACTTCTCCTTCTCCAGTGAGTTATGTTTCACGTCAAACAAATACAAAATTAAGGTGTTTTAATCTTCAATATGAAATGTTAGAAATATCGAATAGTTTTAGTAGTTGCAAATGCTTGCTAACCAATAATAAGAGATAGGTATTTCGATTGAAACATCAAATTACATTATCGATGTTTTACAAACGAAGGGTAAAGAACTATGACGACCACGCAACGAATGTAAAAAAATCGACGAACGTTCGGAATCAATAATACGCTGGTTATACCCGTGTAAATTGAGTTGTTGCATGTCGAATTATCATATAAGCATGGCGGCGCCCATGTGTTTTCAAGAACAAGTATAAATTAACCAAATTGTGGCCTGAAAACTGAAAGTATGAACTTTTAAATATAGCAAATAGTGAAATGTAAAGAACATATTACAAATAGAACTATCAAGATAAAAAGCAGAATTGCGGATTAAGCGCAAAACATGCCAAGTCCAAGAGCGCCCCACAACAAGAGGTTTAAAACGGGCACCATGCCCTTTCAATATACTCCTGGATCAAACCAAGGAAGTTTACCTTAACAAATGACTCCATATTTCTTTGGAGAAGAGCATTGATCGTTAGATATATCAAAATAAGTGGAAATGACCCGAGTACAAGAATTGTATGGAATGACTTTGACCGTAGATCGCAAATACTTCAAATCTCTGACGATAAAAACAAATTTATAAATAAACAACCATATAAAGATTAATTTAAATCAACTATGTCTGTCAGTGTTGGGAAACAAAAACTGTTTGTAGTAACAATATTTCATACAACAAAAACTGGCATGGTTCAGGGTCCGGCTTCAAATACCTGGCTCCTGACAGAGTTCAAGTCCATCAATGAAGTGATTAACACTATTATAGAATTACAAAAGAAAGACAATAACAATTATGATGTAGATAAACTTTTGGTGAAATACAGTCAAACATGTGCATACTAAATCAAAATCCGAAAAGGGACGAAACAAAAAGGGACGAGAGTGAAGAGACACAAGTAAACAAAAACAATAACAATTCAGATCAGCTGGTAACAGCAAATAAGCCTCAGGAGAATATCAACAATAAGAATATGAAACAAGGTGAGGAATTGTTACTTTCTAATCATGAACATGATGAACAATCAATTCTGTGCCAACTGCAGAAACAAAAGACAGAAATAACAAATCTTACAAAAACAATTCATGCTCTAGAAAATGAATTGGTGGAAAAAGATGCAAAATTAGACTTATTTATAAGTGCATGCCAAGAACTTAAATCAAGGGTAGACAAAATGGAAAAAGAAAAGATTGATGAAGATAAAATGTGTATGCAAATGAATATTATTAAAGAGAAAATAAAACATGAAATAAATGAACAAATTCAAGTTAAATCTACACAATTAGAGCAACAAAACAGACAGTTAGCTTTAGATATGCGTCAAGAAAACTACATCAATAATGCAAAAAATATAGAGAAATTAAATGGAATTGAAAAAGAAATGAAAGAGATGTGTGTAAAATCAAAGGAAAAATCTGAAAACTCAACTAATGATAAAAATATTACTGAAACTCAACAATTGATAGCAGATCAAACTGTACATGTAGCTACTAGAAACTCAAACAACAAACCACTGACCAACGTTGGTAGCAAAAACAACACCATGGTTTATAATTGCAACAATACGACACATTCCGCCACAGCTTCAAATAGCAGCTCAACAGAACAAATCAAAAATGAAATGAAAGTCATTACAGACGTATGGATTATAGGATCTTCGATCATTAAAGACTTAGATGCAAAAAAAATGTATCAATACAAAAGAGTAAAAGTAACTAATTTACATGACAAGACAGTTTTTGGTGCAACTAATTTCATAGCATCAGGCAAAGTAAAAGCCAAAAATATTGTGTTCCAGATTAGATCAAATGACATTGAAGAACGACAGACAGAACAGGTCATTATGGAGATAGAAAATCTTATACAACAAACTAAAGAAAGTGTACCTGAAGCTACTATAACATTGGGGAATGCCTTCCAAGAATATACAGGGACAAACTACATACTAAAGAGTACAATGAACGTGGACACATTCTAAATTTAGAATTGTCAGAACTGTGCAGAGAAACAAATTGTCATTTCATAAAATATGATTATATTAGTCCAGATTATTTTAGATATGGCATACATCTAAAAGGTTATGGTATTACAATACTTGTTAGGTGCATGAAAAGGGTCATTAATCCTTTAATTGGTGTAAAATCAGGGAATAGAAGAGATCAGAATATACATGGACCTGATTATAGAAAAGTACCAAATTATGGTCAGAAAGGTGTGCAATATATGCATAAAAATTATCAGGCACACACTGGTAATTATATGAAAAAAGATCAATTTAATAGTTACTATAGTCAAAATCAAAACCAAAACATGTTTTCACAAAGTAATCATTCTTGTTTTTGTACTGTTACAAGTCACAGTTTATGACTAAACTCAGTAAAGACCCGTCGAAATTGCATTTAATTGATAAATTCAACAACACTTACCGTTATCTTGATGATATTTTTTCGTTAAATAATCAAGAATTTTCTCAGTATACTGCTGAAATTTACCCAAAGGAACTTACTTTAAATAAATCAAATTTAAACGGTAATAACTGTCCTTTCCTAGATTTAGATATTTCGGTTTTAAACGGAAACTCCACACTAAAATTTACGACAAAGGGACGATTTTTCGTTCCCTATTGTTAATTTTCCATTTTAGATGGTGATGTTCCTTTGGCACCATCTTACGGTGTTTATATTTCACAGCTCGTTCACTATTCCCGTATCTGTTGTGACGTTTTGATTTTAACGAACGTAATCTATGTATTACTGGTAAATTATTAAACCAGGGATATCGTTACCATAAATTACTTAAAACCTTTACTAAATTTTTCCATAGATATAAAGATTTGGTTTTAAAGTTTGGTTGTAACTGTAGAAAACTTATTTCAAACGGGATAGCACATCCTCATTTTTACGGAAATGTTGTTAACCGTGCCCGGAAATTTAGAAATGATCCTTGTAAACTTATCGCTCCTTTAAATAAACTTATTCTAAAGGTTACCAATTCAACACTGTAATAAGATCATTGAATATTGTTTTTATTGGTATAAATATTGATTTTGTTATCAGTAAATTAAAAGCAAAACTAAATATTACTAGTATGTTTTATACATATACACATTCATGGATCTACAATCTGTCGATACCTGTATCTTGGCATTGTACAAGGTCATGTTTTCTCTGACTGTTTATGACGTCTTTACACTAAATCCATTGGATGTTGGATGTGTACGGATTGATAATTTAGTCTTAGATGCATGATTTTTTATCAGTTGTTAGTGGCTTTGAACTAGCTGTCAGATAACTGCGAATACTCTCAGATATGTTCCTAGTGTCTTTTGTTGTTTGGATGTACAAGTACCCTGCCACGTCCACTTGTATTTTTGTCCATCTGATGAGTTAAGCCTTTTCAACTGATTTTTATAGTTCGTTCTTATGTTGTACTGTTATATCACTGTCCCAGGTTAGGGGAGGTTGGGATCCCGCTAACATGTTTAACCCCGCCACATTATGTATGTATGTGCCTGTCCTAAGTCAGGAGCTTGTAGTACAGTGGTTGTCGTTTGTTTATGTGTTACATATTTGTTTTCGTTCATTTTTGTACATAAATAAGGCCGTTAGTTTTCTCGTTTGAATTGTTTTACATTGTCATTTCGGGGCCTTTTATAGCTGACTTTGCGGTATGGGCTTTGCTCATTGTTGAAGGCCGTACGGTGACCTATAGTTGTTAATTTCTATGTCATTTTGGTCTCTTGTGGACAGTTGTCTCATTGGCAATCATACCACATCTTCTTTTTTATATTCTAAAAACTATAGGAAAGATCAAGTTGAGGGTAATGGAAACAGAGATAGAATGCTCGAAATGATGGAATTTATGCTCCAAGAAATGAGAAATATGAGGTATTAAGTCAAATATATGCATATCAGATGTACATGTAGGTACACTTGCATTTTAGAATGTAAATATTCAAGTTTTGATGAGAAAATTTTAGTCGAAATAATAAAAGGATTAACAAGTATTATTACAACAATAAGATGATACAAAAAAAGTACATGTAATGAGAAAAAGTTGCTTATTTTTCAATATACATTGTACATGTTCGTAATGGGTGTTTAGAAAAATATATTAGTTTCATGACGAAATGTAGAAAATATCTGTATATATATTTTTTTGGGTGATTTATTATGTTAAAGTTAGTTCTACAGAACACTTGTAGTATTCAGTTAGTTCTACAGAACACTTGTAGTATTCAGTTAGTTCTACAGAACACTTGTATTCAGTTAGTTCTATTGTATATTCATTTTAACAATGAAAAGAGTTATTTCCTTTAGACTGTTTTATTGTTAGCAGTCATAAATAAAAATATTTTTTTTTTAAATTTGGAACTATTATTATAGTTTAAATCTATCATGTCTATAGAAACATTAACCAAACTGTCTAATTATAGTTGAAGGTTTTCAGGCTAACAAGAAGGTTTAATATATAACTGGCACTAGTCAAAATTAAAAATGAACAGAATTCATCAAAAATTGTCAATTTCCTCATGGAATGTACATGGCCTTGGGCATGAGATGAGAGACCCAATGTTTCTGGATTTTTTAAATAAAGATAAAAATTTACTTTTAGAAACCTGGAAAGGGGAATTAGAAGATTTTAAAATTGAAGGCTATAACATTATCTCTAAAATACGCAAGAAAACAAAAAAAGCCAAAAGACATAGTGGAGGCATTATAGTCACGATTAAAAAACAATTTTACAAGGGGTTTTCTTATCTTAAAGATGCTACGTCATCCCAGCATAGATTATGGTTAAAGCTTGGTAAGTATTTCTTTGGACTTAAACAAGATATATATCTTTGTGCTGTTTATATTCCCCCTTTTTCATCAGCACATAATGATAATGACTTAGAAAATCTTGAAAATGAAATAAGTTCATTTTCTATTGAAGGTCAACTTATTTTAATTGGGGATTTTAATTCTAGAACTGCAATGAAAGCAGATTACATAGAAAATGACTCAGATGAAATAAATAATTGTGATGGTATTGACCTTCTTCCAGAGAGCTATATAACTAATATTGAAATCAGAAGAGTAAACCAAGATAACACTTTGAATACATTGGTGAATAAATTACTTGAATTATGTTCGTCCTCAAGGCTACGTATACTCAATGGCCGTTTTTTGGGAGATTCCCTGGGATATTTTACTTATATGTGTAATACTGAGTTCAGTACAGTTGATTATGCCATAGCAAGTGAGAGTCTCCTGCCTGAGGTAAAATACTTTAAAACAAATGACTTTACATATTTATTAGATCATGTTCAAATAAACTTATATATGAATTGTTCCATTATAGCAGATACATGTATGAAGAAATGTTTAGATGAAAAGAGATGGCATTTGATTAAATCATACAAATGGACAGAATTGTCATTTTCAAAATTAATTGATGTCCTATCAACAGAAAATGTTAAAAAGGAAATTTTAGATTTAGAGATGCAACATTTTAATAGCAATAAACTAGGCGTTGATGGTGCAACTGAAAAACTTACAAACATTTTACAAACTATTGCAGGAAATACATGTAAAGGCATATCTAAACCAACTAAAAAGAAAAAGAAAAAAATTAAACAAGTATGGTCAGATAATACAGTATATGAAACAAAAGACAAATAAACTATTTAGGAAATAAAATCAAGAATAACGTAAATAACAAAAGTTTAAAACCTAAATATTTTGAATTATATAAAAACTAAAAAATGACTAAACAGAACAAATTTGAATATCACCAAAACTTTATAAATCACTTTCAGATTATTTAAAAATAATCCAGAAAAATACTGGAATGTTCTAAAGGCAATAAAAAGAAACCAAATATTGAAGAAGATATTCCTGAAATTTTAATGAATGAAAATAAAATCATAAAACATTTTCAGGATCAGGGTACACCAGCACCATATGATAAACCCTTTGTAAATACACTGGAACGTGAACTAAACATTCTAGAGGATAATATTGAATTGAATATGGAAACTGATGCACCAATTACATTTGCTGAGGTAAAACTGGTCATTTCAAACCTTAAAGTAAACAAATCAGCAGGTCCAGATAGAATTGTGAATGAAACACTCAAACATTCACAACATGTGATAATTAATTCTATTGTAAAAGTTTTTAATTTGATTTTAATGATAGGTAATTATCCAGATTCATGGAAATTATCTTTCATGATCCCTTTACATAAAAAAGGTGACAAGTTAGACCCTAATAATTATAGAGGAATTTCTCTTATAAGTAATCTGCCAAAAATTTTTAATGCCATATTGAATAATAGGCTAATCAAGATTGTTGACAAACAATTAAGTGATTCTCAGTTTGGTTTCAGAGAAAATCACAGAACAGCTGATAGCATCTTTTTATAGAAGTCCTTGATTAATAAATATTTACATAAAGAGAAAAAAAAAAAGATTTATGCCTGCTTCATAGATCTGAAAAAGGCTTTTGATTCAGTATGAAGAACTGCTTTACTTCATAAATTATGCAAAATGGGAGTTGGCAGGTCTTTTTACAGAGTTATAAAACTAAAAATACTTAAATACTAGATCATTTTTGAAATACAAAGATTATGTATCAGAATTTTTTAATATTGCTAGAGGGGTTTAACAAGGAGACACCCTGAGCCCCACTTTATTTAATGTCTTCATAAATGATATTGTAAAAAATTTGAGGGAAATGATTCAAGTCCCCTTAAGCTTATAAAAGTAAGGTGGGATTTTTTGCGGATGATCTTTTATTCCTGTCAGAATCGAAAAAGGGTCTTCAAAACAGTTTAAATAATGTTAAATTATATTGCAACAAATGGCAACTCTCTTTGAATACAAACAAAACAAAATCCATGATTTTCAGTCAGTCCAAACAAAATGGTGAAACATCACATACTTACTATGACAATGAAGCCATAGAGAGAGTATCAGATTATTCATTTTGGGAATTTTGATAAAATGTAATGGAAATTTATCACAAAGTACTTTAGAGCTAACAAAAAAGGCAAAAAAAAAGTATTTTTTGCAATAAAATCCTATACTAAATCATTGAATAATCTACCTATAAAAGTAGCAAAAAATCTTTTTGATTCTTTAGTAAAACCAATTATGACCTATAATTCAGAAGTAACATATTTGGATACATATATTTCTTTTCATAGAGCCAAAAACAAATTAATCATCTTGATTTTACAGACAAACCCCCTATTGAAAATATGCATCTTAAATTTTGTAAATCTACTCTAGGAATAAGAAAAAATGCATCCAATTTAGGAGCAAGATTTGAATTAGGAAGATTGCCTATAGAATGTTTTATTAAAACACAAACCCTTTTATATTTAGCTAGACTATATAATAATAATATTAATCCATTGATAAAGGAAGCTTTTTCTCTAGCACAGTCTCTAGATTTGACGGGACCTTATTCATGGTATACATATGCAAAAAGTATTGTTGAAGAGACTAATATTGACCTTAATATTCTTTCTACTTGTAAGGACATACAAGATGTAAATAAAATAAAAACGATATAAAGTTAAAATTGAAAAATAGATTTAATTGAAACTAAATTTGAAAACATTATGATAAAAGTAAATTTTATCTATATGAAAAACTTAAAAAGATTGCAAACTAGAATCTTATCTAAATATATCTAATTTTCAGATAAGGAGATTGATCACTAAATTTAGACTAAGTGATCACTCCCTCTTAATTGAAAAGGGGAGATATTTTAATATCCCAAGAGAGGAACGACTTTGTCATAAATGTAAAATACTAGAGGATAAGAAACATTTTTTACTCTATTGTGATTATAATAAAACACTAAGAAATGCCTTTTTTGAACACATATGTACTGAAAACAATAACTTTAATAATTTAAATGAAGAAGAAAAAATTCATTATCTACTAAATCCATCAACGCCTTTACAAACAAATAAGTTAGGATCCTTCTTGAAAAAGTCATTAGAACTGAGGACAGGGGACTCTTAACAGCTTGTTTGTTTTTATAAATTTTGATGCCGTTTTTATTGTGTATGTGTGATATGTATGTATATGTATTTATTGTGTTAATACATGTTTGTCACAAACTGTAAAGTTTATACGACAATAAAATATTTGATCATATAAAACAACAATGAAAATTCATCGCACCTCCGAAAATTCCACATCAGAAAAGATCGCATCGCATTTATAGTTAAAATGAATCGCATTTAGTAATCAAAATTATGGATTCAACGGCTTTAATTACATTTTTTATACTTCAATCTTGTAATTACACATTAAAAAGTTATATTCTAATGAAAATTGTGTTAAAACATACATTCAAATCAATTATTTTGTAGTTTCAAATTGTTAACAAACGCAGTTTTCCTATCATCCTTTATTCTACAATATTAATACTCGCGTACGACAGTGCAAATGAACTAACTGGATACGCACTTTATATACACTGATATCTACTAAATGTTCATTGTATTCAATGAATAAATCAAATTAGACTTCAATTTAATTCATGACTTGATTCTATTTTTGATACAACGATACCTGGAAGTGTACATTCTTTAGTGAAAATTACACTATTTATACGACTTTGCCCCCAGCAGAGCTGTAGAAAACAGTTCAATAACGGGAGTTACACGGACACTTTTATGAATAGAGTCACTCGTGCATTCAGTGAGTTCATAGGCACTTTATCGTACATTTTGTGACCTAATTACCTTGTTATTTAATTATAATTTATATAAAAAGTGTTCATAAAATTTATCATCATAAAAAAAAAAGCTAACTATGTCCCAAAATGCTGAATTCAATATAAAGTAACTACGAAGCTACTGACTACAACCATACAATGTTTCCATATACAAACCTCTCGTGGGTTTGCTTAGCAGTTAAGCTGAAATGGAGGATCTCCCATTTTCTCTTCATGTTATAGGAACTTGCTTCCGTCGAATTGTGATAGCGCAAAATCAGTCGCAACATCAATAAACGTCTACCCATTTTGGATACAAGGATGGAAAATGAAAAAAAAAATATTGTGTCACCTGATCATTACTTGGGATTACTCGAAAATCACATTACTGTTTTGAGCATGAAATCAAACAAAACATTATTATTATTATTATTATTTCTATTATTTTTATTATTATTCCTTCTTCCGCCAAACCCACCAAAGACAACAACATCACATCCTATCAGGTAATCTTTGACAACGTAGCAGCTGAGCAACCATTGCTAAACTATCTGTAAAACACTGAAACTGGTAGATTTAGAGAAAATTTGTTTGATGTATAAGTCGACATTACAGTTAGTGAAAATATAACTATGTTACTCTGAATTAAGCAATCGTAGATACTAGGCTTACATTTGTTTACACAAGACGCGCATTTCATACACACAAGACTCATTTGTGACGCTCGAAAAAAAAAAGATAAAAAGGTCAAATAAAATATGAAGGTGGAGAGCATTGAGGACCCATAATACAAGATATTGACATTTGTACTAATTTTGTCTTTATTTGTTTTAACCTTTTGCGTAGTTTCTTGAACATTTATGTATAGAAATATGTATGAAGCAAATGAAAAGGAAGCCAGTGTTAATTATGATAAAATAAAGGCGGTCTTACTTTTTAATTTGAAACAATTAGGAGTATCTCAAATCTTATACGTGAAAGGAAACAATACTTACCATTAATCAATAATTAGTCATAAAAAGTCACTGACTTGCAAAATATTTTGTTCATAGATATTTATTGAATCCTTTTCATGTGACTTGATTAATTCGCTATTTTGAAGAGATATGCAACTGAAGACATAGTAAATTAAAAGTATAAGAAAGTAATTAGTTGATACTATTTCTTAAATAATTGAATTGTTTTAGTGAATAAGTATTGGGTAGAACATTCTTAAAACATTTTACTTTTCTACACTTTACACAAGTATTCCCCATTCCAAACTAAGAGACAAATTGCAAGAGTTGGTACCGCTTTGTTTCATAAAAATAAATGGCCAACGTAGATATAAGTATCTTGTCTTAGAGTGGAATAAATCCTACTTTGTAATAAATCACTCTGATTCAAAAACAATTCTCTTTAACTGACATTATCAAGATGCTTGATTTCTTGATTGACAACATATTTGTTACGTTTGGAGGACGTGTTTTTCAACAAACAATCGGCATTTTGAACTGTGACTCTCCACTTGTCGACTTGTTCCTTTATTCTTATGAGGCCGATTAAGTACAAGAACTTCTTTGAAAGAAAGAAAGAAAGAAAGAAAGAAAGAAAGAAAGAAAGAAAGAAAGTAAGCAGTATCCTTTAACTTTAATTCCACTATATAGATGATGTTCTCTCACTAAATATTTCAAAATTTGTTGACTATGTTAACTTTATGACTAAAGAGATGATTTCAGCTTCCCAATTGTGAAATTTCCATTTCTATGTAGTAACATTGCAGCAGCGCTTGCATACGGAGTATAAATCTCCAAATCGATACGATATTCCCGGGCTTGCATTTCCTATCATGATTTCCTTGATAGAGGGTTGCTGATCACAAGGAAGCTATTAAACCAAGAGTTCCAAAAGGTGAAGTTAAAATCATTTCTTCGTACATTTTACGGACCCCATCACGAGCTGGTTGACCGTTATAGAATATCTGTTTCATAGATGATAGCGGATATGTTCCTTATGTCGGAACTATAATCCCGTCCCCCTTTTACGAATATAACCTACCGAATTAGACTTTTACCGGGTTTGTACTAACATGAGCAACACGACGGGAGCAACATGTAGAGCAGGATCTGCTTAACCTCCCGGAGCACCTAAGATCATTCCCAGTTTTTGGTGGGGTTCGTGATGCTCAGTCTTTAGTTTTCTATGTTGTATTTTGTGAACTTTTGTAATATTTCAGCTCTATATCTAAACCAAACAAGACAAACATTTTATGCATAAACGTTTTGATTCTCTATCATAATCGAAATACATCTGAAATGTCAGAACAACCCAACATACCAAATTAGGTCAAATGTAAACTTGAATGTGATATTGAGAAAAAAGAATTAAGATTTAAATAAAAGTACTTAGTTATTAACCCAATTCTTACCAAAAGAGATGCGATAGATACCGAACAGACATTCAAACTCTTTAGTCGAAAACAAAATGACAACGCAATGGCAAAAAAACGTACCAAAGACAAAATTAAAGAACTGGTATACTCATAGTATGTTTAACTCAGGCGATTAACTCACAAACTGAATAAAAGTCCGAAGGACATTTAGGTAAAACGTTTGTGAGTAAGCGACCCAGTTTACACACCAATAACCTCTAGAAAAAATGAGTTTGTCATGGTGTTATTATATGTATTTCCTAACCATAACAAGACTATTAAAATGAAATTTTGTTTGTAATGGTTTTATTATTTGTATTTGCTAACCATGTCAGTTTTTTTCTAAATCAAAACTGTGTATAAACAAAAAAATATTGTGTATATAGATGCTTTAAACTTAAAATCATATAAATGATAAGGTGATTTTTTATCTTAACTTTTACATACATATAGAAAATAAGAATAAAATAAATGAAATATAAGGCAAGATCATGTAAGTCCAAACAGTAAACACACATGAAAACACACAACATAAATCCAAAAACCCTGCAGACGAACCACGAGTAACTCGACGACACTGACAAATAAGACATATGTGAAAAGTACCGAAAATACAGAATTCAAACCACAAACGAAATAAACAGACAATAACTCAGCACAAAATGACCCATTGAACCCACACGTATAGGAAAGTAACAACAAAATGCCCGAAAGCGGGATATATAAATACCGAACAACGTCGTCTCCAACAGCAACCATTAGACATAATAAAATATCCAACAGGACTTACAAAAGAAACATCATAACTAAATACATGAATGTTGGATATATAATTACCTTATATTAGTATATAATGTCGTATAGCAATGCAAATTCACACAGTCATTATCGGGAATATGTCACTTTCGGTAATAAGCAGACCAGACGACGCAAATGGTAAACCACAATCTGAGACCTGGTAAAAATGTCGTTAGTTACTTTAGACACAGACATCTCGTAAAGATCAACCAATCCGTGATGATGTCGATAAAATTTACGGAGTGTCATTTTTAATCCGTCCTCCTCATAACTCGGTTGGAGCAGACAGATTGCACACATATTGAAGCTGTCAACCTTCTTTAATTATGTTGACGAAATATTTTGAGGATTTTTTTCATATTTTCCAGATTTAGACAGCAAAATAAATGTCAATGTCAGTGCCCTAAAAAACAAACACTGGCAGGAAAATCAAGATTAATTTCCTACATCTGTCAAATTCAAGGAAAATTTTTTTCGACTCTTTTTCGTATGAAACCGGATGTGACGTACTATGATTTGGTGGTATTACACCTGAAGAAGAACTTTTTTTTGATTAACTGAATGTGATTTTCCCTTTGTAATACTGGTTATTTCAAGCATTACTGTCAAGTTTTGTCATAATCAGTTTAATAGTTTGAGAAAAATCTAGTATAATGTAAGACATTATCTACAACGATTTGAACAAAAGTTCTTCGAAAAATCCAAATCAATCCGCATCATGATAGAAGATATTGTGGACCAATAAATGATCAAATATTCATCTCATCTGCATACAATCAGTTGAATATCATACAAAAGATGACTCTGAGATGATTCACACTACTAATGTACCTCTTTTTTTTCTTCATCATTAGGTCCCTGTTGGTCCATTTATATCACTCATTTCCACACAATTTCAACTTTTAAGGCCAATAAATCAAAATGTGTGGGTAGCTATCCACATTTATGCAAGACATATGATAATAAATGAGTAATTGAAGTGTTCAAGCTGAATTAACCATCCATAATAAAGTTTAATGACTTCATGGAGATTTCAATAAGTCCTTATGTAAAACAGAGAGGGACATAAAAAGCTTCCTCTTTAGTGAATGATTTGTTGTAGCTGCTTCTTAAATAATTTCATTTACTTATAACTGTTTATTTAATAAAATATAACTTAGAAAAATTTTTTTTTTTTTTTAGCAAAATACAGGAAATAAGGAGAAAAAGTCAGAAAAAGCTCCCAAAAACACTGAGTATGGCTTGCTCTGCCTTCTAATACTTATGGTAGAGTCAAGTTTCAAGGAAATTTTCTCTCAAAATTTGTTTTTGATACTTAATCCACTCAGAATATTTCATTTTGTAATATTTCACTGAAATAGCATAAAATTTTAACAAATGAGAGTACATACATGTTACCATTTAGAACAGGAGAAGAGCTATCATTCCGGAAAGTAAATATTTGGCAAATAATCTATCGCTAATAGTGACAGGTCTAGTATGAAATTTCTATCCATGGTTTTATATTTTCACTAGAAATAAGTTTTCGTTTTAAAGTTCTGCAGAGGATGATATTATTTAATGATAACAAAACTATTAAAAGAAACAAATATTTAATTGCAGTACAGATCTTGTAAATTACATAAGATATTTTGAAGTATGTCATAGATAACACACTCTCTAATTAATAAAACATGAGTGGATATTTTCAAATACAGGTTATATAGATTTTCAAATCAGCGTTGTTAATTTTTTACCAATCTATTGAATGGATGTCTCCATATACAGACTTGTAAAGCCTTACACTTTCTCCATATGACTCGACGATAAAGCTTGTGTCGGTACTCGCTCTACGACAAACATCATTCTCTACGCATAAAGTTAACGAGCCTTTTCCCGTTTCGATTTTTGTCCATGATCCAGGTCCAACATTTCTTCTGTATGCATGACCACCATATGCCAAGGATACTCTTATTGTTCGATCTGTTCTATTGACAACATAAGTGTTATCTCGGCCTAATATAAAACAAAATCAAAAGATTAAGATTAAAATTAATATATGATATAAACAAACCAGAATATTTTTGTCTTCTGTTCGTGTTATATCTGTGATCTTGTGCTGTTTGTCAGTGTGCTTTTATCTCCGTGTATTAATTTGTTTATATTAACTATTATCGAGTTACAATAAAACTGTATTATATTGGTCATATTCTCGGATGTATCATGTTTCTCTGGTGAAACATTACGAGATTTTGTGTCTTCATTTCTCTTCAACTTTATTTGGCCTTTTACCTTTTTTAATCACTGGTAAGTGAAACGCGCTTTTTTTTTATCACTGGTAGCCGAAACGCGCGTCTGGCGTACAAAATTATAAACCGGGTATTTTTTGTGACTTATAAACCGGCGTTCATTTTTTGAGGAAAGATTGGTTTGAACAAAAAAAATTTAAGATGGAAATAATCTAAAATTTGTTATTGTTATTTGACTTTAATATAACAAAATACAAAATTATGAAAGGTTGTAAGCAGATTCTGCTCCACATGTTACACTCGTCGTGTTTCTCATATAAGTACCTTAGTTTATTTATTTTGAATTTACATTGTATCATAGGTCAAATTTATTTGTTCAGTGTATGTTCAATGGTGTTAATATGTCCTTTGATTGATTTAAGCTATTTCAGTTGATATTTTATAGTGTGTCTTTCTATGTTGTGATGTTACACTATTGTCTCAGAAAAAGGGTGAAGGTTTGGTACCATTAAAACGTTTAAACCCGCTGCATTTGTTTGCACCTGTCCTAAGTCAGGATTCTGATGTTCAGTAGTTGTCGTTTGTTGATGTGGTTCATAAGTGTTTCTCGTTTCTCGTTTTATATAGATTAGACCGTTGGTTTTCTCGTTTGAATGGTTTTACACTAGTAATTTTGGGGCCCTTTATAGCTTACTGTTCGGTGTGAGCCTAGGCTCCGTGTTGAAGACCGTACTTTGACCTATAATGGTTTACTTTTATAAATTTTGACTCGGATGGAGAGTTGTCTCATTGGCACTCATACCACATCTTCTTATATCTATATACACACCCGCTGATAAGTCGGTTAGTTGCATTCGGGGAAAAGGGGTAGAAGTGTGGTTACGACAATTGAAGACAGTTTGATATAAACTATTTCCTAATGTAGAAAAAGGATATAGAAGGCATGTGTAGTGGTTTTTCTTGTTTTGAGTAAGTCACAGTTTAATATGTTTGGTCTGCCGGCCTTTACTATTGGCACTAAATTGAAACAGGCATGCATACGTTTTGAAAGGTGCAGTTGCAAACTATTTTTAGATATTTAAAAAAACAGCTCTTTAGGAATGAAAATATTACTGATATTTCAGAAAACTGTGTGAACAAAAAACAAAAACATGAACTTTAAACAGGTTACTATAGTATTCTTTCGGAAGTTTGAAGAGCCACTTTTTCACCTCAATTAACTATTTTTTTATTACAGCTGACTTAAAACAAAAGTTTTGCAGTTGATATAAATACAATGTATGGCATGTTTATAAGAAGAGTTGGTTTAACGTCAATGCAACTGCATCAAATGTTCAAAAGGGAATCAAAGAAAGCTTAACGAAATAGAAATGTTTTATAACTGTCACTTACAACTTTTCACAAAATACAATAGTTAGTTAGAGTGATATCTTTAGCAATTAGCATTTAACATATCTAAACAGTTTTCTTTATGTTACAAATGGGAAGACAATTAAATACTTTGTTAAAAGTGACAAATTAAGTAAGAAATAGAATGTTACACGACAACAAGCAGTTTGCTTAACTCATTACTCGATAATTTTGTAAATTGATATGATATCAATCGATTGTAAAAAGATCTCCTCTATTTTGAATACAAAATTTAAAGGACATACATTACAAATTAAATTAAGGTCTGTTCAGTTTATATTCAAATTATTCAGTATTCTTTCAAAAGGCGGATACTAGAATCAGCGAAGATTATGAATACGCGCTTCAAGTAGGAAAGTGAAATACAATTTTTGGAATGTTGTTATATTGACCCTTGAATTGTCTAAAATATTACTGCACAGTACTGAATTGACTGCAAACAAAATTGTCTGAACAGTACTGAATTGACCACAGTGGATAATTCTGAAAATTGACTGAAAGACCTAACATGACTTAATGAGTAATTATCGAGACTTTACAGATGATGTTAAGATCAAACTGAATAGTTAAAATATGTGTAATGCATTTACTATTGATATAGGAGTTATAGTCTAAATTGCTTAGTTAAAATGTTAAATATTGTGAATTAGTCAGTTTAAAATAAACAACTTACGGTAATTAAGGATATTTGGTATGCATTTGTATTAGTATAAGCACATCATTGACACGAACAAAATTGACACGGAACCATCATAGTCATGCTTGAATGACTTTGAACATTTTTTCGTCCTGAACATGCATGAAATATTTGCCATTTGTCGTTAAGCAACCAACCATTATTCAATCAATTGAATATTTCGCAAAGTCAACATACAAAGTATTGCCGTTTTAACTTCAACATATTTTCATTTAACTTTAAAAATTACAGATAGACGAGCCAAATGTACCATTTTTGAATGAAAAATACTTGTGCAAAAGACGTTACATGCTGCTATAGTATTGCACGCGGAAACGAGGAACACGACTAAGATTCATGAGGGGTTAATATAAAAAATATCAACGATTCAAATAATTCGCCAGATGTTTATTTGAGATTGAAGTTGTTGAAGTTTTTCCTTATAAACAGAGAAAATGGAGATTTCTATAAAAAAGTTTCAAAGGTTAAAAGGTCAGTAATTGCGCGAGAAGCTAATGTCATTATGAAAACTTACCCCACCAAGCATTAGTATTCTCTAACCAGAACACACAGACTAGCACAAGTACAGTAAACAGCTTTGACGACATTCTTCCTGTTAAGACAAAGTTTTTGATAAATGAATAAGATTGTTAGGAAATGTTATTCTACTTTATATTAATTCCACTTTACTTTCTATTAATTTTATTCGAATATTCTTTACTGCTACAACGATTTATGCATGTATATTTGCGTTTTATTGAATCACATTTCACACTCAAACTTACAAGACAAAATCATTCATCTGAGTATCCTATGTAACAAGAAAAAATTGTTTAGCAATTTTCATTTTAAACTCGAAAAGGTTTAAATGAGTAAAAACTTACCAGAGTTTGAAGATTAGCAATTACTGTTAATGTATTAATTTCACAAATACAGCAGTATAAATAGTTAAGTTAACAAGCACCTCTTCGGTCAAAAACGGAAATTGGTAGTTAAATTACATATTATTGTACAAATAAGTGCTTAGATGTGACCAACTATTAGTGTTCTTGGAATCAAATAATGTCAAGTTAATAAAACATTATCCATTATCCAGTACATATGAATTACCAACCCTTGTAAACCATAATAATTTCTGTTTATTGTCTTTAGTTAAGATAGTTCTACCAAATACTTACTCATTTAAACAAGTTGTACGGTTATTTAAGAAAAGGCATGATTGATCTCACAAATTATTGTTTTTTTGTCGTCAATTTACCATGGCTGTAGTGGCATATACCTTAATATAATGCATTGATGAAATCATAAGATTAATATTCCTATCTTAGATAGATATTCAATTAATGTCAAGTAAGAAAGTTTTGTATTGCAAAGTCACTACCAAATTTCATGACTACTAAATGGTTTTTGTAGTAAACTAATAATAGTAAGTATTTGATTCCTAATTGTTTCACCCTAAAAAGGAAAACACCATTCATCATAATCAACATAGACATCCATTTAATTAATGACTAAAGAACATATACTACTATTTCTGATCAATGAATACTACTTGGCAGGGATACAAATCGTTAATGTAGATGATACTTTATAAATGTCACATGTCCATACCAAATGCCTGAATTTCTTGCAATGAATTCTTGAACTCAATATGGTAGATTTATAACGTGTAGGAGAGGCTCCAGCAGCTCAAACATATATGTTTGTAAAGAAACATGAATATTTTACAAATTTAAACCAATTTGATATTTTGTGCGCTCGATGTAAATATAGTTTGTGCTCAATTTTCCATATAATATATTGTGCACTCAAATTTGTATAGAGCGTCTGGTAGGACGCACTAATGTCTCCTGTTCAGAGATATAAGCCAGTCAAAATGGGGAATTCTATTTAGACATGAATTTGATTTTGGGGAAAGACTCGCGTTTCTCGCGAAAAATCATCACTACATTTCTTTTTATCAACACCGGAAAGGAATACTCAAAAAGCTGTGTATGTCGAAAGTCTATAAGTCAATTAAAGCAATTGAATATACATGTATGATCATGTTAATGTAAAGTCTATCAAAGCTATGAATTGTGTGTGAAAATCTCAGATTTTTCACATTTGACAAGAAATTATTTTATATGTTTGAAGATTCTGTATTGCCTCCTATATGTTCTGTTTTAGTCGGTAAATAGTACTTCACATATACCACGCATGTCCTTGGGTATGGGCGCATGTCATTTATATACTGTTATTCTCTTTAAAGATTTGTGTCAGTTTTAGGTATCCTTGGATCACAAATAGTATTATCAGATGTGGCTTTTCATAAGTCATGAACTAAATTAAAGTCAAAGTTGATTATTCATACTGGAATATAAAGATATTCATACTTTTCCAAAAACTGTTTCAAGCTATTGACATTTCAATTTTTTTTCTCGGACAGTACTTGATCCACTAAAAATATAACTTTCAAATATTATCTGGATACTATGTGTATGTTTAAAATAATACTTAAAACTTTATTATGTCAAGTGTGCGTTATGACGCTCTAAGGTCAGTTTCGTGAGTGTCTGGTGATTATTATGTAGACGAAACACGCGCCTAGCGTACACAATTTTAATCATGGTATCTATGATGAGTTTATTTAGATAAGCTTAAAATATCTCTCTACCCAGTATTACTCGACCCTAGAAATCTATGATAATTTCAGGTTGTTTTCTTCCGTTAAGAATGGTCTACCAAAAACCTAAAACAAGTACAATTTCATGATTTATCACACCAATGTCTTTCTTTTGTCATCAATTTACAAACGTCTATAGTGGCGTATACCTTAAAATAATGTATTGATCAAATCTTATGATGTATATGTATATCTTGCAAAGATGTTCAATGCATATCACTTAACAAAGTTATTAACTTCATATCTACTATTATATTAAACGGATATTTGTAAGTATATGTTTGACTCCTAGTTGTTTCATCTTAAAAGGAAGACAGCTTTCAGCATAATCAACATAAAATTCAATTTAATTCATGACTTATGAAAACTAAATATTATGATACTATTTTTGATCCAAGGATACCTGGAAGTGTAAAGCCTTCAATGAAAATAACACTATATAAATGACATGCACCCATACACAAGTACTGGATTTCTTGCAACGATATCGTTGCATCCAAATATGGAGAAGTTGTCACGTTTAGATCTGAGAAACAAGCCTTACTAAAGACTCCAAAAGCATAAAAATATCAACGAACGAAATCTACCAAGCCCTTCTCGCACATATCATGCTTGCTCTTTCTACTTTAGTGTTTGAGGTATTGGACAACTATTTACATTTACTGCACTGCAAAAAAGTCTAAAGATTTGATAGATATTGATAAAATATTATACGGACTGTATTTACAAATAAAACGGCAAAACAAATGTCCTTCATCTGTGTTAATATGTAATAAAAAGTACTAAATATTTCCACCCTGTACACTAAATAGGGAACAAATAACAGCTGAAAATTCACTAAACAATTGTTTTCAATATGAATAACTACATTGTGTCGATTAAAACATCACATCCTATCAGGTAATCTCTGACTACGTCGCAGCTTAGCAACCATTACCATAAATATCTGTGAAACAGTGAAACCGGTAGGACATTGAGAGAACATTTGGTTTGCTGTATAAGTCGACAAAATGTAATCATTCATATTGAATACAAGTACATTTTCATCATTTTCCCCTATATATAATGTATATAGATCTATAAGTAAAATTAAAAGCTGTAAAAAAAAAAATGCCGATATTTGATGTTCTAATTTACATAATTAAATTTCACAAAATGTAACGATAAAGTCCATCATACTGCCGATTTCACTATCGATCATCATATATAATGACATTGTCTTTGACGACTTTGTTATGGACGATGTTTGTTTGTTTTATATGACATTACTTTGATTGGTTATTCCCGTTTAAGTATGGGCTTTCAAGTGTTCATGAATTTATTTTCTTTGATAAGTATTTCGGTTTCAGTTGACACTTGAAAAAAATCTATATGTGGAAAAAAATGGAGTTATTGATCGATGATGCAGTTTATGATATGCATGCTCAGATATATTTTGGAGTGTTCTGGTTGACGGATTTGTTGTTTTCGTACTGTACTGTAATTCATTTCTGATAATCGCCAAAGTTTGGTCTTCCATATATTCTTAATTTCCGAATAGAGTTGAAAATGATATACTGGTCAAATTTAACCAACAGAGGAAAAGAGGATGTAAGATCAATTGGAAAAACAAGATCTGAGGAAACAAAAAAAAAGTATATGATAAAACAGGTGTACATATCATTTGTCAATCGGTAGAACACAGAAGTTGTTTAACTTACTTGAAGGAATATTTTACAGGTACTTCAGACAGATCAGCAGATGAACACTTTACTTAAAAAATGATTCTATCGTCTTGGTACCTGTTTTGACGCGGACCAGAAATGACGCACCGATTTAGTTTTTGGTTTTATATTTCTAAACAAAAGCCGTGACATCATCAACATTTGCAGTTCATTACATGATGGTGAAGGTCATCTGACTACAACAAAGATGCCTAAAACTCTGCCCAGAAATGTAATTCATGCATAAAATATTAAAGACAATGCAATTTCCGCCATTTTATTAAGGTCAAAAACATTCTACCCTTCCCTGAATGATTATCAGTCCTATATCCACTTTGGTCAATAAAAGTTTGTAGCTGTCTGATTCCCCATTTTGTGTTTTCAAATCACGTGACTGTCATGTGACATGGTTTTACATTTAAGCAGGAATCACTGTAGAACAAATGATCGTCGCTTATATAATTTGTTATGGTTAATCATTTTTCCATTCAATGTATGGAGTATACATTGATAAATGTATTATTGTCAATGTTGTATTATGAATGCAATTACTTTTTATTTTCAAATATATTTCACTTTTATAAATTTTGAACAATTATATATTAAATTTGAAAAAAAATATAGGTTAAAATTAAATTGATCAAAAATTTTGTGTTACTATCATCATGATTATTTAAGTGAATAAAATGTCAAAAGTTGTTAATAAAATTGAATTTGTTGAACAGTGTTAACTTTAAAGAATCCGGATTGAAGCAATTTTTCGATAATCAGGTACGTGCAAGTGGTTTTTACTGGTTTGTTTACAGTGCGTCATTACTGGTATCCATCATTAGTTGGCAGTCCGTCTGTCATGTTAGCAAACATGAATTTTATTGCTATTACTGTTTCAAATATCAACTGTTTAATGACTGAAATATATTAACAAGATATCATTCTTTTATTCCATTCCGTTTTTCTAATTCTTTTAAATGGTAGATTAAATTCAGAGACAAAAGCAACCTTAGGTGCGTCATTACTGGTTACTCGGGGATATATTAAGGAGTAAACGACAGTGTAAAAACCATACAAAAGCTAAAAATGAAAGATAAATATGACCAGTTTGCATTTCAAAAGTAAAAGGAGAAAAGGAAGACTAAAACTATGGTACCTGTAGTTACATTAAAGAAGGAACAACATATTTAGATTCAAAGATAGAATGACCTTTACCATAACATATGATATCAAGTGTTCTTGTCCACAAGTAATTATTGCAATACCATGCAATTACTTTAATAAGAATAGCATTGAATTAACTAGCGATTTTAGGTACACAAACAACAGATACGTCAACAAAAATACTCCAAAATATATCAGAGTGGGCATGTAAGAAAAAATTTAAGACAACACGTTTAAGAAACTGCGACAAAGATCAAACTCAATATATATTTACTTTTTTCCTCATAAATATATTTATAAACATTTTCACACTCACACTTAACCAGGAATTAAAAATAAAAGCAATGTCATATCAGAACAATCAAACGTCGTCGATAACGACATCGTCAAGGACAATCTCATTATTCCTGACGATCGAAAGTGATACCAGCAGAAGAATGGATGTTATCATTACAGTTTGTAAAAATGTAATTATGTAACTCCGAATAAACTCATCATAGATACTATGCTTAAATTTTTGTACGCCCTATGCGCATTTCATGAACAAAAGACTCATCAGTGACGCTCGATTAACAACAAATAAAAAGGCCAAATAGAATATAAAGTTGAAGAGCATTGAGGACCCAAAATATAAGATATGGACATTTCTACTAATTGTATTTTCATTTGTATTTACTTTTTGCGTAGGTTTATGAAAATTTATATAAAGAAGTATATATGAAACAAATGAAGGCTGAAAGGAAGTCTGTGTAAATTATGATAAACGCTGACTTCCTTTTTAAGTTGAAACAATTAGAAATAAGGAAAATCTCAAATCTTAAACGTGAAAGAAGAAAATACTTACTATTATACGTTTAATACATAAAACACTTATTAGTCATAAAAAGTAACTGACTTAGCAAAATAATTTTTTTCAGACATAGTTATTGGATCCCATTCGTTAGATGTGTTTGAGCTTTTAATTTTTCCATTTTATATAGGACTTTCCGTTTTAAATTTCCCTTGGAGTTCGGTATTTTTGTTATTTTACTTTTCCTAAGATATACATAAGTCTTCATTAATACAATGTAAGGGCTATACTACTGTAGACATTGTACATAGATAGTAAAAGAAAGTTATTGGTGAGATCAATCATGCTTTTTGTTAAGCAATAATTATTGTACTTGTTTTAGTGAATAAGTATTTGGTAGAAAATATGATATTTAAGATTCCTCTAACGCAAACATACATATTATATACAAATAATTACCGAGAGCAATGCTTTCAGTGGATCAAATTACTGTCAGAGTGAAATTATTCAAATTTTAATAGCTTGAAACAATATGTCGCAGTTTGTTTTATAATACATACAGATAAGATATTTTTTGTTCCAAATTAGATCCCCAGGTGACATATCACAGTACACTGTATGATACAAATACGAATCGAAGGGGTGTAGGGGCACATCCAGTCAATTTTAAAAGGGGTATCCCAACCAAGAAGGCAGTGGAAAAGGGGGGTCCAACCATATGTCCCATTCAAATGCATTGATCGTCCAAAAAAGGGGAATCCAACCCACGAAACCCCCTCCCCAAGATGCCACTGGGTGGACACGATTCTGGGAATAAGTGGGAGTTAGGTACGAGGGAATTGAGAGTCGGGCGGGAACCAGGTGACGAGGGTAGTAAAAAAGGGATAATTTATGCTTCACCTAAAAAAAGGTAAGGTGGAGGCAAGTGGGAATCATTCCATGTTCCATGTACAAGCGTCAGTGGATTAAGGATGTACTTAGGTGATCTAAGGTAAAATAAAATAAATCAAGAATTCAAAATTGATACTTTAAGCTGGAAGAGTATTAGTTAAGGATCAAAATAAGCTAAAAATATTGATAGGTCATGGAGCTCCTTTTCGAGATATTTGAGTTTAGGGACTTATCATTTTTTTACCTGGGATGGGGGCTGGTCATTTTGAAATCAAATATACAAAATGTTCTTGATCCCCCATATTATTTTACTATTTTTATTTGATCCCACCTGTTAATACATTTAAAAAATGTGATCCCCCCCTTCTATTAAAGTTTACAAAATGTTAACTTGTAAGTGTTTCACTTATCAAAATGTTATTTCATGGAAGTATTGCAAACATGAAATATTCTCAGTGGATTGAATCCAGAAACATATTTGATGCAACATTGCCTTGAAATAGGGCTCTTCCATGAATATTATTAGGTTAGAGCAAGTCAGATCTTTTGGAAGCTTTTTCTGACTTTTTATTTTATTATTTCCTATATTTGGCTATTAAAGAAAACTTGATTAAACTCTGTAAAAAATATACATTAAAAAGTAAACTTCTTGAAACAGTAACAACACATTATTTACTATTAAGAGGGATCTTTTATATGTCCCTCTCTTGAACGTTGTGTAAATTTTCAAAGTTTTACGTTAGGCTGTGTTGAAACCTCCATCATGAGTCGATAAACTTTTATATGGATAGTTCATGCAGGCTTTCAGCTTGAACAATTCAATTACTCATTTATTGTCACATTTAAATCATAGATGTGTGATAGTAACCTCAAAATTTTGATTTATTAGCCTAAAAAGAACAAATTCTGAATGAATGAGAGGTATAAATGGACCCAAAGGGCTCTTTTTATAGTAAAAAATTTCACCAAAAGGAAAAGTCTCATCTTTTAAGTCAATGGTGTAACCAAAAGACAAATTGGTAGGGTAGGAGTTATATTTCTCAAGATTTCAGCATTTACAATAGTTTCTCCCTTAGCAATGTTACCTGTAAGCATGTTATGCAAAAGAAAACAAACATTTATGTTGAAAATTTAGTAAAAAAATATTAAAAGTAAGTAATTAATAAAAGCTATATCGTAAATGAAAATAGTGTCCATGGTGTATCTTTTTTTTTTGAAAAATTTCCTGAACTTTGAATTATGAAATATATTGATTTTAGAAACATGCACCAGGAACAACATAAAAAATAGGGAAATGGAGCACTTATTTTGTAACTAAATCTTAAAATACACCTGTAAATCATTGGTATTACTGTCAATGGTGAGACCACTTTGATAAAATAACACCATTGACCAGTTTAGTAACACCACTGAATATATTATGACAATCAGCATTTTTTTTGTGCTTCTTTAATGTTTAACAAGCGAAACATCATATTTGTTATGAAAAACAATACTTATTTAACAATGTTTTAAAAATATCATGTATTACATGTACAAAGTTTTCAAAAACTGGTATATGCTGGTAACACCAATGACACTATTTAGTAACACTACTGACATTTTTAGTTATTGATATTATGTTATATAATTTGAGATTTTTTAGCCTAAGAATTATTTTTTCTTCTTTTTCTTTTGCTCAGTGTTCTTTGTTTTGTGTTCAGTACTTTTGAAGTAAAATTTGAAATGAGTTGTCAATGGTGATACTTTTGTGTCATTGGAGTTACTGAAGGGTCAGTGGTGTTACTATAGAAAAATGCGATATTTTTTAATTTGTATTCATGAATGCTTTTTTTAGGTCGTATACGGAGGATTAGGCATATTCTTCTCATTTAATCTTATACATTTTACATATATTCAGTCTAAGTGTATTTTGTAGTATTTACAACGGCCATAATTGGTACAGCCAACTTTTTTTACGACAGTGTATTCTGAAATTTATGTTTGAATAGAATGCACAGCTATATGAATAATGTCAATAAGTAGTAGTTTAAACCTTAACAACAAATTGGAACATATGTTTGATGTTTAACAATAATATTTAGTACCTAAATGCATGTTTTAAATTGGTAACACCATTGACACGATTTCTATCAAAGAATGACCTAAAATTGTTAAAATTAAAGGAACTCTTCATTTTTCCCATTGCATATTTCTGAAAATAGTTGCTACCATACTATAGAATAGAGGGACACATTTAAATGTTTTAAACAATGACATCATTTTTCCAAATATGCCTTCATCGAAATTTGCACTTTTTTTTATAATGGCCCACATACCAGGACTGAAATTTTAGGATCAGGACCTCGCTACCTGTTGTATTTATTGTAAATTTGTTTTTGTCCTGAACAATCATGAATTATTTGCCATTTTTAGCAATTAATCAATCAATCAATCAATCAATCAATCAATTAATCAATCAACTAGCTTTCAGCAACTTCGAGTACTCTCAAATCTACCCTAGACCTGCTGGGTGCATTCAGCGGCCCCGGATCCCTTGCCGCAATTTTTACCCACAGTTTATTGAACATGTAGTTACGCTTCTCACAGTCTTGGCGCCCAGAGTACCACCCACCTTTGGCGAGTCACTGACAAACTTTTTGTATCATTCCTAAATGTGTGACACCAGTAAGCCATTAATCGGTTCCCTGATATCCAATCTAATTAAAATATAGATCTCTGATTTCGTTATACCGAAATCAGAGATCTATATTTTAATTAGATTGCCTGATATCTTGCCAATGGTAATACAAGTGTGATATACCGATAGGAGGGCTCTTGCAAGGCGACTTCTTATAGAAAAAATATAAGCGGAAACGGAAACTAAAAATGATAAGCGGGATACGGGAATCTGACAAAACAATAAGCGGGATCCGGGATTAGACCCCCCCAATGAGACCCCCTTTGAAAGACGCACCTAGCGCTATTATACACAAGATACACACGAGGGCAATAAGTGCAAATTCATCAACCTTTATCTCAATTAATAACATTATACCACTTATTATACACAATTATACACTATGTGTTAGATGGTTCAGCTGACGTAGTAAATGAAATACACTATATGAGATTTAGAAGACAAATGACAAATTTTGTGGCGGATGACGCTATAGCTTTAGAATAAATCCAATCAGAGTCGATGGCTTCGATTAAAGTATTTACACGTGCAGTCTTAAATATTTCCTAATACTGTTTGATACACTTAAATCGGCATTACTATAAATAAAATGTACATAATTTATGCCTACAGTTTTCTCGTTTGACTTATTTAACAATTTTCTTTTGGGGTTTTTTAATTACTCACTTATGCGGTATGGGCTCTGCTCATTGTTGAAGGCAGTACAATGACGTATTGTGTATTAATGCGGTATGGGCCCTGCTCATTGTTGAAGGCAGTAAAATGACTTATTGTTATTAATGCGGCATGGGCTCTGCTCATTGTTGAAGGCAGTACGATGACTAATTGTTATTGATTTCTTTGCCATTTGGTCTACTGTGAAGAGTTGTCTCATTGGCAATCATACCAATTCTTTTTTACATGAGTGAGTTACTCAGTTACATGTATATATATATATATATATATACTTTTCAATTTGCGTTTCTTTTCTTGTTAGCCTGCTTGCTTTAATTTATGCATGTTTGCCTAGCTATTTACATTTATACGCATGTGTTCTTGTTGTATAATATGCTTATAATTTGATATTTGATTTTTATTTTAAATATCAAGTCAGTTGAGAGATCTACAGAGCTCATGTTTACGTTGTTGAATCATACATATCATGCCCGACCCTAAATTTTCTTACTTACGCAAATAGAGTTAATATAGTTATACAAGCAAATATAGTTATACAAGCAAAGCTGAGTTGATATTTTCAAAAAAGACCTCAACATATGATATGTTATTACTATTGGTATAGGTTATTCAGATAGCTAACTAAAACTCATTTACCGTTGTTCTTGATAGTATATATATACACAACAGACACTGGACTTCCAGAACAACAGCATAACATGCTACGAATGAATTTAATACGATCAGATGATAGATCCGTGTTTTTACTCGCTTGGCTTTATAAATAATTAAACACTATATTTCTGTTCTAATTTTCTATTATCTCAACTACATATGTACAGTTATGCTACAAATCTACAACTCCCAGTTTTGGCTACACGTGCTGGTCTTATCTCTAAAGTAATGAATATTCATTAGCTATGCAGGCGTGTCAAAATCGTATTACTCGATAATGACCAGCCAGTACACACTGTTATGATTTCATTAACCAGTATTTAAAAGATAAATATAACATCCCCGCCCACAATTTAGAAGTTTCTTAAAATTTCTTACTGGTAAATGAAATCTGTATATATAAAAAAATTAATCTGAAACAATCTATATGCAAATAAATTGTACTTTAATATACACACATTAAAAAAAAAAAAAAAAAAAAAAAAAAAAAACAAAAGTTCACATTAAAATACTATGTTTTAAATTTAGTAACTGCGAAATTTAGTAATAAAAAAAATTAAAGAATTAGAATAAAAGGTTCTTTTCCTCGTTAAAATATGCAGTTAAAAGAGTATTATGTCAAAATGTATATGAAAAGAGAAACAATAAAACATTTTTCATGTATGTGAAGTTAGCAGCCGGTTCGTTATTCGATATTCGATATTCAATATCCAACCGGCTGCTAGCAGTCGGTTGGATATTCAAAATTTAGTTGAAAATCATAAAAAAATTAAATACTTGATATCATTAAAAGCACGATTTTCATCGTTAAGTGGACTGATAAGATACGTAGGAAATCGTTTAATGACCTTTTCAAGCTGTCCTAAATTCTCGTTGTCCTCGAATATAAACCTTTTCTAAGTTGCATATTTGTCTTTATGTAATATAGATTTTTATCAATAAAACAACTTCAAATATGTACTTTTATATATGATATTTTTTAACACAAAAGGAAAAACCTATAACTCTAAAAACATTTAGAAATACAAATAGAAATATGTATGGAAAGCCCAAAAAAGAAATATATAGTGAAAACCTACCTGAGACCGCTTAAATGAGGGTGAGACCCCCCTGGTCTTTCAATGTCCATAAAATTCAATTTAATCATAGACTCTGTATATGTAAAGGTTGTATTAGAAGGATTTCCCAGAATAATGTCATCTTCGATATCTACGGAGGGCTTAGATTGTCACTTTTCAGCTAAAAATTGTCAAAATTTTAGGACAAAGGGCACAGGGCAATGGTGAGAGCCCCCTGATCACTCAATCTTTCTAATATTATGCAGACATTTAGTTAATAGGTAGATACAAACGTGACTAAAAGGAATTTGGGTACACTTCCTGTCTTCTATGTTTACGGAGCGCCCAAAGTGCCAGTTGGATATTCAAATTATATAGTGAAAACCTACCTGAGACCGCTTAAATGAGGGTGAGACCCCCCTGGTCTTTCAATGTCCATAAAATTCAATTTAATCATAGACTCTGTATATGTAAAGGTTGTATTAGAAGGATTTCCCAGAATAATGTCATCTTCGATATCTACGGAGGCTTAGATTGTCACTTTTCAGCTAAAATTGTCAAAATTTTAGGACAAAGGGCACGGGGCAATGGTGAGAGCCCCTGATCTCTCAATCTTTCTAATATTATGCAAACATTTAGTTAATAGGTAGATACAAACGTGACTAAAAGGAATTTGGGTACACTTCCTGTCTTCCATGTTTACGGAGCGCCCAAAGTGCCAGTTGGATATTCAAATTATATAGTGAAAACCTACCTGAGACCGCTTAAATGAGGTGAGACCCCTGGTCTTTCAATGTCCATAAAATTCAATTTAATCATAGACTCTGTATATGTAAAGGTTGTATTAGAAGGATTTCCCAGAATAATGTCATCTTCGATATCTACGGAGGCTTAGATTGTCACTTTTCAGCTAAAATTGTCAAAATTTTAGGACAAAGGGCACAGGGCAATGGTGAGAGCCCCTGATCTCTCAATCTTTCTAATATTATGCAGACATTTAGTTAATAGGTAGATACAAACGTGACTAAAAGGAATTTGGGTACACTTCCTGTCTTCTATGTTTACGGAGCGCCCAAAGTGCCAGTTGGATATTCAAATTATATAGTGAAAACCTACCTGAGACCGCTTAAATGAGGGTGAGACCCCCCTGGTCTTTCAATGTCCATAAAATTCAATTTAATCATAGACTCTGTATATGTAAAGGTTGTATTAGAAGGATTTCCCAGAATAATGTCATCTTCGATATCTACGGAGGCTTAGATTGTCACTTTTCAGCTAAAATTGTCAAAATTTTAGGACAAAGGGCACAGGGCAATGGTGAGAGCCCCCTGATCTCTCAATCTTTCTAATATTATGCAGACATTTAGTTAATAGGTAGATACAAACGTGACTAAAAGGAATTTGGGTACACTTCCTGTCTTCTATGTTTACGGAGCGCCCAAAGTGCCAGTTGGATATTCAAATTATATAGTGAAAACCTACCTGAGACCGCTTAAATGAGGGTGAGACCCCCCTGGTCTTTCAATGTCCATAAAATTCAATTTAATCATAGACTCTGTATATGTAAAGGTTGTATTAGAAGGATTTCCCAGAATAATGTCATCTTCGATATCTACGGAGGGCTTAGATTGTCACTTTTCAGCTAAAATTGTCAAAATTTTAGGACAAAGGGCACAGGGCAATGGTGAGAGCCCCTGATCTCTCAATCTTTCTAATATTATGCAAACATTTAGTTAATAGGTAGATACAAACGTGACTAAAAGGAATTTGGGTACACTTCCTGTCTTCCATGTTTACGGAGCGCCCAAAGTGCCAGTTGGATATTCAAATTATATAGTGAAAACCTACCTGAGACCGCTTAAATGAGGTGAGACCCCTGGTCTTTCAATGTCCATAAAATTCAATTTAATCATAGACTCTGTATATGTAAAGGTTGTATTAGAAGGATTTCCCAGAATAATGTCATCTTCGATATCTACGGAGGGCTTAGATTGTCACTTTTCAGCTAAAAATTGTCAAAATTTTAGGACAAAGGGCACGGGGCAATAATGAGAGCCCCCTGATCTCTCAATCTTTCTAATATTATGCAAACATTTAGTTAATAGGTAGATACAAACGTGACTAAAAGGAATTGGGTAGACTTCCTGTCTTCAATGTCCATAAGATGACATTATTCTGGGAAATCCTTCTAATACAACCTTTACATATACAGAGTCTATGATTAAATTGAATTTTATGGACATTGAAAGACCAGGGGGGGCTCACCCTCATTTAAGCGGTCTCAGGTAGGTTTTCACTATATAATTTGAATATCCAACTGGCACTTTGGGCGCTCCGTAAACATAGAAGACAGGAAGTGTACCCAAATTCCTTTTAGTCACGTTTGTATCTACCTATTAACTAAATGTCTGCATAATATTAGAAAGATTGAGAGATCAGGGGGCTCTCACCATTGCCCTGTGCCCTTTGTCCTAAAATTTTGACAATTTTTAGCTGAAAAGTGACAATCTAAGCCCTCCGTAGATATCGAAGATGACATTATTCTGGGAAATCCTTTTAATACATATACAGAGTCTATGATAAAATTGAATTTTATGGACATTGAAAGACCAGGGGGGTCTCACCCTCATTTAAGCGGTCTCAGGTAGGTTTTCACTATTTAATTTGAATATCCAACTGGCACTTTGGGCGCTCCGTAAACATAGAAGACAGGAAGTGTACCCAAATTCCTTTTAGTCACGTTTGTATCTACCTATTAACTAAATGTCTGCATAATATTAGAAAGATTGAGAGATCAGGGGGCTCTCACCATTGCCCTGTGCCCTTTGTCCTAAAATTTTGACAATTTTTAGCTGAAAAGTGACAATCTAAGCCTCCGTAGATATCGAAGATGACATTATTCTGGGAAATCCTTTTAATACATATACAGAGTCTATGATAAAATTGAATTTTATGGACATTGAAAGACCAGGGGGGTCTCACCCTCATTTAAGCGGTCTCAGGTAGGTTTTCACTGTTTAATTTGAATATCCAACTGGCACTTTGGGCGCTCCGTAAACATAGAAGACAGGAAGTGTACCCAAATTCCTTTTAGTCACGTTTGTATCTACCTATTAACTAAATGTTTGCATAATATTAGAAAGATTGAGAGATCAGGGGCTCTCACCATTGCCCTGTGCCCTTTGTCCTAAAATTTTGACAATTTTTAGCTGAAAAGTGACAATCTAAGCCCTCCGTAGATATCGAAGATGACATTATTCTGGGAAACCCTTTTAATACATATACAGAGTCTATGATAAAATTGAATTTTATGGACATTGAAAACCGGGGGTCTCACCCTCATTTAAGCGGTCTCAGGTAGGTTTTCACTGTTTAATTTGAATATCCAACTGGCACTTTGGGTGCTCCGTACACATAGAAGACAGGAAGTGTACCCAAATTCCTTTTAGTCACGTTTGTATCTACCTATTAACTAAATGTCTGCATAATATTAGAAAGATTGAGAGATCAGGGGCTCTCACCATTGCCCTGTGCCCTTTGTCCTAAAATTTTGACAATTTTAGCTGAAAAGTGACAATCTAAGCCCTCCGTAGATATCGAAGATGACATTATTCTGGGAAATCCTTCTAATACAACCTTTACATATACAGAGTCTATGATTAAATTGAATTTTATGGACATTGAAAGACCAGGGGTCTCACCCTCATTTAAGCGGTCTCAGGTAGGTTTCACTGTATAATTTGAATATCCAACTTGCACTTTGGGCGCTCCGTAAACATAGAAGACAGGAAGTGTACCAAATTCCTTTTAGTCACGTTTGTATCTACCTATTAACTAAATGTCTGCATAATATTAGAAAGATTGAGAGATCAGGGGGCTCTCACCATTGCCCTGTGCCCTTTGTCCTAAAATTTTGACAATTTTTAGCTGAAAAGTGACAATCTAAGCCCTCCGTAGATATCGAAGATGTCATTATTCTGGGAAATCCTTCTAATACAACCTTTACATATACAGAGTCTATCATTAAGTTGAATTTTATGGACATTGAAAGACCAGGGGGGTCTCACCCTCATTTAAGCGGTCTCAGGTAGGTTTTCACTATATATTTTGAATATCCCACTGGCACTTTGGGCGCTCCGTAAACATAGAAAACAGGAAGTGTACCCAAATTCCTTTTAGTCACGTTTGTATCTACCTATTAACTAAATGTTTGCATAATATTAGAAAGATTGAGAGATCAAGGGGCTCTCACCATTGCCCTGTGCCCATTGTCCTAAAATTTTGACAATTTTTAGCTGAAAAGTGACAATCTAAGCCCTCCGTAGATATCGAAGATGACATTATTCTGGGAAATCCTTCTAATACAACCTTTACATATACAGAGTCTATGATTAAATTGAATTTTATGGACATTGAAAGACCAGGGGGGTCTCATCCTCATTTAAGCGGTCTCAGGTAGGTTTCACTGTATAATTTGAATATCCAACTGGCACTTTGGGCGCTCCGTAAACATAGAAGACAGGAAGTGTACCCAAATTCCTTTTAGTCACGTTTGTATCTACCTATTAACTAAATGTCTGCATAATATTAGAAAGATTGAGAGATCAGGGGGCTCTCACCATTGCCCTGTGCCCTTTGTCCTAAAATTTTGACAATTTTAGCTGAAAAGTGACAATCTAAGCCCTCCGTAGATATCGAAGATGACATTATTCTGGGAAATCCTTCTAATACAACCTTTACATATACAGAGTCTATGATTAAATTGAATTTTATGGACATTGAAAGACCAGGGGGTTCTCATCCTCATTTAAGCGGTCTCAGGTAGGTTTTCACTGTATAATTTGAATATCCAACTGGCACTTTGGGCGCTCCGTAAACATAGAAGACAGGAAGTGTACCCAAATTCCTTTTAGTCACGTTTGTATCTACCTATTAACTAAATGTCTGCATAATATTAGAAAGATTGAGAGATCAGGGGGCTCTCACCATTGCCCTGTGCCCTTTGTCCTAAAATTTTGACAATTTTTAGCTGAAAAGTGACAATCTAAGCCCTCCGTAGATATCGAAGATGACATTATTCTGGGAAATCCTTCTAATACAACCTTTACATATACAGAGTCTATGATTAAATTGAATTTTATGGACATTGAAAGACCAGGGGGTCTCATGCGGTCTCAGGTAGGTTTTCACTGTATAATTTGAATATCCAACTGGCACTTTGGGCGCTCCGTAAACATAGAAGACAGGAAGTGTACCCAAATTCCTTTTAGTCACGTTTGTATCTACCTATTAACTAAATGTCTGCATAATATTAGAAAGATTGAGAGATCAGGGGGCTCTCACCATTGCCCTGTGCCCTTTGTCCTAAAATTTTGACAATTTTAGCTGAAAAGTGACAATCTAAGCCCTCCGTAGATATCGAAGATGACATTATTCTGGGAAATCCTTCTAATACAACCTTTACATATACAGAGTCTATGATTAAATTGAATTTTATGGACATTGAAAGACCAGGGGGTTCTCATCCTCATTTAAGCGGTCTCAGGTAGGTTTTCACTGTATAATTTGAATATCCAACTGGCACTTTGGGCGCTCCGTAAACATAGAAGACAGGAAGTGTACCCAAATTCCTTTTAGTCACGTTTGTATCTACCTATTAACTAAATGTCTGCATAATATTAGAAAGATTGAGAGATCAGGGGCTCTCACCATTGCCCCGTGCCCTTTGTCCTAAAATTTTGACAATTTTAGCTGAAAAGTGACAATCTAAGCCCTCCGTAGATATCGAAGATGACATTATTCTGGGAAATCCTTCTAATACAACCTTTACATATACAGAGTCTATGATTAAATTGAATTTTATGGACATTGAAAGACCAGGGGTCTCATCCTCATTTAAGCGGTCTCAGGTAGGTTTTCACTGTATAATTTGAATATCCAACTGGCACTTTGGGCGCTCCGTAAACATAGAAGACAGGAAGTGTACCCAAATTCCTTTTAGTCACGTTTGTATCTACCTATTAACTAAATGTCTGCATAATATTAGAAAGATTGAGAGATCAGGGGCTCTCACCATTGCCCTGTGCCCTTTGTCCTAAAATTTTGACAATTTTAGCTGAAAAGTGACAATCTAAGCCCTCCGTAGATATCGAAGATGACATTATTCTGGGAAATCCTTCTAATACAACCTTTACATATACAGAGTCTATGATTAAATTGAATTTTATGGACATTGAAAGACCAGGGGTCTCATCCTCATTTAAGCGGTCTCAGGTAGGTTTTCACTGTATAATTTGAATATCCAACTGGCACTTTGGGCGCTCCGTAAACATAGAAGACAGGAAGTGTACCCAAATTCCTTTTAGTCACGTTTGTATCTGCCTATTAACTAAATGTCTGCATAATATTAGAAAGATTGAGAGATCAGGGGCTCTCACCATTGCCCTGTGCCCTTTGTCCTAAAATTTTGACAATTTTAGCTGAAAAGTGACAATCTAAGCCCTCCGTAGATATCGAAGATGACATTATTCTGGGAAATCCTTCTAATACAACCTTTACATATACAGAGTCTATGATTAAATTGAATTTTATGGACATTGAAAGACCAGGGGTTTCATCCTCATTTAAGCGGTCTCAGGAAGGTTTTCACTGTATAATTTGAATATCCAACTGGCACTTTGGGCGCTCCGTAAACATAGAAGACAGAAAGTGTACCCAAATTCCTTTTAGTCACGTTTGTATCTACCTATTAACTAAATGTCTGCATAATATTAGAAAGATTGAGAGATCAGGGGCTCTCACCATTGCCCTGTGCCCTTTGTCCTAAAATTTTGACAATTTTAGCTGAAAAGTGACAATCTAAGCCCTCCGTAGATATCGAAGATGACATTATTCTGGGAAATCCTTCTAATACAACCTTTACATATACAGAGTCTATGATTAAATTGAATTTTATGGACATTGAAAGACCAGGGGTCTCACCCTCATTTAAGCGGTCTCAGGTAGGTTTTCACTGTATAATTTGAATATCCAACTGGCACTTTGGGCGCTCCGTAAACATAGAAGACAGGAAGTGTACCCAAATTCCTTTTAGTCACGTTTGTATCTACCTATTAACTAAATGTCTGCATAATATTAGAAAGATTGAGAGATCAGGGGCTCTCACCATTGCCCTGTGCCCTTTGTCCTAAAATTTTGACAATTTTAGCTGAAAAGTGACAATCTAAGCCCTCCGTAGATATCGAAGATGACATTATTCTGGGAAATCCTTCTAATACAACCTTTACATATACAGAGTCTATGATTAAATTGAATTTTATGGACATTGAAAGACCAGGGGTCTCATCCTCATTTAAGCGGTCTCAGGTAGGTTTTCACTGTATAATTTGAATATCCAACTGGCACTTTGGGCGCTCCGTAAACATAGAAGACAGAAAGTGTACCCAAATTCCTTTTAGTCACGTTTGTATCTACCTATTAACTAAATGTCTGCATAATATTAGAAAGATTGAGAGATCAGGGGCTCTCACCATTGCCCTGTGCCCTTTGTCCTAAAATTTTGACAATTTTAGCTGAAAAGTGACAATCTAAGCCCTCCGTAGATATCGAAGATGACATTATTCTGGGAAATCCTTCTAATACAACCTTTACATATACAGAGTCTATGATTAAATTGAATTTTATGGACATTGAAAGACCAGGGGTCTCACCCTCATTTAAGCGGTCTCAGGTAGGTTTTCACTGTATAATTTGAATATCCAACTGGCACTTTGGGCGCTCCGTAAACATAGAAGACAGGAAGTGTACCCAAATTCCTTTTAGTCACGTTTGTATCTACCTATTAACTAAATGTCTGCATAATATTAGAAAGATTGAGATATCAGGGGGCTCTCACCATTGCCCTGTGCCCTTTGTCCTAAAATTTTGACAATTTTTAGCTGAAAAGTGACAATCTAAGCCCTCCGTAGATATCGAAGATGACATTATTCTGGGAAATCCTTCTAATACAACCTTTACATATACAGAGTCTATGATTAAATTGAATTTTATGGACATTGAAAGACCAGGGGGTTCTCATCCTCATTTAAGCGGTCTCAGGTAGCTATAGGTTTTCACTATATATTTCTTTTTGGGCTTTCCATAAATATTTCTATTTGTATTTCTGAATGTTTTCGAGTTATAGGTTATTCATTTTGTGTTAAGAAATATCATATATAAAGAACATATTTGAAGTTGTTTTATTGATAAAATCTATATAACATAAAGACAAATATGCAACTTAGAAAAGGGTTTATATTCGAGGACAACGAGAATTTAGGACAACTTGAAAAGGTCATTAAACGATTTCCAACGTATCTTATCAGTCCTCTTAACTATGAAAATCGTGCTTTTAATGTTATCAAGTATTTAATTTTTTATGATTTTCAACTAAATTTTGAATATCCAACCGACTGCTAGCAGCCGGTTGGATATTGAATATCGAATATCGAATAACGAACTGGCTGCTAACTTCACATCCATACATTTTCAATTAGAATCGATGATCATGGTTTAAACTTAACGACCAGTGTAATTAACTTGCTTGCAATTCTTGAAACGGAAATTCTGTTTATCTGATTTGTCAAAATGACAAGTGTGCATAAATTTTATGGTTACAAATCAACAAATCTAACCACCAAATATAAAAAGAAGATGTGGTATGATTGCCAATGAGACAACTGTCCACAAGAGACCAAAATGACACAGAAATTAACAACTATAGGTCACCGTACGGCCTTCAACGATGAGCAAAGCCCATACCGCATAGTCAGCTATAAAAGGCCCCGAAATGACAATGTAAAACAATTCAAACGAGAAAACTAACGGCCTTATTTATGTACACAAATGAACGAAAACAAATATGTAACACATAAACAAACGACAACCACTGAATTACAGGCTCCTGACTTGGGACAGGCACATACATACATAATGTGGCGGGGTTAAACATGTTAGCGGGATCCCAACCTCCCCTAACCTGGGACAGTGATATATCAGTACAACATAAGAACGAACTATAAAAATCAGTTGAAAAGGCTTAACTCATCAGATGGACAAAATACAAGTGGACGTGGCAGGGTACTTGTACATCACAACAACAAAAAGACACTAGAAACAGATCTGAGAGTACTCGCAGTTATCTGACAGCTAGTTCAAAGCCACTAACAACTAATAAAAAAATCATGCATCTAAGACTAAAAAAGCTCATTAGAACTCATTATACAAGAAACCACAACACCATTAACATCTCTCTGTGAATATTCAGAAACAGATGTTCGATACCAGAGGTCGTAAAATCTTGACCATTAAACTTTCACTTGTTTATCTAACGGATACTTCCAAGAGCACGACAGATTACAACTGTCAACTTTGCTCAAGTGAACACTTGCAATGCATAAATTGTAGCTTTAAATAAACATACATGTTTGAAAGTGATGACACTAGCAGAGACCCGTGACTCTTAATTAATTTCAAATAATAATAGCTAATATATTCTCACGCACTCACAGAATTACTCGTTAATGCTCCGTTAACTGAGATTAAAGATTCTTACAACATTCAGGCAAAAATAGATATTAATATATGAAAACATAGGTTATTTCTAGCATAACATCTTTTGCGCTACTACATCTGTTGTTCAACGTTTAAACATTTAACAAAATCCCGGCCACCAATTTTTGGCCCCTATAACGAAATCCCGGCCACCAATTTTTGGCCCCTCTAACAAAATCCCGGCCACCAATTTTTGGCCACTATAACAAAATCCCGGCCACCAATTTTTGGCCACTATAACAAAATCCTGGCCACCAATTTTTGGCCACTATTACACTTTCTACCTCTTCTATCATTTGATTTCACCAAATATTCCTAATACAATAAGCCACTCAAATAGCAAAAATTAACTTTTACAAATAATCTTATTAGCACAATTTCAGTATTAACAACAACAAATATAGTACTTCTAAATGCAGTCACGTGTAGCCCTCTATATAAGCATGCAAAAAAAATCAATATAAGATCAAAAATAACAAACAAATGAAGTAAATGTCACTAACAATTCAATGTAAATCATTTAACACAAATGATATCAACAAAATGTCAAAGTTATTTAATATTGTCACAAAAATATTCTTCCATCGTCATCTTTGGCATCCGTGGTTTGGTATTAATTTAAGGTACATCTATAGAGAGTGGCGAGACAATTTTCACACACTCAATTTCGGAATCTTGTGGCGAGGCAATCCTCACACACAAGAATAAACTTTTCATCTTGACTAGCAGTGGCGAGGCAATTCTCACACACAAGTATAAACTTTTCATCTTGACTAGCTGTGGCGAGGCAATTCTCACACACAGATCTGTATAAAACGTCTGAAACAATGTTGATTGGTTGTGGCGAAACAATTTTCACACACAAAAATAAACTCACAGTATCATTGGAGGTGGTCTATTTTGAACTACCTTCTTTGCTTTTGGGGATAAACTTGACTCCTCTACCCATATAGAATTTTGTGCTGGTTCTCCGACAATTTGTACAAGATATTTTAATAGATTGTTATCGATTTTCCTTGCTATAACACGTTTGATTTTATGATATCGATTTTCATCTGATGATATTGATTCTGTTCCTAATGCGGAATCTAAATTAACAAAGTCATTAAATTGTGTGGGTGGCTTTTTATTTCTAGTTGACTGACGCACAGGGACTTGTTCAGAATATGACGAACTTGAAGAATCGACCGTAGTATTAGAACTTTGGCTTTCACTTACATGTTGCAAATACGGCTGTGGTTGCGGGGCTCGAATATTTGCTATTTTTAATCTATTTATGTGTACAGGCATTCGAAATCTTCGTTTGTTCTCAGGATCTCTAATTTCTATTAAATGAGGACTTGGTATATTATCAACAATAAAAGGTCCAGTATATTTAGCTTGCAATTTTCGTCCCTGCCCAGTAGGCTCGTCAAGCAAGTACACATAGTCTCCATCTGACAATTTTAGAGGTGATGTTGTTTTTTTTTTAACTCTTTCAACCATTTTAGCATTTGCTTTTCAACGTTTATTTTGACTTCTTTTCTTATTGTGTTCGATTTTTGTTGCATTTGTTTAAGGTAAACGTGTATATCTTTTGGAATATCTCTTAAATCTAAATCATGAGGAGTTGAAAGCGGAAATTGGGGTCTATTACCATATACCACTTCAAACGGCGAGTATTGTGTAGCTGCATTTGTACAGGAATTCATTGAAAATATTACAGCTGGTAAAATATCATTCCAAGGTCGACCTTTCCTTATATATGGAGTCATTCGTTCTTCTAATGTTCGATGTGAACGTTCACATGTACCTAAACAATGATGCGCAAAACTTGGTGTAAACTCTTGGGAAACTTCCAACATTTTACATAGTTCTTTTGTACCTTTTGAAATAAATTCTGACCCTTGGTCACTCAATAAAGTATGGCAAACACCATAAGACGAAAATAATTGAAAAAGTGCATGACACACAGACAGAGCATCACAATTATGTAAAGGTACAGCAAATACAAGTTTACTAAACATGTCAACAGCCGTGAATATATGTGAATGTCCTGCAGATGAAAGTGGGAAAGGCCCACATAAGTCTACTTCCCATACACGAAACGGTGCTGATGGTGTCGGGAAAGAAATAATACCTGCTTTAGTGTGTACACTTGAGGTTTTACGTATTTGGCATTCGTGACAGGTTCTGACATATTCTGATACTATTGTAGATAACCTCGAAAAATAATAATGTTCACGTACTCTATCGATTGTATTTTTAATTCCAGAATGACCTCCGAGAGGTGAATCATGACACATGTGTAACACTAAATTTCTCATTAATCTTGGAACCACAAGTTGAAAATTGTCTAAATTACTTGCTCTACGGGATTTCTTCTTTACGGAGCTATGAAATAATACGCCATTAATTAAAAGATAATCAGCCGCTTGTAATAATAATTTCCTAGCTTCTTTCTGTAAATTATGAAGTTTATTTTCTTCCAAGTAAATAATCATGGGTAATAAATCAAGATCTTTCCTTTGCAAATCTTTAATATTTTGGGGTGTTAAATCACTGTTTTTTTTAAATTTCAAGTTCTGATAACGTATTGTCATGATTTTGATTATTCATAATATTTTGAGTAGGTTTATCGAAATTATTGTCACTTGGCGTATCATACACCGTGGAAATATCAAAAATGTCTAGTTTGTCACTGCACTGGTCAGAGTCATTGTTAAGTTGGGTAACATTTACGGTTTCATACTTTTTGTTAAGTTTAGTTTTCTTCTTTTTGTATGCTGTTTCCTCAACATCGTCTGTATCAGCATCATAAACACATTCAGAGAAAATATCTATATTATTTACATTATATAGATATAAGAAGATGTGGTATGAGTGCCAATGAGACAACTCTCCATCCAAGTCAAAATTTATAAATGTAAACCATTATAGGTCAAAGTACGGTCTTCAACACGGAGCCTAGGCTCACACCGAACAGTAAGCTATAAAGGGCCCCAAAATTACTAGTGTAAAACCATTCAAACGGGAAAACCAACGGTCTAATCTATATAAAACGAGAAACGAGAAACACTTATGAACCACATCAATAAACGACAACTACTGAACATCAGATTCCTGACTTAGGACAGGTGCAAACAAATGCAGCGGGTTTAAACGTTTTAATGGTACCAAACCTTCACCCTTTTTCTGAAACAATAGTGTAACATCACAACATAGAAAGACACACTATAAAATATCAACTGAAATAGCTTAACTCAATCAAAGGACATAGTAACACCATTGAACATACACTGAACAAATAAATTTGACCTATGATACAATGTAAATTCAAAATAAATAAACTAAGGGAAGAATAATAAAAGTAACATGTTATATCGGTATGAAATGTTAAACAATTTAAGAAAAACAATATGCTCGAACAAAAATATCAGCCATTTGCAATAACTTTAAACACAGGTAAATAAAATAATTTTGTTGTTAGGTATACGTATACAGTTACAATAGAGAAAGGAAATATTTTAACAAAATAAATAATTTTGATGTTCATAGTACGAAGTGGAAATTTATATTAGTACCAAACACTTATCAAAGCTGGTATATAGACCAGATATAAGCCTGAATAACATTAAATAGCAAAAAAAGCATTACAATTAGTATCAACAGGTCAAATAAACAAGAAAGTACGATTTGAGAGTACTCGCAGTTACTGACAGCTAGTTAAAAGCCAAAACAAATAATAATAAAAAATCATGCATCAGAGACTAAAATCAACTAAAACACATCCCAGGGATTTAGTATTTTAACGTCATGGACAGTCAAAGAAGACATGACTAGTGCAATGCCAAAAATAAATGTATCGACAGACAGTAGGATAGTTAGGAGTTTAACCTCTTTATAGATCAAAATGAACGTGGGTGTGTCTTTAAACATCCCGTTTGAAAAGAATACAAATTTAGTTATGTTTTAATTTGCTGATGACAAAATCGATATTAGTGCCAATGTAAACTATATTCAAAGATCTAATTACAACATTGGTAAGATAACCTGAACTAATAAGTTTATTTAAAGGTTCGATGAGTTTACACGGATCATATAGTGATTTCCGCGCTTTAAGTACAATATTACCGTAAAATTTAGGATGTGAAATACCGTTTTAATCAGTTTTCTACAGGTACAGCCAAATTTACTAATCAAATCTTTGTATCTATGAAAGAACTTAGCAAAAGTTTTACGTAATTTATGGTAACGAAATCCCTGACTTAATAATTTACTAGTGATGTATTGATTACGTTCGTTAAAATCTATGACATCACTACACACACGGGCATACCGAACGAGTTGGGATATATACACACCGTATGATGGAGCCAAAGGAACATCGCCGTCTAAAAAAGGAAAATTAACAATAGGGAATGAAAAATCGTCTCTTTTGTCGTAAATTTTCGTATGGAGTTTTCCTTTAGAGATTGAAATGTCCAAGTCCAGAAAAGGACAACTACTGCTGTTTATGTTAGATTTAGTTAAAGTAAGTTCTATTGGGTAAATTTCGGTAGTATATTTAGAGAACTCTGGATTATTTAACGAAAAATATCATCTAGATAACGGAAGGTATTGTTGAATGTATCAACCAAATGTAACAATGACGTGTCTTTACTGAGTTTGGTCATAAACTGAGATTCATAGCAATACAGGAATAAATCTGCTATTAAAGGGGCGCAGTTAGTGCCCATAGGAATACCTACTACTTGTCGATACACTTTATCGCCGAAACGTACATATATGTTGTCCAGGAGAAAATTTAAAGCTTCAATCATATCTTCACATTTCCAGTAAGTGTATCTAGCATACTTTCCTTTTCGTTACAGAAAAGGCTTTAAACGAGTTACAGCAAATAAATTTGTAATGAGATTTTCAAAAGACCATTTAATTAAATATGAAAACTTTTCTTGATAAGATTGTGTGGAAGTGTAGTATATATATAGAGAGTAGAAAAATCATAACTGTCAACAGAATTAAAAGGACTATCAAAAGCATGTATTTTATCTAAAACCTCTAAAGAATTTTTAAGTACATTTATGACCGTTGCGGATTCGGTTTCAGAATTATGAAGAAAGTCAGCTAAATTTCTGCCGGACGGCAATTTGATTTGCCCAGTTCGTTCTGTGACATAAGGAAAGAATGGATCGTCTTCATCTGGACTGATGACGGGTTCATCATTTTGTCTTGTACATCGGGATAATGCATCTGCTACTTGCATTTGTTCGGCTGGTTTATATTGCAGGTCGAAATTGAATTGTTGTAAAATAGCCATCCATCGTTCATAAATTGCACCCTTGAATTGTTTTTGAAAAATAGGTCTAAAAGCTTGATGGTCACATTCAACAACAAATTTATTTCCACGTAAATAATCAGCGCAGTCTAGAATACTAACTACTATGCCCAAAAGTTCGAGTTTTGTAGGTCCATAGGACTGTTGCCATCTACTTAAAGATTTTGAACCAAATCGTATAACTCTTGGTTGTTCTTCACCGTTTACATTAGGATGCATTTGATATAACATGTAACCAATTCCACGCGAAGATGTGTCTACAGCAAGTCTATATGTCAAATCATAATTGGGAAATGCTAATATTTTCGAGTTCAGTAACGCATATTTCAAATCATTAAATGACGATTGTTGTTCAACATTCCAAACGAAAAACTGACCCTTTTTCAGTAATCTAGTTAATGGTGATATTTTTGCACTGAAATTCGGAATAAATTTTCGGAACCAGTTAAGCATTCCTATAAGGCGTCGTAGCTCTTTTACATTTTTAGGCGGTGGGTATTCTTGAATTGCCTGTACTCGATCAGGTGGCGGACTTACTCCTTCCTTTGAAATAGAATGGCCTAAAAAGATACATGACGACTGAGCAAACGAACACTTCTTTGGTCCCAACTTAAGTCCTGCAGAACGAAATCTATGAAAAACTTCTTGTAAGTCAGTAATATGTTGCTCAAATGTCTCCGAGCATATCAAAACATCGTCAAGATAACAAAGACATGACTTAAATTTGAGTCCATGCAACACTTTGTCCATGAGTAATTGGAAAGATGCTGGTGATGACGAAAGTCCCATCGGTAAACGCAAAAATTTATATGTACCAAAGCATGTACTAAATGCTGTGTAGCGTGTAGAATCGGGGTCGATGCCCAACTGGAAAAATCCAGAGGACAAATCAATTGACGATATATAGTTTGGAACAAATTGTGAAAATGACTCTGTAGGTTCTTGTAGATTAGGAATAAAATATTTAAACTGTTCGGTACATGAATTTAAATATCTAAAATCGCAACAAAATCTATATTGTGATAAGGCTGCATCCTTTTCGTTTTGAAAAGTATCATTTTGTCTTTTTCGTTTAGTCACCAAGACTATTGGACTTGTGATAGGCACATTTTCTTCCTCGCTAATCGGTGCTATGATTCCTTGTTTAAGGAGTTCATCTAAATGGTGCCGCAATACTTCTCTTTTATGTGGCGGGAGTCGATAAGGTTGTTGGTGTTTTGGTTTAACATCAGGTTTAAGATTTATTGTATGTTGTACATAAGTTGAGAACCCTAGATCAGGATTTTCTTTTGTTACGAAAATGTCTTTGTTTTCATATAAACAGTCAGTTAATTGCGTTGTTTGTTCCGGATTTAATGGTTCAGGAATAAAAAAAATTTGACAAAAACACAGTTTTGGTTTCATCGGTAAATTCATTGTTTTTACCAGTTGAAATAATCTGATTATTGGATCCACTGATCTGTACATTTTGAACTACAGGGGGACATTTAATGTCTTCAGTTATAACACTAAAGTCAGCATTCAATATCTGAAAATTCGCCAATATTGACCCTTTAGAGACTGAAATTGTTGTATTTGTAGGGTTCATTAACTTCAAAGGAATAGTTTTATCAATTGACACAGTGACTAACGCTTTTGCAAGAAGCAGTCCTTTTCCTAACGAAAACGCATTGTTTGTACATATACCTTGAAGACCAACAGATAAATATTTCGGCACATTTGCCCGAACAAAAATTTCAGAATTTGGCTGAATACTTAGCCTTTTATTACATTTCACATAATGATATTTACTGTTTGTGTTAAATTCACTGATCTTCAATGTAATATTACTAGATTTCAAGTATTCCATACCTAAAATTAACGGATGTGATGTCGTGCTAAGAATGTACACTTTGACCTCATGTAAACCTTGATTCGTTTTAATTGTTACGGAAGAAGTTCCTTCCATAAATATTAATTGTCCATTTGCTAATTTAATGGGTTCAGTGAACCTACTGATATCGGATTTAACATGCCTTGGTAAAGATTTGTATAGTGCAGCGGACATAATGTTAATTGAACTTCCAGTGTCAATCAAAGCTGCGATATCAACATTATCACAACAAACATTCATATATATAAAATTATCAAAAGTAGATAGGTTATCTGGTTTGGAATCGGTATAGTTGACTTGTTAAGACCTCGAATTTATGGACCCGAACGATTTGGCCTTGTATCGGTCGGTTATTGGTTGTTTTCCTGATTTGGTTTAAAGGATTTGCATCGAAAAGCAGTGTGACCCGTTTGGTGACAAATTTGGCATTTATTACTTGTTGTTTGTCCAAATCCATTCCAATTGCAATCTCGTTTCCTATGTCCTGGAAAATTACAGTTGAAACAATTTGAATTGGTGTTTGGGTATTGATACTGTTGTCTCCTTTGAAAATTATTTTGTGGCGACTCGTATTGGCTATTTGATGATATTTGTGGGGCTTTCGAAATTAAAAGCTCTGACACATTTTTACTGAGCTTAGCAACTTCATTCGTAAGACTAGCGAATTCAGAGGAATTTTTAACTTCAGAATCATGTTGTGTAGGTTGCGAGGTAGAGTTATTGACATCGTCGTGTTTTGATGTTGAAATCTGATTTATAGCAGAAGTGAGGCTTGAAATCTGAGATTTGAGATTAGAAATTTCGCTTTGTTCAGTCGGAGAGCTAGAAACTGCATTTTCAAATATCATCTCACGGTATCCACATGTTTCGGCCATTTTAGTAGACGTTAAAGCGGCCGACAAATCTGATGGCTGACCAGCCCGTACGAAAAATGCCATTTTCTCTGGTAGGCCCTCTATGAATCTAGCCAAAACCTCATGATCAGGTTTGTGTAAAAGGTTTCCCTTTTCAAGGATTTGACTATGGAAATCTTCAAGCTGTTGAGATTTTCCTAATTTAAAGGTGTTAAAAATTTGACCCTCCATCATGGCCATAGCGCTGTGATTTTTAAAATTTGTAAATTTTTCTTCAAACAAAACTTCGATGGCGTTCCAGGATTCTTTTGATCTTTCACTCAGGGTATTAAACCAGGTTAATGCTGGACCTTTTAAATGAAGATGAAACGCGGCTACTTTTTTCCCGTCAAAATCACGAAGATCGTGCAAAAGGGCATATGACTTAAATTCCGATAAAAATTTCTTTGCGTTGTCCTGGGAATAACCCGAAAATGTTGAGCAGTTGGCAAGTTTTTTCCATTTTGGCAAACGAGTTTGGGTTTTTTGGAAGCGATGAATCTAAATTTGTAGAATGCAATTTTAGCGTGGAACCTTTCCTTGGTGTTGGTAGGGAGAGAAAAATGTCATGTTCTTTAAATTCGTTAAATTCTAGAAAATCTGGAGTTAAAATAGTATTATCAAAACCATCTTCATTTTGATACAAAAACGTAGATTCAGCGGTGTTATTAATTTCAGCAGAAGAAAAATCAATACCTGGACTACTCATGTCAATTACAGTTCAAATTGTAGCGTACCAATGTACACATACAGAAAAAGGTTATACATCTCTTGCATTTTGTAGCGCAGATTCCAACACATATACCAAACTTGGAACTGGAATATTGTAGCGCGACAATTTGCACATACAATCATTAAGTATAGTAATAAACGTACTTACAGGTAACTGGAGTTGAATGTTTTAAATAAATCCCTGTCAAGGCAGAATTCGCTGGTATTATAACTAAATACAGTACATATTACACAACAAAGTTTTTAACAACCACAATCTCGACAGGTTTGGACACGGGTGAATACCATCATAATATCCAGTAAAAAAGATAACTAGAAAAGTATGTTTGCGTATAAAGTTCATGGAAACATATAAAATTAAAGTCACAATATTAATAAATATAATTTAGGTCCTCCACCATGATAGATCCGTGTTTTTAGTTACTCGCTTGGCTTTATAAATAATTAAACACTATATTTCTGTTCTAATTTTCTATTATCTCAACTACATATGTACAGTTATGCTACAAATCTACAACTCCCAGTTTTGGCTACACGTGCTGGTATTATCTCTAAAGTAATGAATATTCATTAGCTATGTAGGCGTGTCAAAATCGTATTACTCGATAATGACCAGCCAGTACACACTGTTATGATTTCATTAACCAGTATTAAAAAGATAAATATAACACAGAATATACCTTGCCCAAATTCACACTTCAATCAGTTCACGAAGATAAACTACGTCTTCTTCAAACCAGTAGTTAATAGGCAACTATGGACAGGTCAATTAATTTATCAACAAGTCAACTAAGAGCAAATAAGGGAATTATGTGCAGTTTTGACACAATTATTAAATTACTTTATAAACTCACGAAGCAGCAGACAGAGCATGGTACACAATATCCTCTTTTCTTTGAAGTGCGATAATGTTATTGTATATATACATGTATTGTTTATAATATTTTTGATTGTCATCATCATCTAACACGGATATGTGAACTATGGTCATGTTATTACAGGAGACCTCAACATCGTCGAAGACCGTGAGGTCATAACTTTTCTAAAGAAAGGACCGAAATACCGTCCTCCATCTATAATAGATTGGAAACAGTGTCGTCAGGTCATTAAAGACGCTCTGTCTGCCTACTGTAAAAATTGGTGCAAACGTGAAAAATCGGATAAAAAATCTTTAGACAGTTATTTGAATAAAATTATGAATACTGTTAATATTTGAATATCTCATTTAGAAAACAATTCTGAAATTAATAATAGGATCCATGATATTCCCATTTCAAGAATATAAAATAAACTCAAGGTACTCGCAGAGCGGTTTGTGTTCGTACCGGCAGACAAGGCAGCCAATAATGTAGTGGTGGTGTGACGCATATACTACACGGAAGTTCTTCAAAACGAAATTATCAATTCCTCTACACTCAGGTCCGTTCGCACCACAGAGAGTCAAATCGTTAACAAGCATACCACTGCCACTACCCAACTTAAAGCATCTTCCGAACATTTGAAAATCCCTACCATGTACTGGTTACCGAAATTACACAAAAAACCATTTAAATTCCGTTTCATCTCCGCATCGAGTAAGTGTTCTACTACTAATCTATCAGTTCTTCTAACTACCTCCTTACTACTATCAAAGAACTGGTTATTAACTTTGTAATAAAGCTTATGAAAATAATGGTATTAATTATTTTGGAGTGTTAAAATTCTCTAGAGGTTTTAGATAAAATACATGCTTTTGATGGTCCTTATAATTCTGTTGACAGTTATGATTTTCTACTCTGTACACTACACTTCAACACAATCTTATAAAGAAAAGTTTTGTATTTTATAAAATGGTCTTTCGAAAAATCTCATTGTAATTTTATTTGCTGTAACTCGTTTAAAGCCTTTTTCTGTAACGAAAAGGAAAGTATGCTAGATACACTTACTGGAAATGTGAGGATATGATTGAAGCTTTAAATTTTCTGCTAGATAATATTTATGTACGTTTCGGCGATAAAGTGTATCGTCAGGTAGTAGGTATTCCTATGGGCACTAACTGTGCCCTTTAATAGCAGATTTATTTCTATATTGCTATGAATCTCAGTTTATGACCAAACTCAGTAAAGACCCATCATTGTTATATTTAGTTGATACATTCAACAATACCTACCGTTATCTGGATGATATTTTTCGTTAAATAATCCAGAGTTCTCTAAATATACTTCCGAAATTTACCCAAAAGAACTTACTTTAACTAAATCTAACATAAACAGCAGCAGTTACCCTTTTCTAGATTTAGACATTTCAATTTCTAACGGGAAACTACATACTAAAATTTACGACAAAAGAGACGATTTTCATTTCCTATTGTTAATTTTCCATTTTAGACGGCGATGTGCCTTTGGCTCCATCATACGGTGTTTATATATCCCAACTCGTTCGGTATGCCCGTGTGTGTTCTGATGTCATAGATTTTAACGAACGTAATCAATGCATCACTGGGAAATTATTGTGTCAGGGATTTCGATACCATAAATTACTTAAAACTTTTACTAAATTCTTTCATAGATACAAAGATTTGATTAGTAAATTTGGCTGTACCTGTAGAAAACTTATTAAAATGGTATTTCACATCCTAAATTTTACGGTAATATTGTACTTAAAGCGAGGAAATCACTATGTGATCCGTGTAAACTCATCGAACCTTTAAACAAACTTATAAGTAAGGGTTATCGTACCAATATTGTAATTAGATCTCTGAATATAGTTTACATTGGCACTAATATCGATTTTGTCATTAGCAAATTAAAACATAACTAAGTTGTATCTTCTTTTGAGGCGGGATGTTTAGAGACACACACACGTTAATTTTTATCTCTTAAGAAGTAGCTCCTCACTATCCTACTACCTGTCGATACATTTATTTTGGCATTGCACAAGTCATGTCTTCTCTGACTGTTCATGACGTTAAAATACTAAATCCCTGGGATGTGTTTTAGTTGATTTTAGTCTCTGATGCATGATTTTTATCATTAATTGTTTTGGCTTTTAACTAGCTGTCAGTAGCTGCAGTACTCTCAAATCGTACTTTCTTGTTAATTCGACCTGTTGATACTATTTTTAATACTTTTTGTTATTTTATATTAATATGGATCTTGTCTGTATACCAGCTTTGATTATTTGGAATATCTACTAATTCTCACTTCTTCATACTACATTTGTATGAACATCAAGATTATTCTCCTTTAATCTGTACAGGAAGTTTTATTGTTGATATTTACCCTTATGTATCTAGTGTTAAATTAGGTATTTATATGACAGACCTTTCTTGGTATTCCTAATTATTGGAAGATTTTATATAGACAGAAAAAGTATACCTAAAACGACAAAGTTATTTTCATTTACTTGTATATATTATGAAAACCGGTTTTTCAAAAGTTATTATTTTCTAAGGGTTAAATATTTCGCGATGGTGTCTTGCCATGGCTTTATTTGGACTTGTTTGCTTTTGGCCTTGAATGTTTGTCCCTAATATTTTATTAACTATGTATTTACTTTCAGGTATCACAGATCGAATTTATTCGTTCATAGTGTGTTAATTTACGTTTTGATTGAGTTAAGCCTTCCAATTGATGTTTTACCGTGTGTTTTCTATGTTGTGATGTTATACTATTGTTTCAGAAAAGGGAGAAGGTTTGGTACCATTAAAACGTTTAATCCCGCTGCAAATGTTTGCACCTGTCCTAAGTCAGGAATCTGATGTACAGTAGTTGTCGTTTGTTTATGTAATTTATACGTGTTTCTCGTTTCTCGTTTTTATATAGACTAGACCGTTGGTTTTACCGTTTGAATGGTTTTACACTAGTACTTTTGGGGCCCTTTATAGCTTGTTGTTCGGTGTGAGCCAAGGCTCCGTGTTGAAGGCCGTACATTGACCCATAATGGTTTACTTTTATAAATTGTTATTTGGATGGAGAGTTGTCTCATTGGCACTCACACCACATCTTCCTATATCTATTTACTGCAGGGTTTGTTACTCGTGCTGTGTGGATGCAGTAGAATGTGTCCCCGTGCTTGTAGTGTATGCCCTTATATATATTTTCAGTTATTGGTTGTTTGCCTGTGAGAGAGCTTTCACATGTTTATTTTATCTTAGTATTAAACCTTTATTGTGTATTCAATATTACGGCGTTTGGATGTATTGATACTCATCCACGCCTGCTATTTTTATTATTGCCCCTGCTATGGTTTTACTAAGATTTCTTACAACCTCTGTTTTTGCCCTGTGTTTGTTATATATGTCAGTTTTGTTATATTTAAGTCTTTACGTCGGGCCTTTTATAACAGTTTTGTAAGAGTTCTTTACTGCATTCCCTATTATTCCCTATTCCGTAACTGTGATCCTCATTCAATGTCATAACCTCCGGTCTTTTGTATTGTTCCTATACCCTATTTAATAATCATGATTTTACGGAATGGAAAGAAAATTATAAACAACACATCTTGTAGGTTATCTACGTGCATAAATAAACGTATTGGTAATTCTACTACAGCCAGATTATTTAACAAAATGCACGTGGATATCCACAAATTTTCCCGTGCAATGCCAAAAATGACTAACCTGTTTTAGATTAACTTCTCAAAATACTATACGGTCAACAGTGAACGGGAGAACCTTTTCGCTCTCCTTTTCCTGTGATATTACCTGAAAACTCAAAACCTAATATATGTGGTAACTTGAACCCAACCTAAGTGTGGTATTCAATATGTGGGACAGACGGGACGAGAGTATTACAAAAGAAATCAAGAACATCTCTACCGCTTTCGTAGACCCAAAAATTCAAAAGTTTAGTATATCAACATTTAAATAAGCATAATCACAATCTTAAATATATAAAATTCCAACCCTCGAAACCGTTCAGAAACAACCAGGAGAATCACACAAGCAGTTTGAAAAATCACGCGAAGTTCGCGAATTGTTTTGGATAAAAGACTTCAAACAGCTTATCCTCTCGGTCTCAATGACAAAATATTAGGGCAGGGAACATATCTAAAACTTCTATCGATGTCATTAATATTGTTGATAAACGACTTAGAAATAATAGGTCTCATGGTAAACGCAAAACCGTAATCAACGTATTAAACATCGTATAAATTATACACTTGCTGATCTGTTATCTATAAAAAGAATAATGGTAGACATCAAGTATTATGCAAACTGGGTCAGATACCTATAAGTAAATTATATGCTATTTTTCTGGAGTGTGATAAAATTTCTTTTTTTAGCCCGTTTTATGAATACACCCGTATTATTACAGCCTTTTGTCATCACAGGCTATTTCCTAGTATTGATAAACCTGAAAATCATAAACGACATTTTCTTAAATTAAAATATATAAATAGAGGTATTGATTTTATTAATTTGTCTAGCATATTCAATGACTCTTCCGTATATAGCTTAATACCTCCATATTTTGATAATATAGAACAACCCATTATTTCGTATTCTTATAAAAAACCGAGCAGAAATTTGATTTTTAATTATACGTCAATTACATCAGACGTCAATATAGAAAATAATGTTCCTTCCACTTGAGACTGCGAAACATCTAGTTTTATATATGTTCCCTATGGTCATGTTATTACAGGAGACCTCAACATCGTCGAAGACCGTGAGGTCATAACTTTTCTAAAGAAAGGACCGAAATACCGTCCTCCATCTATAATAGATTGGAAACAGTGTCGTCAGGTCATTAAAGACGCTCTGTCTGCCTACTGTAAAATTGGTGCAAACGTGAAAATCGGATAAAAATCTTTAGACAGTTATTTGAATAAAATTATGAATACTGTTAATATTCGAATATCTCATTTAGAAAACAATTCTGAAATTAATAATAGGATCCATGATATTCCCATTTCAAGAATAAAAATAAACTCAAGGTACTCGCAGAGCGGTTTGTGTTCGTACCGGCAGACAAGGCAGCCAATAATGTAGTGGTGGTGTGACGCATATACTACACGGAAGTTCTTCAAAACGAAATTATCAATTCCTCTACATTCAGGTCCGTTCGCACCACAGAGAGTCAAATCGTTAACAAGCATACCACTGCCACTACCCAACTTAAAGCATCTTCCGAACATTTGAAAATCCCTACCATGTACTGGTTACCGAAATTACACAAAAAACCATTTAAATTCCGTTTCATCTCCGCATCGAGTAAGTGTTCTACTACTAATCTATCAGTTCTTCTAACTACCTCCCTTACTACTATCAAAGAACTGGTTATTAACTTTTGTAATAAAGCTTATGAAAATAATGGTATTAATTATTTTTGGAGTGTTAAAAATTCTCTAGAGGTTTTAGATAAAATACATGCTTTTGATGGTCCTTATAATTCTGTTGACAGTTATGATTTTTCTACTCTGTACACTACACTTCCACACAATCTTATAAAGAAAAAGTTTTTGTATTTGATAAAATGGTCTTTCGAAAAATCTCATTGTAATTTTATTTGCTGTAACTCGTTTAAAGCCTTTTTCTGTAACGAAAAAGGAAAGTATGCTAGATACACTTACTGGAAATGTGAGGATATGATTGAAGCTTTAAATTTTCTGCTAGATAATATTTATGTACGTTTCGGCGATAAAGTGTATCGTCAGGTAGTAGGTATTCCTATGGGCACTAACTGTGCCCTTTAATAGCAGATTTATTTCTATATTGCTATGAATCTCAGTTTATGACCAAACTCAGTAAAGACCCATCATTGTTATATTTAGTTGATACATTCAACAATACCTACCGTTATCTGGATGATATTTTTCGTTAAATAATCCAGAGTTCTCTAAATATACTTCCGAAATTTACCCAAAAGAACTTACTTTAACTAAATCTAACATAAACAGCAGCAGTTACCCTTTTCTAGATTTAGACATTTCAATTTCTAACGGAAACTACATACTAAAATTTACGACAAAAGAGACGATTTTTCATTTCCTATTGTTAATTTTCCATTTTAGACGGCGATGTGCCTTTGGCTCCATCATACGGTGTTTATATATCCCAACTCGTTCGGTATGCCCGTGTGTGTTCTGATGTCATAGATTTTAACGAACGTAATCAATGCATCACTGGGAAATTATTGTGTCAGGGATTTCGATACCATAAATTACTTAAAACTTTTACTAAATTCTTTCATAGATACAAAGATTTGATTAGTAAATTTGGCTGTACCTGTAGAAAACTTATTAAAATGGTATTTCACATCCTAAATTTTACGGTAATATTGTACTTAAAGCGAGGAAATCACTATGTGATCCGTGTAAACTCATCGAACCTTTAAACAAACTTATAAGTAAGGGTTATCGTACCAATATTGTAATTAGATCTCTGAATATAGTTTACATTGGCACTAATATCGATTTTGTCATTAGCAAATTAAAACATAACTAAGTTGTATCTTCTTTTGAGGCGGGATGTTTAGAGACACACACACGTTAATTTTATCTCTTAAGAAGTAGCTCCTCACTATCCTACTACCTGTCGATACATTTATTTTGGCATTGCACAAGTCATGTCTTCTCTGACTGTTCATGACGTTAAAATACTAAATCCCTGGGATGTGTTTTAGTTGATTTTAGTCTCTGATGCATGATTTTTATCATTAATTGTTTTTGGCTTTTAACTAGCTGTCAGTAGCTGCGAGTACTCTCAAATCGTACTTTCTTGTTAATTCGACCTGTTGATACTATTTTTAATACTTTTTGTTATTTTATATTAATATGGATCTTGTCTGTATACCAGCTTTGATTATTTGGAATATCTACTAATTCTCACTTCTTCATACTACATTTGTATGAACATCAAGATTATTCTCCTTTAATCTGTACAGGGAAGTTTTATTGTTGATATTTACCCCTTATGTATCTAGTGTTAAATTAGGTATTTATATGACAGACCTTTCTTGGTATTCCTAATTATTGGAAGATTTTATATAGACAGAAAAAGTATACCTAAAACGACAAAGTTATTTTTCATTTACTTGTATATATTATGAAAACCGGTTTTTTCAAAAGTTATTATTTTCTAAGGGTTAAATATTTCGCGATGGTGTCTTGCCATGGCTTTATTTGGACTTGTTTGCTTTTTGGCCTTGAATGTTTGTCCCTAATATTTTATTAACTATGTATTTACTTTCAGGTATCACAGATCGAATTTATTCGTTCATAGTGTGTTAATTTACGTTTTTGATTGAGTTAAGCCTTCCAATTGATGTTTTACCGTGTGTTTTCTATGTTGTGATGTTATACTATTGTTTCAGAAAAAGGGAGAAGGTTTGGTACCATTAAAACGTTTAATCCCGCTGCAAATGTTTGCACCTGTCCTAAGTCAGGAATCTGATGTACAGTAGTTGTCGTTTGTTTATGTAATTTATACGTGTTTCTCGTTTCTCGTTTTTTATATAGACTAGACCGTTGGTTTTACCGTTTGAATGGTTTTACACTAGTACTTTTGGGGCCCTTTATAGCTTGTTGTTCGGTGTGAGCCAAGGCTCCGTGTTGAAGGCCGTACATTGACCCATAATGGTTTACTTTTATAAATTGTTATTTGGATGGAGAGTTGTCTCATTGGCACTCACACCACATCTTCCTATATCTATTTACTGCAGGGTTTGTTACTCGTGCTGTGTGGATGCAGTAGAATGTGTCCCCGTGCTTGTAGTGTATGCCCTTATATATATTTTCAGTTATTGGTTGTTTGCCTGTGAGAGAGCTTTCACATGTTTATTTTATCTTAGTATTAAACCTTTATTGTGTATTCAATATTACGGCGTTTGGATGTATTGATACTCATCCACGCCTGCTATTTTTATTATTGCCCCTGCTATGGTTTTACTAAGATTTCTTACAACCTCTGTTTTTGCCCTGTGTTTGTTATATATGTCAGTTTTGTTATATTTAAGTCTTTACGTCGGGCCTTTTATAACAGTTTTGTAAGAGTTCTTTACTGCATTCCCTATTATTCCCTATTCCGTAACTGTGATCCTCATTCAATGTCATAACCTCCGGTCTTTTGTATTGTTCCTATACCCTATTTAATAATCATGATTTTACGGAATGGAAAGAAAATTATAAACAACACATCTTGTAGGTTATCTACGTGCATAAATAAACGTATTGGTAATTCTACTACAGCCAGATTATTTAACAAAATGCACGTGGATATCCACAAATTTTCCCGTGCAATGCCAAAAATGACTAACCTGTTTTAGATTAACTTCTCAAAATACTATACGGTCAACAGTGAACGGGAGAACCTTTTCGCTCTCCTTTTCCTGTGATATTACCTGAAAACTCAAAACCTAATATATGTGGTAACTTGAACCCAACCTAAGTGTGGTATTCAATATGTGGGACAGACGGGACGAGAGTATTACAAAAGAAATCAAGAACATCTCTACCGCTTTCGTAGACCCAAAAATTCAAAAGTTTAGTATATCAACATTTAAATAAGCATAATCACAATCTTAAATATATAAAATTCCAACCCTCGAAACCGTTCAGAAACAACCAGGAGAATCACACAAGCAGTTTGAAAAATCACGCGAAGTTCGCGAATTGTTTTGGATAAAAGACTTCAAACAGCTTATCCTCTCGGTCTCAATGACAAAATATTAGGGCAGGGAACATATCTAAAACTTCTATCGATGTCATTAATATTGTTGATAAACGACTTAGAAATAATAGGTCTCATGGTAAACGCAAAACCGTAATCAACGTATTAAACATCGTATAAATTATACACTTGCTGATCTGTTATCTATAAAAAGAATAATGGTAGACATCAAGTATTATGCAAACTGGGTCAGATACCTATAAGTAAATTATATGCTATTTTTCTGGAGTGTGATAAAATTTCTTTTTAGCCCGTTTTATGAATACACCGTATTATTACAGCCTTTTGTCATCACAGGCTATTTCCTAGTATTGATAAACCTGAAAATCATAAACGACATTTTCTTAAATTAAAATATATAAATAGAGGTATTGATTTTATTAATTTGTCTAGCATATTCAATGACTCTTCCGTATATAGCTTAATACCTCCATATTTTGATAATATAGAACAACCCATTATTTCGTATTCTTATAAAAACCGAGCAGAAATTTGATTTTAATTATACGTCAATTACATCAGACGTCAATATAGAAAATAATGTTCCTTCCACTTGAGACTGCGAAACATCTAGTTTTATATATGTTCCCTATGGTCATGTTATTACAGGAGACCTCAACATCGTCGAAGACCGTGAGGTCATAACTTTTCTAAAGAAAGGACCGAAATACCGTCCTCCATCTATAATAGATTGGAAACAGTGTCGTCAGGTCATTAAAGACGCTCTGTCTGCCTACTGTAAAATTGGTGCAAACGTGAAAATCGGATAAAAATCTTTAGACAGTTATTTGAATAAAATTATGAATACTGTTAATATTCGAATATCTCATTTAGAAAACAATTCTGAAATTAATAATAGGATCCATGATATTCCCATTTCAAGAATAAAAATAAACTCAAGGTACTCGCAGAGCGGTTTGTGTTCGTACCGGCAGACAAGGCAGCCAATAATGTAGTGGTGGTGTGACGCATATACTACACGGAAGTTCTTCAAAACGAAATTATCAATTCCTCTACATTCAGGTCCGTTCGCACCACAGAGAGTCAAATCGTTAACAAGCATACCACTGCCACTACCCAACTTAAAGCATCTTCCGAACATTTGAAAATCCCTACCATGTACTGGTTACCGAAATTACACAAAAACCATTTAAATTCCGTTTCATCTCCGCATCGAGTAAGTGTTCTACTACTAATCTATCAGTTCTTCTAACTACCTCCTTACTACTATCAAAGAACTGGTTATTAACTTTTGTAATAAAGCTTATGAAAATAATGGTATTAATTATTTTTGGAGTGTTAAAATTCTCTAGAGGTTTTAGATAAAATACATGCTTTTGATGGTCCTTATAATTCTGTTGACAGTTATGATTTTCTACTCTGTACACTACACTTCCACACAATCTTATAAAGAAAAAGTTTTGTATTTGATAAAATGGTCTTTCGAAAAATCTCATTGTAATTTTATTTGCTGTAACTCGTTTAAAGCCTTTTTCTGTAACGAAAAAGGAAAGTATGCTAGATACACTTACTGGAAATGTGAGGATATGATTGAAGCTTTAAATTTTCTGCTAGATAATATTTATGTACGTTTCGGCGATAAAGTGTATCGTCAGGTAGTAGGTATTCCTATGGGCACTAACTGTGCCCCTTTAATAGCAGATTTATTTCTATATTGCTATGAATCTCAGTTTATGACCAAACTCAGTAAAGACCCATCATTGTTATATTTAGTTGATACATTCAACAATACCTACCGTTATCTGGATGATATTTTTTCGTTAAATAATCCAGAGTTCTCTAAATATACTTCCGAAATTTACCCAAAAGAACTTACTTTAACTAAATCTAACATAAACAGCAGCAGTTGCCCTTTTCTAGATTTAGACATTTCAATTTCTAACGGGAAACTACATACTAAAATTTACGACAAAAGAGACGATTTTCATTTCCTATTGTTAATTTTCCATTTTAGACGGCGATGTGCCTTTGGCTCCATCATACGGTGTTTATATATCCCAACTCGTTCGGTATGCCCGTGTGTGTTCTGATGTCATAGATTTTAACGAACGTAATCAATGCATCACTGGGAAATTATTGTGTCAGGGATTTCGATACCATAAATTACTTAAAACTTTTACTAAATTCTTTCATAGATACAAGGATTTGATTAGTAAATTTGGCTGTACCTGTAGAAAACTTATTAAAATGGTATTTCACATCCTAAATTTTACGGTAATATTGTACTTAAAGCGAGGAAATCACTATGTGATCCGTGTAAACTCATCGAACCTTTAAACAAACTTATAAGTAAGGGTTATCGTACCAATATTGTAATTAGATCTCTGAATATAGTTTACATTGGCACTAATATCGATTTTGTCATTAGCAAATTAAAACATAACTAAGTTGTATCTTCTTTTGAGGCGGGATGTTTAGAGACACACACGTTAATTTTATCTCTTAAGAAGTAGCTCCTCACTATCCTACTACCTGTCGATACATTTATTTTTGGCATTGCACAAGTCATGTCTTCTCTGACTGTTCATGACGTTAAAATACTAAATCCCTGGGATGTGTTTTAGTTGATTTTAGTCTGATGCATGATTTTTATCATTAATTGTTTTTGGCTTTTAACTAGCTGTCAGTAACTGCGAGTACTCTCAAATCGTACTTTCTTGTTAATTCGACCTGTTGATACTATTTTTAATACTTTTTGTTATTTTATATCAATATGGATCTTGTCTGTATACCAGCTTTGATTATTTGGAATATCTACTAATTTTCACTTCTTCATACTACATTTGTATGAACATCAAGATTATTCTCCTTTAATCTGTACAGGAAGTTTTATTGTTGATATTTACCCTTATGTATCTAGTGTTAAATTAGGTATTTATATGACAGACCTTTCTTGGTATTCCTAATTATTGGAAGATTTTATATAGACAGAAAAGTATACCTAAAACGACAAAGTTATTTTTCATTTACTTGTATATATTATGAAAACCGGTTTTTCAAAAGTTATTATTTTCTAAGGGTTAAATATTTCGCGATGGTGTCTTGCCATGGCTTTATTTGGACTTGTTTGCTTTTGGCCTTGAATGTTTGTCCCTAATATTTTATTAACTATGTATTTACTTTCAGGTATCACAGATCGAATTTATTCGTTCATAGTGTGTTAATTTACGTTTTGATTGAGTTAAGCCTTCCAATTGATGTTTTACCGTGTGTTTTTCTATGTTGTGATGTTATACTATTGTTTCAGAAAAGGGAGAAGGTTTGGTACCATTAAAACGTTTAATCCCGCTGCAAATGTTTGCACCTGTCCTAAGTCAGGAATCTGATGTACAGTAGTTGTCGTTTGTTTATGTAATTTATACGTGTTTCTCGTTTCTCGTTTTTTATATAGACTAGACCGTTGGTTTTACCGTTTGAATGGTTTTACACTAGTACTTTTGGGGCCCTTTATAGCTTGTTGTTCGGTGTGAGCCAAGGCTCCGTGTTGAAGGCCGTACATTGACCTATAATGGTTTACTTTTATAAATTGTTTTTTGGATGGAGAGTTGTCTCATTGGCACTCACACCACATCTTCCTATATCTATTGAGGATACCTTTGTATTTTACTATCACATTTCTTTTACATGTCAGCACGAACTATGGGCTTTCCCACAACTATTTTTAGAAACAAAACAAATATGTGGTATATAAGTTAAGGACTTTTACAGACAAACACGTATATTATCCAGATGGGAGCCTCAATGAATTTTTTTAATTTATTTCAAATACTCTTTATCTATTTCCTTCTATTAAAAGGAACATTTAGCATTCCTATCTATTCACAGAGCTGATGGACTCATTCTTTTTAATTGTAGTCGGAATTAATCAACTATGCATCTATATACACCCATTACTTAGAGTAATACATGGAATTTCACTCTAGCACCTAGTTCTTTTAGGTCACAATATATATTCGACGTAAAACTATTCAAGGGGTGCCTAGAATAGCATGAATTATATATACAGGTAATGCATTTTCGTAAACTTTGTAGAGGAACATAGATTTGCAAAACTAATAGTGTATATTGCAGATTAACAAAGCAATTAGGTAGATTCATGGTATACCACCATCTTGGATTGTACTTTTGCAGTGAACAATCAGTCTAGTTGTTACCCAAATCTCCGAATTTGTAGACAGATGTTCAATATTATTGATTAGACTGTTTATCTTTATGAAGAAAACTTCCTGATTTATCGCATTATTAAAAATATTTTAACAAGTACCAAACATATGTGTTTTAGAATAAATTTGTTCAACTAAGCCGGTTAAGGCGAGATAACTCTTTAGTAAACCTCTATTGATAATTCATGATCGGTTTATCAGTGGATGTATTACTGCTAAAATATTGCGTTTTATGATGATATTAAATATATATATATATAACATGGATAATACAACAAAAGAAGTGATATCGTCCAAAACAAATCTTGCTGAGGGATATCATGGAAGGATAACAGCCCCATTATAACAAAGCTATTACAAAAGGAAAAATATTATTGTCCAAGATTCAAACGTATTAACAAAGAGTAATGCCTTCTTAGCTAGTTCACTTAAATGGACTTTTAGGTTGTGGAAAAAGGGGGGGATTCTGATGAGTGTGTATAGACACACTCAAGTGGCAAGATTAAGGGGTTATGATCGTTTCCCGTAATTGTACGTCGGATCATATTAGGTTTTTACTTTCCTGCGGTACCGCAGGAAGTTCTGTTGAGACCATCTCATGTCTACCCTGAGTGGCCGGTTCTGAATTGGTACCAGTTCGAGCTTGACTGTTTCATGATACATAGTATGGACTATGTATTCAGCGTGCATATAGAGTTTTATGATATAGAAACTGTTAATCTTTACTCCCCTGAAACCAGGGGGTGATGCGAATAAGACCCGACGTATTTGAGGATCATAACCCTCGTTCTCTTTAGGATGAACCTTGAGGAACTTGAGCATCCATTGCTACCAATGGTGCACAGATTTGTCAGTTAAATCAATCATGTCGGCATTCTGTTATCATGTCAGACCTCGTCATTCAAAGTGAACTGTGGCCGTTATTTCCACATTAATTATTTGTTTGTTATGTTTTTGCCTGAAACTTGATTCTTTGATTAATGTTAAAGTTTATCAATTATTATTACGAATGAATAAAATGACTATGTTTTGTAATATTGTATAAATGTATGGTGTGTTATCACTTAATCATTTTAAATATTTTACTTTTTATGCAATAAAGTTTCGATAATATCTGAAAAAGCTCCTGCAATCTAGTATTAAGTATGGAGTGGTACATTATTAAATGTGATTGAAAAAATAAAGAATTGAAATTCAAAGAAACACGTGTTATGTTGTACATTTAAAATGTGTACGACCTTATTTCTGACCTGGCTAGACAAGAAATCGTCGTTTGTAATAGTTTAAAGACTTCTACTCAAAGTTGCAAAACGTAGCAGCTAAAGTGCCTAACAAGATTTTGTGAGGTAGACGAAATTGACCTTAAAACGATCGTATTGATTTTTGATGTTCAAAAAACGGCAGATCGGACATATTTTGACCTTATTTAATGACTACTTTAGTTTGGGAAAAATTGTAACTAATATATTAAAATGAGACTGAAAAATGTTGTTTTTTGTTCAGATAAACAATAATTTTACCTGGCGAAGCCGTGCGTAATATGTATTTCGGCATTTCTTTTCGAAAAATGACTTGTTTAATGGAATAAAACTTCTTATTCGTAAACTTCCTCTTTTCTCTCCGCAATAGGCTTTTAAAAAATAATTTATCAACTATATTCGGAAAATTTTGTGGAAATAGAAGAAGTGGCAATGCTTATCTTTCAGACCTTTACTTTCATTGATAAAACATAAAATTGACTCGTCCAGTGTCCAGTTTGGATGTCATTTAGGTTACTGTAAAATTCATGCACGTTCTGATTTAATCAATAGTTATGTATGAAAAGCATAAACAGTTTGAAGGTAAACTAATAATAACTTAAACCAAACAAATTGCATAAGATGCAATATCAATGACCGGTCCACACCATAACAAGTGATAGGGGTAAATTGGGTAGAGAGAAATTGTCAGATATTTTAAGTTCATTATTTTGCAATAAGCTGAAGCACGGGGAGGCACTCCACTGTCTCCACACGGCACTAAAGACAAACTCTGTAAAAAATAAAATTGAGAATGGAAATGGGTAATGTGTCAAAGACACAACAACCCGACCATAGAACAGACAACAGCAGAAGGTCCCCAATAGGTCTTCAATGCAGCGAGAAACTCCCGCACCCGGAGGCGTCCTTCAGCTGGCCCCTTTACAAATATATATACTGGTTCAGTGATAAGGGACGGCATACTTTACTCCAAATTATACACAAGAAACTAAAATTAAAAATCATACAAGACTAACAAAGGCCAGAGGCTCCTGACTTGGGACAGGCGCAAAAATGCAGCGGGGTTAAACATGTTTTTTGAAAAGTTTTAAAAGTGAGGCAAAATATATTCACCGAGAGAAGTGAGGCGAACAAAATTTCGGCGAGGGGTCTGGGGGCCGCTCAAGGCCCCCCAGAAGCTCTGGAAAAAATGACGCAAAATTTTGCATTCAGACCCATTCTGAGCGTTTCTCGGACCCAACGCAAGTTTTGTTTTAATTATGTTTTCGATAACATTCTGGTCTCAAAGCAAAATATATAGATTCATTGTAAGACTCTTAGTTTTTAGGGACAACATCAAAAAAGACCGATAAGTAGGATAAAGCAAAAATCGTATTTCACATAATTAAGTGTGTGGCTGCTGTTCTTTTTTTTTTTGAGTTTCGGCTTGCAGAAAATGTTTTATACCTGTCAATTATTTTTTTTTTCAAATCAAGTTAAGAGGGGGTTGATTATCGTTTATTTAACTATGTGAATTCAGATTTTATAACGCATTTCAATTACAACTTGATGTAGTTCCTAACTTGGATAAAAGGGTACACTCAGGGTAGACTCGGGAAAACTGTTCTTAGACCTCATTGCTACATTTTATACCGGCTGATTAATGTCGGATCTGTCTGTTCTGGTCTTGTATTGTGTTTAGACTTTGGTGTATTTTTTTGTGACTTTGAAATTTATGCACAGTACAATACTTTAAGTACCGCTAAAGTCGACGCTAGGGGCCGTCTTGACCTTGTTGTAGGGTATGAATGATTCTTTCATTGTTGAAGACCCTCAAGCGACTGTAAAGATGAAGAACATGAATAAAAACCCTGTTCATTGATAATTTGTGCTTTTTCTATGTAGAGTGTGCGATTTTGTCCCATGCACATTTACTCCATATCCCTTTATTTTCTATTTAAGGGCCCGAACACGGCTTAATGCAAGTTTAGTCCTTCAATGTAAAAGGTAGTATGGCAATACATGGTTTTTCTTTTTAAATCATTTGATGCCGGGAGATTGGTTGTCTCACTTTAATTTAACCCATGAGTCAGCTTTTTAGTTTTATTTACAGAAAAGCCTGAGAGCCAGTCTTGTATTCTTTAATATAAAGTTTAATTTTCCATGAAAAAACGACCAATTTTTCTATGTCCGGTAGCATCGAATCTTCTCAAATCATTTTTTCGAACAATATCTGGACATCGGTGGGCATGCAACATTGCCAAACCACATAACTTTTCACCCGTCATCGTTAATATTTCCCAAGTCTTAAGTCTACTCAAAGCAGAGAATGAACGTTTACAAAATACAGATGTTACGAGAAGAATCAACAACAGCCTAATATTGGACAACTAAAGCGTTAGTCATAAAGATTGATTGATTGATTAATTGATTGGTGTTCGCTTAACGCCGCCTCAGAACAAAGAAGCGAGAGCTAATTTCAAATATTTTTACAATTTAAAGTAGTTTTAAAAATTAGACAAAATGTCCTTAAATATGATAAAACTCAAGTTTAAAACAAAATTACTAAATTAAATTTACAAATGAAATTCAACACTTAGACAATAGTCATAAAGAAGGGCAAAAAACGAACAAAAGACAAACCCGGTAACAGATAAGACACATAACGACAAACAATGGACCATCAACACTGCATGAAAACTAAAAATAAATGAGGAATATGGATCCCGAAAAACAGGGGACGACGTCAGAGGGTGAACAGAACTTGCTTCTTGCAAGACACTCGCCTTGAAAACAATTTGATATGAAGACAAGCTTTTGTTTCAACTTATCATTTTTTTTTTCGAAATTTTCAACATGAGGCATTTGTATCATTTGCCTCAATGTAGTTACGGCCCTGATCTGAATAATCATAAGAATGGATGATAAATGCGACTATGCATGGTACCTATAGGACACAGAGGCATGATGATTAATTTATTGTGGAAGGAAAAGAAGCGACACACAAAATGAAGTCTTCTCGTTTAATAGTATAGATACTAGTTCAGTGATATCATAATGAACGCCATACTAAACTCCAAATTATACACAACTACTAGTTCAGTGATATCATAATGAACGCCATACTAAACTCCAAATTATACACAAGAAACTAAAATTAACAACTATATATTGGTTTCACTCCCCAGACTACAAAATGCCCCTGTCATCAATAGCAGACGCTAGAGAATTTGACAGTCTTTCACTATCTTAGTACTATCTTTGTGTTAATGTAAATTATCTCTTAGCAAAAAGCTTGTCCCCAATAGGTCTTCAATGCAGCGAGAAACTCCCGCACCCGGAGGCGTCCTTCAGCTGGCCCCTTAAGGTTTATGACCCCTTCTGTAGCCATTGTTGTACGAACTTTTCAAACTTCAATAGCATCAAAACTACAGATATAATGAATAATAGAGATAGGCCGTTTTGTACATATACCAAGGGGAAACTTGATACAAAGCATTATTATATACGGTTTCATTGCATTTAATAGAAAAAGAGGACTTTGTGGCAAATAAACCAAGATTTTTATAGAAAATCCACAGCCTTTAATACAGAGATTTTTGTTATAAAATTTGAAACATAGATTACTCACTTGCTTTTCTATGATGTGCTAGCGTTTATTTTTTACAAAAAGTTCTAAGCTACCTGTAAATTCCAAAATACCTCTGCTGAGTCACTAAAGTCGAGCGCACCCTAAAAGGTGTACTTGATTTGGTCCATATTTATATTTGTTTTAAGGGGACGACCATTTGATATTCTGGGGGGGGGGGCAGGAGGATTTGTTTTGGATCGGTTATTTATTTTTGTAAACTAAGAGGACAGATTATCTATTTTCTGCACTATTGAAGCAAGATTTTTCATTTTCATTAAAGCAAGGGACTGATTATTTATTTTCACAACTATGTTTATAATATTCGAAAACATACAATTTTTAAATTATTTGTTTATTATAAATAATACATGTACAGTCCTTGGATGGTGTAAACTTCCCACTAACACCATACACCATTACACCATTCACCATACACCATTACACCATACACCCTGTGCCATTACACCATACACGTTACACCTTTGCACCATACACCTTACACATTACACACTAATGCAATTTAATTTCAAAGAAAGCGTGCGACTACAAAATTATTTATTTATTTTAAAAAACGAATTTTGATCACAATATTGTAAATTAATGTATAAAATTAAAAATCAGTTCTTATCAATATTTTGCATAGTTTTAAATGTCGTACACCATTCATTCACACCATTCCCGATCGCACGTTACACCATTACACCATTCCCCTTACACCATAGTACCATACACCTTCTACCATTGCACCATGTGCCATACACCATTACACCATCCAAGGGCTGTATAGTCAAGTTATTATGTACCATTTAATCAGAATTAATTATTATCCTCTGCAGAAATGAATCTTCTATATTCCCCAATGCATATACATGTATTGCATACATACACAGTATTAAAGTTTGGTTGTAACTAAGGCTCTTTTAAAAGTATTGGCAAACATGTTTTGCCGAGCGGAGCGAGGCAAAATTTTTTTTGAAGGGTTTTTGAACCGCTGAAGGCTCAAGAAGCTATAGAACAAATGATGCACAATCATGCTTTCTGGGTGTTCCCCAGACCCTTTCTTAAACTGAAAATGCAAGTTCTGTTTTAATAATTTTTTGACAATATTTTGGTCTCAAAGCAAAATCACGTTATAGATTCAGTGTAAGACTTAAGTTTCTAGGGACAACATCAAAAGACAAATATGCATGATAAAGCAAAAATGTAATTCACATAGTTAAGTCTGTGGCTGCTGTGTTTTTTTAAACTCATGATCAAGTTAATAATAAAATTACTAAATTACAAAATGAATGCAACACTAACAGAATACAGAAGGGCAATCAATGAACAAAAGACAAATAAATAAGAAACATTGATCCCGAAAAATCAAGGGCTACGTCTGAGGGAGAACAGAACTTGCTTCTTGCAAGGCACTCACGGTGAATACAATTTGATATGGAGACAAGCGTTTGGTTTTGAAATTTCCTATATGAGGCATTTGTCTCAATGTAGTTACGGCCCTGATTTAATAAAAGTGAGGTAAGTGTTCCTGAGACAATTAACCTCAAGTTAAAGAAACCAATTTTCTGACATTTCAAGTATATTTAAATAATATTTATACTTTTATTATTAAAAGATATGGGAAGTGTTTCCGATTTTTTGGAAAAAGATGAATTTATGAAGAATCTGGTGCCATCTCATACTTTCGATTAGACCTGCTGAGTTATTTATTTTAATACATTGCAAGTCAGGTAATTTATTTTCAAACTACCACAGAACAAACCATTTATTTTGTGATTATCAAGGCTGAGTTATTTATTTTCAAAATCCTCCTGCCCCCACAGAATATCAAATGGTTGTCCCCTAACCAATAAGTACATTAATAAACATGTTGTAAAGAAATCAATGCTAGCACTGCATGCAATAATCCTATATTTATCAGTCACCAAATTGCCAAATTGTACAAGGATAAAGGCTGTGGATTTTCTATAAAACTTCCTTATGTTTAGCATTGAATCAACACAAGGGTACATAATCCTTAACAAATAGATATACACTGGTTCAGTGATAAGGGACGGCATACTTTACTCCAAATTATACACAAGAAACTAGAATTAAAAATCATACAAGACTAACAAAGGCCAGAGGCTCCTGACTTGGGACAGGCGCAAAAATGCGGCGGGGTTAAACATGTTTTTTGAGATCTCAACCAGCTCATACAACACATTTTTTTTTCAAATTTAGCCAGAAAAAAATTTGTTGTTTAATTCCTACAAAAAATTGTTCAAACATTTATTGGTTATTAATCTTGAAAATCAGAAACTTTTATGGAATTTGACCATTTGAAATTTTCAAAATCTTGAACAATTTGGCTAACAAGGCAAACGACAAAAGTGGAATTTTGGGACAAAATTCATTTTCCCCTTACAAAACCTTCCACAGACTGTCTTTGCATTCTTTTAATGTGTAATAGTCAAAGGTGTACTGTCCCAATAATAATTGTAATAAATTTTATAAGGAAAAACAGTAATGTTCTGTTTGGGACGAGTGTCCTTGGGGCGAGTTGACATAATGTTTTATCACAACTATATATTGGTTTCACTCCCCAGACTACAAAATGCCCCTGTCATCAATAGCAGACGCTAGAGAATTTGACAGTCTTTCACTGGCATAGCACACGGTACAGTTGGTACGGTTCCGACTGTACCAATTTTTACTGCAGGTATGGAAAACCGTACCAAAAAAATCAAAATATAAAAAAAATATGTTAGAATATTATGCAAACTTCCATAAAATAAACGTTTTACATTTACCTCTGCCTGTTTTCTTAAAGAAACTTCTCTCAACATTAAAGTACTGAGCAACATCAATGTACGTAACTGCAGTACCGTAATCAGTTTATTGATTAGCAATTAATGATTAGTTAATCGAAATAGTTTTAGATACTGTTGCGAATAATTTTGGGTGTTGTTATTGGTTCTTGCTCCAATCTGACACAGACTGAATAAACTGAAATGCCATCCTCAGGTTTAGGAAATGATTTCACTTGTTTTTAGCTCACCTGACCTGAAAGGTCAAGTGAGCTTTTCTTATCACTTGGCGTCCGTCGTTGTCCATCGTCGTTAACTTTTACAAAAATCTTCTCCTCTGAAACTACTAGGCCAAATTTAACCAAACTTGGCCACAGTCATCATTGGAGTATCTAGTTTATTAAAAATGTATCCGTTGACCCGGTCAACCAATTAAGATGGCCGCCATGACTAAAAATAGAACATAGGGGTAAAATGTATATTTTGGCTTATATCTTTGAAACCAAAGCATTTAGAGCAAATCTGACAACGTAAAATTGTTCATCAGGTCAAGATCTATCTGCCCTGAAATTTTCAGACGAATCGGACAACCTGTTGTTGGGTTGTTGCCCCTGAATTGGTAATTTTATGAAAATATTGCAGTTATCTTGAATATTATTATAGATAGAGATAAACTGTAAACAGCAATAATGTTCAGCAAAGTAAGGTCTACAAATAAGTCAACATGACCAAAATGGTCAATCACCCCCTTAAGGAGTTATTGCCCTTTATAGTCAATTTTTAACAATTTTTCGTAAATTTTTGTAATCTTTTACAAAAATCTTCTCCTCTGAAACAACTTAGACAAATTTAACCAAACTTGTCCACAATCATCATAAGGGTATCTAGTTTACAAAATGTGTCTGATGACCCAGCCCGTAAACCAAGATAGCCGACATACATAGTACATAGGGTAAAATACAGTTTTTGGTTTAGGGTAAAATACAGTTTCTCTGAAACTAAAGCATTTAGAGCAAATCTGACAGATGGCAAAAATGTTCATCTGATTTTGATATATCTGCCCTGAATTTTTTAGACAAATCTGACAACCGGTTGTTGGGTTGCTGCCCCTGAGTTAGTAGTTTTACGAAAAATTTTCAGTTTTTTGCTATTATCTTAGATATTATTATAGTATCTAATAATATCTAATACCATAAATTATGATTTTAACCTTATTTTACGTGATTTTCAAAGCATCAGGAAATACAGGTGAGCGACACAGGCTCTTGAGAGCCTCTATAGTTTTTTTTAATAAAACCACCACAAGTCAAGTTCAAAATCAGTTGATTGATTGATTGATTGATTGTTTGTTTGTTATTTTCTTAACGTCCAGTTGTAAATATTTCAAGCATAATGTCAATTGAAATCAGAGGTGAAGTTTTTTTTTATAATGTAAGATACCGTATTGCAAAAGTGGGATATAGTTGGGATTGGTTATGTTCGGGACTTCGTAAGACCCCTTCATACTCCTTTCTGCACTGTGCCTTTCTTTGAGTACCCTTCCGTAACATGAACCCCAAGCATAAACCACCATTATTTCACATATGTATACTTCATCGGGCGGGGTTTTCGCGAGACCGTCGATTTACTCTTTCCATTGTTCATTACAATAATTTAGAAAGCCTGTAGGAATGGTTTAGAATTTCTGTAGAAAGGCATTGTATTTATAAAGAAACATCGCGATCAAGGGACAAAAGACAAACCAGGGAATAGATTAGACACAGAAGGAAAAACAACACCATTCAACATTGAAAATAAAAATCAAATTAGAAACACGGAACACAAAAAAACTGGTGCGACTTTAGATGCTCCAGAAGGGTAAACAGGTCCTTCTTGAGAGACAACCGCTGTCAAAAAAATCACGGCAATTGCGACAGGCTCTCTAGTAAATGCGCATATGACAGAATCTTACACATTACATATAGACAAGATACAAATTATCAAGAACACAGTGATTTATTTCAGTTCTTCGTCTTGACAGTTGCTGCAAGATTTTCAAAAAATTATATCCTACAAGGTCAAGACGACCCCTAGTGTCGATTTAAGTGACTGTCTTGAAAGTTCACTTTGAAACCATGTTAACCCTGCCGCAATTTTGCGCCTGACCCATGTCAGGAACCTCTGGCCTTCATTTTTTTTGTATTGTTTTCAATTTTAGTTCTATTGTGTGTTGTGGAGTCTAGAAAGGTGTGCATTACTCAAAACAAGTTGTTTCTGGGCCGGTAATCCTATAATAAAAGACTTCAGAGGTTGTTTTTTTTACTATTAATATTGAACGAGAATTCGGGTTCAACATTGATAGTAAAAAAAAAAACATCCAATACTACCCAAATTTAGGTTCAACATTGATATTAAAAAAAATACCCGATAAAAACGCGTTAAATATAAATGATATATGAACCTCAGAAGTCTTATATTATAGGACTACTGGGCCGGCTGCAGCCTACCCCATGCAGTGTATGAGGATTCCCGTAGTTTTTTGACACATTCCCGATTACCATTCATTTTTCTTTTCACTATAGCTCAATAGTTGCTAGCCGCACTTAGATTGCTTTATTTTAAAAATAATAATATGAAGATCTTATAACAAATAACTGACAGAAATCACTTATAAATCATGAATTTTGCGCAATGATTTGTAGCAAGGTATAGTATGACAGTATTGTTCTCATTCACCGATCTTGCTATGTAAATGACACAAAAATGGAGAATAAATTACAAAAACCGCAAGACACAGACATTCATTCCTTTTTTTTTCAAATTGTTGAGTAAAAAATTCTGCTTTTCAAAAATTCTTAGTGCCAGGTGTCAACGTATATTTGTTCCGCCTAACAGAAGTTCCCCTGGAAACTTTGTTATAAACAATGTCATAATATCTGTTCCTGTTGGAACAAATATTCTATACCCTTTATTCCATAAGGAACAAATACTGTAATATTTGTTCCAATGGAAACGATATTACAGAATATTTCTTCCACTTGGAACTTATATTATGAAGGAACTTCTATTCCGTGACACCAGGAAACACTTAGAATACAGGATTTTAACGCTGTGAACCCCAGAGCTTCTGGGGGCCTTGACCGGCCCCCATACCCCTGCCCGGCCTGTACGAACCAGTCCTACAGGAATGTACAAGGAATCTAGTAGGAATTTGTTAAGAATTCCTACCAGGAAAGTGTGCATATTCCTGCTTGATTGTAGCAGGAATCCGCCAAGAAAAACAGCCGAAAAATTTAAATTAGCAGGATTTTCTTAGTAGGAATAATGCGATTCCTACCAGGAATATTCAAATTAGCAGGAATAATTTGGTAGGAAAGTAAAATTCCTACCTGGACATTTGTCAAATTTTCCTGCTAATTTGAATATTCCTGGTAGGATTTTTTTCATAAATTCCTACTAGGAAAATAGATTTTCTAGCAGGAATCTAAAAATATACATTACAAACTTAGGTGTATACACATATACACATCTGGGTCATTCATTAAGTTTGAATCTCAGCCACAAAGAACAAAGAAAACACATGTAAAACTTCTTGTTGCAAAATTTGACTCTTAAATTCATGAAGTAGCTACCACATATGAAAGTTGTGTTATAAACCTGGTTTGTAATCTGTTTTTGAATTTAATTATGATGGAAATAGATGTAACAGTTTTTTTGTTCACTCTCAAAAACAATTTTTTTAGAAGTATTGGTCTATTATTATGTATACAACAAAAATGTAGATCAGATGAACTTATAATATATATAAGACAAAATATGATTGAAGACTGAGATTTCCATTTTTAATTAGTTGAATTAATTTGACTATCATGCAAATTAGAAAAAAAAATTAAAACTCCCTCCAAAACAAAACATTTTAAAAAGTGTAGCTTAATTTAATTCAAATACCTTCATAAGCAATCCTGCCTTACATTCAAATATTTCCCTGAACATTAATCCAATCATAACTCTTAAGCACCCCCCACCCCCCTACCCTTTTTTGCCCCATGGTAAGTTTTGCCGTGCTGCTACCACCTCTCAGACAACATCCTACATGTATATGTAAGGTAACCTATGCGTGTATTTTCCTGGTGTAAAAGTGTGAGTATGCAACTTCTATATGAGGAGTCTCAACCAGGTTCTGAACCAATTCATATAACTAGTTCAGAGTCTAGTGAAGAAACCATTATATTTACTATGCTGAATAAAAACTAACTACAGGTTTGGGCCAAGTAAATCCACAGTTTAATTATAATTCCAATTTGATGCAAACATAATTGGCAAATATAGCCAAAGACAAAATTACATAGATCTGCAAAACTGTGGTACTCCAAAGATTTTCCCAAACCTGTATAGTAGTGGTAGTGATTATTTTAAGGAAGATGAGGTGAAGGCTGTAGCAAAAGCATGCATCACCTGATGCCGGTAAGACAAAGATGGGTCCAAATAGGCTTTGTAGGCATCGCTACGCCAGTCTCCATGTGCTTGGATGACCTCACCTGGCAGGCCACACTCCAAAGCAAAGGAGGCCCCACCTCTGCGAAAACTATGACCTGAATATTGGCTGCTGTTAATACCTAAAAGGAGTAAAGCATGTTTCAAACGAGTCAAAAAGGCTGGATAGGTAAGTGGGGTAACTAAATGTTTGTGTAAATAAATGAATGCAGGACATGGTGTTGTATTATTTGGAACCATATTATGTAATAATAACAATGCCCTGCTGGGCAAAAGGTGAATTAGGAATTCTGGGTAGAGGAATCTCAAGTACTCTTTGTGCATATTGAATGGTCTTGGTTTTATGGATTCTCAAAATAACCCTTTGGGTTGAAAGATAATATCCTGTCTGCTTAAGTGCACCTTTGGGTCAAAGTGGGATGAAGAAGGTATCAAAGGTTTGACTTCCTAAGAAATGAGAAAATGCAACTAAACAGGCTGCCCAGAAAGCCAAGTCCTCAGTACATGACAGATTGATGGTGGTAAAATTGCCGCAGAATAGACGGGTGATGGGTAACTTCCTATTGCTTACAGTTCCAAGTACTCTTTTGCCCCTGCAAAACAGAATGTACAAAATGACCAGCTAGAGGATCCGTAATCCTGCTTCTACATGAATTAATTTAATAATTATCAAATAATTTGAAATAGAGTTATATTGCAGCCTGCGAGATAAATATGCAATGTAACGTATGGCATTCTCATTTGATAAAGGAAATAAAGGTATTGCAAACATTTTACAAAACTGTACATAAGATTTTAAATAAGTCATATATGTCTTTTTGTTGACTCGGCAAATGTATTACCCGAAAAATGGAGGACCAAATCATCTAGTTCCTTCAGATCCCTGGTGCCCTGTATGCCTAAACAAAAGAAAAGAAAGGGCAGCATTAGACATGTGTTCGTACAATTGGGAAATAAACAGGGGCTGGGGTAAACAATATCTCATAAAAAACTCAAAGGAACTTGATTCCTGGAGTCTTGAAATGTGGTCTGCTAGCACATTGCTAGAGCCTGGGACATGAACAGCCTTAATGTGAAAATTGAATGAGGCTGACAACCAAAAGAGTTCCCTTAAAAATCCCATTAAGATCTTGTTACGAGATGTACATTTATTAATGCAGGCCACTGTGGCCATATTATCACACAGAACAACAACTCTTATATAGTTTCTGCATGAAACTTTGCTGCGTTCAACCACGCTAAATTTTCTAATTGAAGTGAGCGCACTACAATCCCAAACCAATCAGCTAATTAGTCATGTGACTGGTCATCAGTGGAAACCCCCCTTCCCATTGGTGGTGCCAGTCTCTTGACCAAATATGGACTGTCCTTCGAGGTCAGACAGGCACAGCGGCAATCCAACACCAGTCTGGCATGAAAGGATAATTATTGATCAATACTCCCCTATGATGCAAACGGCAGAGTTAATTTTATTTTGATTAATAATATATTTAAAATAAATACCCCATTATTCAATCTTTGCAGCATTGTTTATATATACACAATCTGAATTTTTTACCCTCCAATTTTTGAATTTGTTCACTGGAACCTGGTTTCTTATAACACAGCAAAATAAATGTTATTAGCAAACCGGAATCCAGTTAAAGATAATTGAATACAAACCAATAGCAGTCAAGATAATAATCCTGCTTAGATAAGAAAAAAATCCTGGTAGAAAGATTTTCTGGCAGGAAAAAACTATTCCTGTTACCTATACCAGGAATGTTGTTGTAGGAAAATGAAAAATCCTCCCAGATAAACTGAAGTTTTTCCTAGTACGTCTAAAAAGTAACAGGAATTTAAAATTTCCTGCTAATTCCATGTGAATTCCTGCTATAGTCTGGTAGGAATCCTGCTAGATATTTCGTACGGGCGTAATGCAGCCGTGTCCCATATGTCTTACTTGCCAAAACCGTACCATTATTTTAGGGCATGCTACGCCTATGTCTTTCACTATCTAAGTACTATCTTTGTGTTAATGTAAATTATCTCTTAGCAAAAAGCTTGTACTGGGATTGATGTTCAGATCATATCTTCTAGAATTATGTGGCAATAATGTGCATTCTATATTTAAAAAGATATATAAAAGTTAAAATTATTTTACATATCAGAATGATGAAATCTTGTTTTGATTATGATGGGCATACCAAAACATGACACGACGATAAGTTAATTGGGAAACAACTTTGAGATGCTCCCTCTCAGGTAACAACTGGTTTCTATTGTATTGATTGTACTTGATTGGCATGGACAATAGATATCTACACATTTATAGGTGAGTTAAAGGTAGGAATTGAGTGGACCGTATCAAATGCAACTCAGGTGTTTGTTTATTTTTACATCTTCTGCAGAAAGAAAAAAATGCCCATCAAAATCCAAAAACGATTTCATCTTTCTGATATGCAAAATATATTTAACTTTTATATATCTAGTGGATGCCAGCTAGACCTTAAAACCTTCCAAACTGCACAGGAGTCTGTACACAGAGTAGTTTTTGAGGAGAAAATGTGCACATTTTTGTTATGATGAACCTTAAGCATTTCATGTATGAATGATAATTTTCTACCTTTTCATCCATGTTTTTAAAAAAAGATGTTCTTTACTGCGACTTTAGTTTAATGCTTGGTGGTGTCAAACATGTACAGTTTACTGGATCTGTTTGCATTATTATCACAGCCAAATGCAAACAACATATAAATGCTTGATCACTGTTTAATTTACTGCTCTGTATGTTAAAAAATTGAAAACTACACGTTTAATAATTTCTTGGGTCCAAAGCGCTTTTCTGGAACACTCAAAGCCAAACATTTGAAATCTGAAGATGTATAAGTACCGAAACCGTTGAAGAGCTATATGTCAAAAATACCTAAAATAAATAGCCAAATTCATCTAAAGCCAACTTTGCCTGAGGGAGTTGAAGCCTTAGTTTCTTTATAATTTCAAAATTTATAAATGGACAATTTTAGTACAGTTTGTTAAATCATGTCAGTACCAAAGTACTGACTACTGAGCTGATGATACCCTCGGGGACTGATAGTGCACCAGCAGAGGTATCGACCAAGTGATGTAAAAAATTGAAAACAACACATTTAATTATTTCTTGCGTCCGAAGCGCTTTTCTGGATTTACCTTCATCAGGAAGGCTCAAAGCCAAACATTTGAAATCTGAAGATGTATAAGTACCGAAACCGTTGACGAGCTATATGTCTGAATTGTATGATTTGATTTGATTTTTTCAGTTCCAAGTTGTTGCATATGACAGTGGAGAAAGTATATATAGACCTACAGCAGATGTGACAGTAGTTGTTACACGTAATCCAAGCCCACCACAATTTTCTGAGGTATCATACCATGTAACACTGGATCAGAACTCACCATACAATTTTATGGTGGTTAATGCAACAGCCACTGATGCTGACGGGGTAAGTTAATTTTTATGTAATTTATATTTTTTTTAGAAAATTGATAATATCCAGATGATTCATGGTAAACTGATAAACAAAGGCCAAATATATATTACTGGGACTATCAGAACTTTGGAATAAAAAGTAAAGACGCTATTTTTAAAAAGTAGTATAATGTAACAATAAGTGATTTAACAAAACACCGAAAAACTAAGCAACACAAACCCTACCAAAAAATAACAGGTGATTTCAATCATTCTGGAAATATAAATATATTGTTACAGTTATAAAAAGTTGAAAAGTTGTTAAAAGTAAAATAACAAAAATAACGACCTCCAAGGTAAAGTCTCAAGGCAAATGGCAAAAACAAAAGCTCAAACACATCAAACCAATGGATAACAACAAATGGTAAAACAGTTATAGTGTGATGAAAACCTAACTTTTGTAAAGAGTTTTTTTTTTTTTTTTTTGCAGGACATTCTAAGATATTCTGTGATAGCTTCTGTGCCAACTATGTCATACTTCAGCTATGATACTGACACTGGTGTTTTGTATCTTTGTAAACTTTTAACCTCACCCGACACCTCCTGCTAGTTTTGTACTGACAGTCTATGAACAGGATCAGAGACGTTTGAATGAAAAAACCGGAGCTAATACAATTTCCATCACAATGGATTTTGATTCACAACCACAGTTTAATCCATCAGCATTTTCAGTTCCGATGGAGGAATCAAATCTGTTGGAGGTTTTGTCGTAAATACTAATGCTGTGGATGCTGACCTCAAGGTATAGTTTAATAGAACAATGTATTGATACAAAGGGATTGTGGGTAATTTCATTGTTAGTACCCAAAATAAAAATGACATTTTGTGATTGGTTAAATATCCATTGTTTAGGACGTTTTTAACCAATCATGACGTTTTGGTGTACACTTTTGAAAATACTACCCAGAATGCAATAAAATCTGAAATGTGAATTAAGAGTGTAGCCATGTACTCATAAATTGAGATGGTATCCCTCAACATTTTATACATTCACATATATATGCATAGCAATTTGCTCTTGTTGACATATGAGGAAGATCTTCAAGATAGTACATTATTTTGTGTTGAAACTTTTTTTTAATCGCTCACATTTATATAAGCTTATCTATGCATTAGTTACATTCTAAATAAGATAGATAAAAATCCATATTTCTTACAAAAGTTGAAAAAAAAATTGTGGAAATTTTCAAAAGTTATATGAAGCATGTTATTAAATTATAACTTCTTAATTCCTTTATGGTGAATCATACAGAGATGGTCAAGTTACATGTAAAACAAAAACAAGTCAACAATAGATAAATTCATAGAAATATTTAAAAATAGTATAAATGTAAGTGAGTTTAAATAAATTAAATCTTTTATATAAAGTTTTTAATAATATAGATACAAATGCATGGAACTTAAAAAATGAATGGATGTTTCATTGTAGATAAAAAGTAATCATGAGGTCTGAATAATTATTTTTTTACAGCTGAAAGTCGTTGCCTATGACTCACAGATCCCCAGTCTTAGAGCTACAGCTGATGTTACTATCACCATCAATAGGACTTTTGTCGAAAAAACAACACATAGCGATCCTACATTCCGTTGGCGGCAGCAGCTTCCACAAATATTCACTCTGTAGTAAAAGTTTTTGAAATTTTGATAATTTTCTTAAACTATTTACAAATTTTTTAAATGCAAGTATTTAAAAAAATATATTTTCTGAATTAAGTTTTTCTAATTTTATTTCTTTTCCCATGAAATTAAAAAATATATTTGTATATCATTCTTTTTTCTACATGTAGGATACCCTGACCTATGAGATAGTACAGGCTTCTAACAATGGTATGGACATATTTTTCATAGACCCAAGTACAGGAGTGATTGTTAACAAACAACCGCTGACCTCTGACTCAACACCTGTCAATACTTATAATGTAAGTATCACCTATCTGCATGCATCTTTTTGAATATGTATAAATATACATTTCTTAAGCTGTTATATTTCTCATTACTAGTAAAATATCTGTTCTCAGCAAATTTCCTATTGTGACGTACTATAGTCAACAATGCCTGATGACATAACTTATAAAAGCATGAATTTCTGAAACTTTTTGAAAAGGAGGGATGAAAATAATTAGAGTAATAGATCCAACCACTATAACTTGTGTATTTGGATATTTCTCCACTCTCAACAGTTTTAATTTTTTTTTTAATGCTAGGCCAGCAATTGGCACTTTAAATATTAAAATTAAACTGTCTCGAGTAAAGAAATATTGTAACACACTTATTGCAGTGATGGAATCTATATTTAAAGGTCGAAGTTGATGTGGTTATGATGATGAGGTTTACAAATTAGAGAATTATGACAAAAAATACAAAATAAAGCACAAAAAAAGAGAAAGAAAAAAAACAAACTCCCCCAACAAGTAAAGAATAGAGAATAATGGACAAAATAAATAAAGATTAGAGAAAGTAGCCTTAAAGAAACAAAGATGAAGGACCGCACCCCATTATTCAAACCTTTATATAATATTCAATTTTGATTTATTTTTATTTTCTTCCTTGATTAGATGATTGTTCACTTATGGATGGTTGTGGTCAAGCAGCTAATGCCACTGTCCAGATATTGATCCTACGTGAGGCGGCAGACATACCACCAAGGTTTACAGATTCTAAATTTTACACAGAAATCAGATTTGACCTAGCAATAAATCTTAATTTCTACAGAGTCAATGCTACAAACCCAGATCTTAAGGTAATAGACAACTTTTGAAATCGTGCACTTTCCCATAAATTTCCTATGACACAATGCGTTTACTTCTTTACAGTTAGAACTGATTGTTTAATGAAGTTGGTTTAACACAACTCAAAATATGTGTATACTGTGTATTCATTTATTTTCGTTTCATTAATTCTAATATTTGTCAAATTAGGAAAAGTGTATTGTGTATTTAATTCATCTCGTTGATTTCTACATAGTATATTTTTTACACATGCATTATAGGATTTAGATTTAAAATCTTTATTTTGCTATTTGATAATATTTTTATTCCAAATATCTGCCTGTTTTAAAGGCATACCATTTTTTATGGTTGACTCAATTTTTACAGAATCTGAAGTTTTTCTTGTTCTGATAATATGCTACAAATATTAACCACTGAATGATAAGCAAATGACAACTTCAACCCCCCCCCCATTTTTTCCAAAAGAAAAAATTCAGACAGATTGACAGTAAATTTCTGTATTTCTATTTTCTATTTGTTCAAATCTTATTGAAATTATCTGTGTATATTTGCAGAAAGAGCTTGTTTATGAATTAATTGGAGTGTATCCAGCACAGAATTTCTTTGTTGTGAACCCAGCAACAGGTGATGTGTCGCTGAAGGCTGCATTATCAGCAGATCCACTCTCTTTACTGGACTATACAGTAAGTTTTTATTCACATTGATTATTGCTCCACCCACACACAAGTTTATACAGTAAGATATTAATATTCACTCCAATGGAAGACTGTAAGATACTTCATGAGTTCACATTGAGGAGAGTCACAGATTTTTTTTTTCATAAGCAGACAATACCAAGATATTCAATTTTGTAGGGAATTATTTCGGGAAACCATCTTTTAAAAATTAAAAAAAAAAAACAGAACACTATTTTAAAATTTCTGATTTGGTGTCAGAAATGTGTGTTGTTGTTTTAAGGTTTTGATTGCTGCTCAACAAATTCTTCTGTATCATTTGACTTTTGGAACTATATTTTATAGTAATATTGAAGAGTGTCCCCTTTTTACACACAATTTCAAAAGTTGTTATATCATTACATGTTGGGACCTTGTAGGCTCAAACTTCCATTGTATAAAACTAATAAATTTGATATCTTGTATTTCAGCTCCACATCCAGGTCTATGATTCTGCTCTACCTGATGTCAGAGCAGAACAGATTTACAATATCAAGGTGAACCGCAATCCAAGCAGCCCAGCTTTTAGTATCATCTTATTCCATTTCTATAAAAGAGAATTATCCAATAGGTGGAGCTGTTATATCTGTCAATGCAACAGATGCTGATGGGGTGAGTTTAGAGTTTATGATTGTAACATTTACCCCTTGGTGACCTTGGGCTGTTTTTTTTTGCTTTTTGGTCGGGTTGTTGTCTGTTTGACAAATTCTCCATTTTCATTCTATTTAAAATGAAAGTTTCAAATACTGTTTTTAGAAGTTTATTCAAATTAATTCATGATTCAGATGCAACATAAATTGTAATGTCACTTTTGATTGGTTTGTTTTATTTGTGAGTTGATGCTTTATGCCAAGTTAAGCACCCTTTCCTATATTATGACAACCAGTTACTGTAAACCAAGCTTGTTTTTGTGACGACTTTATTTTGCGTTTATTTCTTTCTAGCCAACTTTGCAGAGATTTAAATTGTGTAAATTTCAAATTAACTGGATGTAGTTAGAAATGGTCAATTCAAACTTTAAACTTTTCCCCACAATTTCTTATAGATTTATTAAATTCGTGATGAATAAATTGCTCGTAAAAATTTGTTGGTTTACAGTATTGGTATTGAAAAGTAATGTCCCTGAAAGAATGAAAGACCATCAGCAGGAATAATTTCCACTTTCGTCAACTTTAAAAGATAGAAATCAGTTAAATCTTGCCCAAAGTAAGGTTTGAATTCACAATCTTAGAATTGACAGGATAATAATTCTTATATGCTTTGCATATCAGGAAATACGTTGATATGATTGGTCGAGAGGACTTCCGGTAGTTGATCTTGACGTTGGTTATTTTTCGATAGACGACGTTGACAGAACTTCTTTCCGTAACTAAGGTAAACAAGATGGCGGCGATAATAACACCGACGTTAACAAAATTTATTTTCACTGCACGTTAATGGTTAAATTCAGTAATACACAAAAACATTTGTTTAAATGATAATAAGAGTTTTTGCAGTTTATTTTTTAACAGATAGCAAATTTCATTGAGTACATATTTTTGCGCTAACCAACAAATATATTCATGCGCTAGGCCTATTCAATGCAATTAATATACAATTTACGTGTGATAGAGGTAACTAGTGTAGAAAATATATTCCCAATCTCATACCTTGAAGAATTATAAGGATTAAACGCCTTTTTAAAGGAATTTATTGGTGTAAATACTGGACCAAGTCACTCACAAACATATCATAAAAGTCCTTCGGATTTTATTTGTTTGTGAGTGAATTGGTCCAGTTTATACACCAATAAATTCCTTTAAAAAGGCGTTTAATCCTATAGTAATCACTTAAGACAACTTAAACAACAAGGCCCTTACTTTTTTTAACATGAAAGCTACAGGTGTCATTTCCATGGTTGACTCGTCAAGTTTTTGCAACAACTTTGTGTAATAGCAGTAGAAGTTTCTGGAATATTTCAAATGTAAATGATTACCAATAAGCATTCTGTTTTACTTGCATTAAAGTGCACAAAAGGAATAATACTTTTCTTTATATTTTAGGATGTAGTGAAGTTCAGCATAATTGAGGATGCTAATGGCATAGCTGCCAAGAAGTATTTCTTCATTAATGCAGAAAATGGTATCATCTTTGTATCAGACAATCTGAAGAAGTCTGCCCCCACAGGTACTTTCAGTGTAAGTTTTTATTTATTGTTGCAGAAAATGGTGTCATCAGTGTATCTGATTATCTTGATATGTCCATTACTAATCAAGAGGAAATTTCAGTGCTCAGTTATTTTTCTGCATTCAAGGATTTTTATAAGCTACTGTACACCATTTTCCTGTTCAATAGGTTGCTACCAATCCTACAAAATATCAATATGAAAAAGTGTTTAAGAGTCTGAAATTTTTGTGTAACCAAAGTGTACAAACACTAACTGATAATTTTTGATATTTTTTATTTGGAAGTTTCTTTAAACAGATTTCACTACGACGTTTTAACCAGAAAAAAATGTATGATAACGTCAATGTATCAACAACCCAACAACTAAAAAATCAAAAACTAGCTGTATATATCATTCTAATATTTTTAAGAGTCAAAGAAATGCGGGTGATATCGTTGTTCGGAATAAAAATATACAAGAATGGTACGCCATTCAATTGTATACATTACTTAAGATGGTAGTAAGTAAACACAATGCTTTGGTGTCTGCTTTTGAAATTATTACCCAGAATGCCTAGAATGTAAGATGGTTGACAGATATTGTTTAGTGCATTTGAGCTTTGTTTAGGGATTTTTTAGGGTAATTTATATCCTCGTCTCATGGGTTTTCATACTATTTAAAATGCATTGTGATGTCACAATTTCCACTGAAAAAGCATGCATATTACGAATTCATATGACGTACTAAAACATATGATCTGACGATATATCTGTAAGGAGTAAAATCAGCATTCTTTTTCAGGGACATTTGCATAAAACATAAATCATAATTTTATAATTTACAGTTCAGAGTAAGAGCTCGTAACCAGGGAAAACCAGAAAACTATGGAGAAGAGAACAGTGGCAATAACCATTGACCGTGATGATAATAAGCAACAGTTTGTGTATCCACCTAACCTGTCAAATTACTATGCCACTATCGAGGAGACAAGGACTGGTTTGATCTTGTCTGTCAGGGCAACAGATAACGACAATGAACCTACTGTAAGCTACATACTGTCATAACATTTAAGGGTGTACCCGCGGGTAGACCTATGTTCAAGGAGATAACTCTTAAAATCAGTTATGCATTTGTAAAAGTCAAGATTTTATCAATTAATTTCAAGTATTTACCTGAAAAGATTGAAAATGATCTAAATAACCTTGAAGCTAAGAAGATATTTATAAAATGGTTGAGACAAACATAATGATGATTTTAAGAGTTATTTCCCTTTACTTAGCTGTACCTCCTTAAAAACTTTAAATTTTCATAGTTTTGTCTTGGAAATAGATATCTCAGGTACTAATTTTTATTTGAGAAATATGTAATGTATATAGGTTAATTTGAAGTTTGGGTATTAATTTCAATGATATATCTTTCCATGAAATAAAGGATTCGAAAACCACAAATTTAAATGCTTAGTGAAGTACACATTTTAATGGGCTTCAGAAGTATGCAGACTTTGGTGAAACTATGCTATCAATTTGTACAAGTTTTCTTTGTTAATGAAAATTGGTAACCATGGAAATAGATGAATCCACAGAAGTAGCTTCTCTGAAATATTTACATCAAAAGCAAACATGCAGTTGTCTTAATTTTAAATCTTCTTCAAGTTAAGTTATAAATATTTTGTTAATGAAACTTTGATTTAAAATTTTCATGGTTCTATTCAGTATGAGGCTGTTGGAGATGGATTGGCTATAGCATATTTTGGTGTAGAGAATAACGGCAATGTTAATGTTAAAAAATCTCTCTTGACAAGAGAGACAAATTTCTTGGTAAAACTTCATTCTGTTATGAGCAATTATTTTATTTTACTTGATAAATCATTGCTTTATCAAAACGAGCTCAATATTTCAGAGGACAAAAATAATTTATGATTAATAATTTGGTTTATATTTCTAAGAAAATGTTATACATGTACTGTTAAACTTTTATTACAAAATATGTACAGTTGAAAAAATATGCTAAAAGATGAGACACCTTCATGATTTATTTCAAATGTATCCAACAATGGATTTCTTAAAATTATACTGAACTAAACATGAAATTAAACTATGAAAAGACAACAACATCCTTGATTACCTGTGGTTTTAAGACAATGGCAACATACTTGATACCATCCTGATAACTTTACCAGCTGTTAGAAGGTATTGGTTAAATTGATGTATAAACATGACATAGATTTAAAGTTGAAATAAGTTTATTTTCACTGAAATTGAAGACTGAGTGTTTACACTTTAAAAAAATGTAAGTTATTTTTATTTGCAGTTACAAATCAAAGCCTACCACTCTTTCTGGCCAGACAATGCAGTATTTGGTAACGTCAACATCACCGTGAGACGCAACGTCAACTCACCCATTTTCTTACCAAACAACAAATACAGAATACAGATTAATGAATACAGGCATAATATAAAAATTAAATCTAAAACAATTTTAAAGGCATACATTGTTTTGACTAAATTGGTAAAAATGTTTTGTTTTATAACCATGAGTATGAAATTTAAAGAAGAATCAAAAAAATTTGTACTTTGAACATACTTCCTGTTTTACTTCTTGTATTTTATAATCCTCCTTTTATAGGAGCACTCAACAAATGCTTTTATTTTTAACAATGATGGAAAAAAGTAACTGTTTATACCTCCTGTAATATATGCAATATATCATTGCATCAATATAATATGATCATCTCCTGCCTCACCTGTTATATTTATAAAACTCCTTACTTAGGAGCACTTTGATGTGCACTTAAAAATACTTGTTTGTAACAATTGAAATGATAATAAATAACTTTAATAACAATATACTATATGTTTGATCAAGCAATTTAAATGTAGATAATGTAATTAGATTAAACATTCAATTTTGCATGTACAACCCCATCTTTCAAAACTACTTGTTTACATACATTTGGACAAGTTGTAGCTTCTGTTAGATCAGGTATAATTTAGTATTTTGTAATTTTGTAATTAAAATTAAGCTATGGCATGAAAAGTTTGGATCATTCTGAATATGCATTTAATTTGCCGCTGGACGATAAACAGCCACCCATCATTATCAATATGTGAAGTTTGGTAATATTTTTAAAAAGTATTTATGTTGGTATAACAGTTTTGTACTTTTAAATTTATTATTTATGCAGAAACCATTTTAAAGTTCATTTCTATATATTCAAAATGATTCTTGTTATAATGTTTAATTTTTGACATAAAGAAATATACCAGTAAATGTTTTTCTTCTTATTAGGAAACTTATGAAAGAGGTCTGCATTACTCTTTTATAGTATAGACTTTACAGTTCCATGGTTCAACAGTATGAATTAACAGAGTTAAATGTTTTATTGTTTAAGAATTCTATTGGTACTTTTTAAGTCTTGTATGTACCTTTCAATATATTTAATTATACTATTAAATACTTTATCATTTCAGGATTCTATCCGATACACAATAATGGGACCACCAGCAGATAAGAACTATTTCTACATTTAGTCTGGCACTGGTGATGTGTATCTTAGACAGTCACCAAGTAAAAATCCATCTGTTTCACAGTATGTGGTAAGTCATCCAGTTTTTGTTTTCAAAATATGATACGAAAAGACGTACAGCGTAACCTGCCTAATCCGACACCTAAGGATTCCAACATCCTGCTTATACCGACATATTTTCATGGTCCAAAAATATGCCTTTCCTTGTAGAAAAATCCTGAGTATTCAAAGACCCTGCTTAATTCGACATTTTTTGTGGTCCTTCCAGTGTGTTTGAGAACACAGGTAACACTGAACTTTTGGCATCTGTACCTCAAACTTTATTTAGCCTTATTAACTTTGTTTCATTCATGCATCACTATGCATTTTTTATTGGCAAACCAAATTTTAAGTCTGGTTTCAATGATGAGTTTAATTATGCTGAGCTTAACTTTTGGAATGGAGATTTCCTAATAGCTATGAAATAATTATTTTTTGTGTTTTGAAAAATTATGCATTGCAAATTTCTTCACTTTTGCCATCTGTACCTCAAACTTTATTTAGCCTTATTAACTTTGTTTCATTCATGCGTCACTAATTGACAAACCAAATTTTAAGTCTGGTTTCAATGATGAGTTTAATTATGCTGAGCTTAACTTTTGGAATGGAGATTTCCTAATAGCTATGAAATAATTATTTTTGTGTTTTGAAAAATTATGCAAAATTTCTTCACTTTTGCCATCTGTACCTCAAACTTTATTTAGCCTTATTAACTTTGTTTCATTAATGCGTCACTATGCATTTTTTATTGGCAAACCAAATTTTAAGTCTGGTTTCAATGATGAGTTTAATTATGCTGAGCTTAACTTTTGGAATGGAGATTTCCTAATAGCTATGAAATAATTATTTTTGTGTTTTGAAAAATTATGCATTGCAAATTTCTTCACTCTTGCCATCTGTACCTCAAACTTTATTTAGCCTTATTAACTTTGTTTCATTCATGCGTCACTATTGTATCTGTAATTATATTGTATGTTTCTCTGTAAACTTGTATTAGTTTTAGAGAATAAAGTATCTACTATGCATTTTTATTGGCAAACCAAATTTTAAGTCTGGTTTCAATGATGAGTTTAATTATGCTGAGCTTAACTTTTGGAATGGAGATTTCCTAATAGCTATGAAATAATTAATTTTGTGTTTTGAAAAATTATGCATTGCAAATTTGTTCAATGTGCTGTTCTCTCTTCTGAATTGGAGCATGATTATCGTACTCAGACTCAGAAATCAACCAATCAAATTATTGGATTTGATGTTTCGAGCACAAATTTTGTACTCCAGTACTGAGTAAAGTTTTATGACCGAGGCCCCTGAAGCAGTGATCTTATTTTTTTAAAATTTGTTTGAAAAACATAGAGTTGAGTAGTTTGTCAATTCCTTTTCTTTGAAGAATTCAGATTTAAAACTTTTGTGTGACCCTCTATAGTTTACCATAGCTGCTTGAATTATAACTATAATTGGTTATGTATTTATCTAGATGACTGTTGAAGCCAGTGACCAGAGAAGTCCACCTAACACTGTCAATGCCACTGTGATAGTCAACATTATAAAGAATTTTCAGCCGACATTCTCTAACCTCCCTGGTACCATACAATTACGAGAGGATACACAAATAACACAGTTAGTGTACCAGGTTACAGCTCAGGATTCAGATTTAGCGGTAAATATCACATGACATGTAGTGAAATAAGTCTATAAAGGTTTAAGGATGGAAATAGTGTAGGAAAAATAAGTACTGACAATTTCAAAATTATTGCGATGTTTTTATTATTGAGAATTTTTTTTTTACCATTTTTGTCTTGCCTTGTCAAAAAGCGAGACAGGTATGCTGTTTCTGGCGTCGGCGGCGACGACGGAGATGGCGTCAACAATGTATTAGTTTGTGATTAGGTCTAGTTTATGGTGAACCACAAGTGTTAGGTCAATCATATTTGGTATGCAGTTGTATAAGTATTGGCACATCTTATTTCCATGGAGATAATTTGGCTCCGCCCCTTAGTCATGGTCTATTGACTTTGAAAATTTTTCTAAGTTATCATGTATTAGTTTGTGGTTAGGTCAGTTCAAAGGGAACCATTAGTGGTAGGCCAGTGTCAATTGGTATTCAGTTGTATAAGCATTGGCACATCTCATTTCCATGGAGAATATTTGGCCCCGCCCCTCAGTCACAGTCTAATGACTTTGAAACTTATCTTAGTATTATGTATTAGTTTGTGATTAGATCAGTTTAAGATGAACTGCTAATGTTAAGTCAATGATATTTGGTATGCAAATTTATTGGCATTTGCAAGTATTGTTTCCATGGAGATTATATAGCCCCACTCCCTCTTCATGGTTCATTGACTTTGAAACTTTTACATAGTTTACAAGTTAATGTTTATATTTAGGTTTGGGAACGACTTATAATAAGTCAATGGTATTTGGTATGCAGTTGTATAAGCATTGGCACATCTCATTTACATGGAGATTGTTTAGCCATGTAATGGTTCCAGGGGTTCAAATTAGCAGTGGTCCTAGGTCCGCAACCTTCCATTTTTGCAGTCAGACTTTCGTTTTGGTTACTAGCTATGCCCGACGGACCTTTGATTTGAAAGAAAATAAAAATAAACTTTGCCGACCTTTTTTAACAAAAATTTCCAAACGATCTCAAAATTTAATTTCATCTTTATTTTAATAACAGCGATGTTCATTTTGTTCAACCGCTAGCTTTATACCGAAAATGGCCAACTAGTAATGTGTAAATTCGAGTAAAATCGTAACTGACTGACAAAACACATTGAAAAACATTGGATGTCATAAACAGAAAATGAAGAAAATTACAATAACGGATCCGATTCCGGAGCGGATAAGGGTAATTTCGGGTTTGCCGATCAAATACAATGAAAAAATAATAATTCCAGGCAGTTGACAAAATACATCTATGATGATGAAATATTGAAAACCAAAAGATATATTGAAAAGAAAGAAAAGTAGGAAATATTTTTACAGAAACTCAAAATTAGTTTTAGTTCATAAATTTTCATGTCAAAATCCAATAAAATGTAATATCAACATTTATTAATGATAAAGTAATTGTCTTTATCATTAATAAATGTTGATATTACATGTAGATTTTTGAATAATGTTAACTTATTACTACAATTCCAAGAGGTAATGTCTTCTCAATTTTGAAGGGCCAGTACAAATCTGGAAGTTTCTTATTTTATTTTCACAGAGGAACTAATACATTATAATAGTGCAACTAGATATAATACACTTAAACCAGAGACATATATATACACATATATATATGTCTCTGCTAAACAGCTTTGAATTTGGACTGTTTTATATGATGGTATAATTAGTAATAAATTACCAATAGTTGAGACAACACACCAACCCTCCTAATTACCCCCAAAAAAAAAAAAAAAAAAGACAGATTATCTGAATTTATAATATACAAGACAATTACATTTGTTATTACATATGTTATACAACAGTGACTTTGACAAGGAAACAAGTTAACCTAATACACCAAAAGCACATTAATTTTGTATCTTACTGAGTTTGGAAATATTTCAAGTTAAAGTAGGACCTGGAATTTAGGTTGTGGACCTTTCAGTTTGGAGAGTCAAAGGTCCTGGACCTTCCAGTACCAAATGTCAATTTGAACCCCTGTGGTTCATTGACTTTGAATATTTGCATAACTTGTGTGAGATGTTAAAGTATTGCTATTTTGATTTCAACATTTGCATAATCAGAATTACAAAAAGACAAGACATATCTTTGTGATAACAGTTTATTTAATAATAAAAACAATGCATTGACAAGATCAGCAAAAAATTTGAAATTGCATTTAATTAAATCTTGCATATTAAATTGTAATCAGTGGTTCACAAGAATAAATGCATGCATTAAATTCTGAATGTACAGTATTTATCAAATATTAAATAATGAATGTATTTTGAAATATTTTTTATAGGTGACCAGTGGACAGCTGACCTTTGCCATTGTAGGAGACAGTTCAGGACCAAGCTTCTTTAAGATCATCTCTACAACCGGAGTTATCACCCCTCGTGTCAACTTAACGTCTGATGACACATAGCTTCAGTACAAGGTAAGTCTCCTTTACATTCTAGAATCATTGTATTTAAATATAGCTTAAAGACAGAACTTGCATTAATAGTTCTTTGGGAATTGTTTTACATCATAATTATATGATTTCCATCTTTTCATGTTTAAGGTATCCGAAAATGTTCCACTTTTCAATGCTAGCTAATTCATTATCTTTTTTTTTTAGAATTTACTTCTAATTTATATTCCATCATATCTGATGTAGGTCATCTCTTTCAATCAATCACCCTCTTCATGTCCAACTGTAATAAAATATATGCAATTAGAACATTATTTTCAAAAGTTATCTCCCTTATAAGGTTTTCTCATATCTGGAGGGTGTTTTTTATGTACAGATTTGACTATTTAGTTTTACATATTTACTTACTCACAGATAATGAACATTAAAGTTTGGTATTTGTTTACATAAAGCATAAATCAAACCTCCTTTATTTAATTTTTCAGCTGAGAATAGTTGTATATGACTCAGAGATCCCAGAGTTGACCACTGAATCAATACAGACTATAGATATGACACGTAATCTCAATGCTCCAGACTTCGTCCCATCGGTCTACAACTTCCCGATCACTGACCAGTACAAAGTGGCACAACATGTTGGTACACCCGTTACAGCCACTGATGGAAATGGGGTACGTATTGCAAAAAATTTTAAAATATGTAAATAAGCATATTATTTTTTTTTTATATAGATTAGACCGTTGGTTTTCCTGTTTGAATGGTTTTACACTAGTATTTTTGGGACCCTTTATAGCTTGTTGTTCGGTGTGAGCCAAGGCTCCGTGTTGAAGGCCGTACCTTGACCTATAAGGGTTTACTTTTATAAATTGTTATTTGGATGGAGAGTTGTCTCATTGGCACTCATACCACATCTTCCTATATCTATAGACTGCTGCGTTAGGGAAAATTTTTACCAGAATGGATGTTCTTTTAAAAAGAACATGTGGTAGGATTGCCAAAAAGACAACTCTTCACAAGAGATCAAATGACACAGGAAGTAACAACTATAGGTTACTGAACAGTCTTTTACAATGAGTAAAACCCATTGTGCATCTACAGTGTAACCTGCCTAATCCGACACCTGAGTATTCCAACATCCTGCTTTAACCGACAAATTTTCATGGTCCCAAAATATGCCTATCCTTGCAGAAAAAACCTGAGTTTTCCGACACCCTGCTTAATCCGACATTTTTTTCTGGTCCCCCAGTGTGTCGGATTACACAGGTTGCACTGTATATAAAAAGGCAAATTTTCTGATGAGTCAGATGTTACTGTTGTATAGTCATGTATGTTTTGTATTTCCTATGTACCTTTTGAGGTATTGAATATAATTTTGACCAAGTTTATTGATATATTTTGTATATATTTTATTAAGTAACAAAAAAATTGAGAGGTTTGCAGTATGATATGAATTTCCATATTAATCTGCATAATATTTTCTCTTTTTAGGATACAATGGTATATGAAATTGTAAACAGACCCCATGAGTGTTTCTATTTGAACCCTGTTACAGGACAGCTCACTTTAATCAAAGACCTGGCCTCCACAAACCAAAAGACATTTTCAGTAAGTGTACATACACATATATTGTGACTGCTTAAAAGTTATCTGTTTCTATTTTTTAGCTTACCTGGGCCCAAAGGGCCCCATGTGAGCTTATGCCATCACTTGGCGTCCGTCGTCTGTCATCTGTCGTCTGCCGTCGTCGTCTGTCGTCGTAAACTATTTAAAAAATCTTCTCCTCTGAAACTACCGGGACAAATACCTTCAAACTTTAAATAAATGTTCCTTAGGGTATCTAGTTTATAAATTGTATCCAAAGTTTGATCCATCGGCAAACATGGCCACCATGGCTAAAAATAGAACATAGGGGTCAAATGCAGTTTATTGCTTATATCTCAAAAACTAAAGCTTTTAGAGCAAATCTGACATAGGGTAAAATTGTTCAATTGGTCAAAATATATCAGCCCTGAAGTTATCAGACAAATCAAACAACCCATTGTTTGGTTGCTGCCACTAAATTGGTAGTTTTAAGGAAATTTTGCAGTTTTTAGCCCACCTGACCTGAAAGGTCAAGTGAGCTTTTCTCATCACTTGGCGTCCGTCGTCCATCGTCTGTTGTCCGTCGTTAACTTTTACAAAAATCTTCTCCTCTGAAACTACTGGGCCAAATTTTACCAAACTTTGCCAAATTCGTCATTGGTGTAACTTGTTTAAAAAATGTGTCTGATGACCCGACCAACCAACCAAGATGGCCGCCATGGCTAAAAATAGAACATAGGGGTAAAATGTAGATTTTGGCTCATATCTCTAAAATGAAAGCATTTAGAGCAAATCTGACATAAGTAAAATTGTTTATCAGGTCAAGATCTATCTGTCCTGAAATTTTCAGACAAATCGGACAATCCATTGTTTGGTTGCTGCCCTTAAATTGGTAATTTTAAGGAGATTTTGCAGTTTTTGGTTATTATCTTGAATATTATTATAGATAGAGATATACGGGTAGCTTATCCAATGGCATTTACTGTTATATAAATGGCTATCGTTACCATCCATTGTAACAAAAGTGGGGTGTGTTTTGTGTGCACACCTCAGGAATGCTGTGTATTCATTTTGTACGGTAAAATCAATGTTATCTTCATTACATTTCCATGCATACACAAGTCATAACAACAAATACATTTTTTATAAAACTTATAATGTAAAGTGACATGTTTAATTGTCTGCTGTAGCAAAATTCGTGTAAATAAAGCTGATCCGTTTAAATTCAAGCACAGCAGACAAACACGTGGTCGTTCATTGATGTTTGTTTACTTAAATTGCACGTTGTTGTTACTGAACATACTTATTGTGTTATTATAGTTTAAGAGCAGATATAATTAATCTTACAATTGCATTTTAAAACTTTCAAGAGTTATATAATACACCTTGCTTAAGAAATATGTCTGGCTAGGTCCAGGGACTTCCTAAACTAGGTCCTTACAAAAAATGAGACTGTAATCATGATGTTAATTACCATATTTACTTTGCATTTGATATTTTTCATATGCATGTACATGTATGTACATAGAGGAAAATAGAGTATATGGACATACTTGGGTTTAATTCCCACCATAGGCAGTAATTTTAATAGGTTGGAGCAAATAGGGCAGATTGACCAAAATGCTACAAAATGTAGTGTCTCACACATCTTTTTTTCTAAGTATACAGCAGCTCCTCTTAGGATTAGTAAGGAGCACTTTATATACAGTCCAGTGGCTAAGTCCTCTCTATTTTCCTTATTTATATTATTATATTTCTTATATTCTCTTGTAGTAAGCCAAAAGCTATAATTCCTCTTTTCCTAATCTGTCTATAAATAATGAAAGTTTGTATTCATTGTTGATGTTTGTAAAGTGACTTATAACTGCTAACAGACACATTTATTTGGACTCTGGTGGATAGTTTTAGATTGTTATCTCATTTGCAATCATACCACATCTCTTTATTTTAGAACATGTTAAGTATTTGAAGTAAATGACTAACAAACATTAAATCATTTGAAAAAATAGTTCTGCAATGATTATGCATGAAAAATAAAATTGTATTAATGGTGTCACTATGTTTAAAATGACCACTGTAATTGTGAACTGCCATGACTGTCTTGTGCAAAAATTTCATTTTAATAAGTTCCCTAATGAATAGTATATAGATGTATAAAAAACACATGTATGTACTGATTCCAGGCTATCAATTCAAAAATAATTGATGTTTTTTAATTAATTGAATAATAACTTATTGCAATTATCATGATCATGATGATAATACAAACTAGCATTCTGAAATGTAATACATATTATACAACTTTATGCAGTTTTTCTTAAATAGTAATAATCCAGTTATGTCATAAAAAAGAAATTTTTGGTAAAAGTCAGCAAAATTGTCAGAATTTCAACCACATTTAGGCCTAGGAAACTTATTTTTTTAAGCATAGAGGTTGATAAGCTAAGTACTGTAAATTCAGAAATTATCATGAGGTTTTAATTAAAGTAAATAAAGTGATTAAATTGATTATCGCAATAATAAGAACTTGCATTCTGATTTGAAGATTTTTTCTAATATCAGAATAATAATTATCTTATTTTGTCCATTATTCAAAAAATTCTGAATATACTGTATTTAAGTCAGCTTTGTTTTTGTTTTGTATTTCAACTGCCAATGCATTTTAGAACAGTTAAATGTGAATTTGGTTTAAATTTGAAGTTGATTCAGTATACTTTGACGTATAAATAACACTCATTTATTTAAAAAAGCATTTTCATACTTTATTTACTGTTCAGCAACTAATCATTCATTATTCAATCAATAATTTAATTAAAGGACTCAACAGTTATTTTAGGACTTTTGAATTCAAATTTAAGAAAAAATCCAAAAACTTGTAATAATAGAAATTATATGAACTGCATGATATCATATTGCATTACAGCTTTTGTTCAGTTTTCTTTGTGTTGATTAATTTATAATGTTTTAAATCCCTTTTGTGGACTTTTGTTTTTAAATTTGTTTCTCTTGATTTAGAGCGAGAAACAGAACTTGTACATTTATATAGTTTCTTATATAAAAGCAGGTATAATAAGAAAAAGATAATTCTGTCCACTGCAAATTATCTTTTTTTCATTCAATATTCACAAATTTGAAGTATGTATTGTCAACATTTTCTTTTTATCCATATTGTATTTTAATGTAATGCAAATTTAAATTGTACTGCTGATGAACCCCTCTTGTATATTACTTTTTGGCATGAAATCAAAATATATATTTTTCTGTTATAGGGAATAATCCCTACTCTTTTATAAAAAAGCTGGATATGCTGAAAGGTTCTTGCTTTTCTCAGAATTTGCCATATGCATTGTTACATCAAGAAAAAAGGCTACCAATAATTAGCCTAATAATCAATGATGTCACACAGAAAGAACCCATCTCTTTGCAGATCAAAGTAGAAAAAAAAGATAGTTGGTAACATAAATTAACTGTTTAAAAATATCAAGAGAAACATTCCCATACAACATATCTGTCAGAAAGTTATTTCACTGACTCTTAACAGAGAAATCTTAAATATGTATATTGATAAGCAAGACTTGCATCTTGAAAACTAAAATGTCTAGAGGAAAGAACTATTGTTTCTCAATTGATGCTGTGTTAGAATGTATAATATCACTCTTCTTTCTCCATATGATCTGGCTGAGCATACAAAGTGACAAAGAACCTATAGATAAGTTATTCAGGCTAAATAACTTTGTTTAATCTCATTTCTGGTGCAACATTTTCAATGCACCAGAGTAAAACTTTCTATTTTAGATACTTTATTTATATATATAAATTGAATTAATTAAAGTCTAATTTTAAAGGAAATTAATATTAAAACTGTTCTACTATTATATATTAACATTCTACATGAACAAACACTGAGTTTATTTTCATAAGCTTTCTAAGAATATTGATACAAAGAAAGTAGAACAAATACTATTATTCCATCTATCAAAGAGTGTTTGAGAATATACTATGTATAGCAATTTATAAGTCCAAGTTTCAGAGAAAAGTTACTTATCTATAATTTTGTACTTTGGAAGTTTCAAAAACCTGAAATTACTTGAAAAAATGTCATATTCAACTATAACAGAACTATTTTGCTGTTACATGAGTAAAGGAACATGCAATATGGAATAGTTATACAAGAAAGTGTCGAAATATAACTTCAATCATTAATTTTACTCGAATTTACTGTTTTGAACTTGCAATTTCCTACGATGCATGTACAGAGTTATCTCCCTTTGATCTCCGCTCGCCACGAATAAGCTGACACAAATTCGTTGCCGGGAATTTGGGATCAATAATGAATAAAATAAGAACCAGAAAATGATTTTACTTCATATTTTATACCCTCCATACGTTACCAAACCCATTTAAGGAATAATTTGGGATTTTCCGTGACCTCATAAATTTTCTAAAAAATTTCCACTTCCATCGTCGTTTTATGTAAACAGCAATAATGTTCAGCAAAGTAAGATCTACAAATAAGTCAACATGACCAAAATGGTCAATTGACCTATTAAGGAGTTTTTGCCCTTCATAATAAATTTTTAACAAATTTTTGTAAATTTTTGTAATCTTACAAAAATCTTCTCCTCTGAAACTACCAAGACAAATTTAACCAAACTTAGTCACAATCATCATTAGGGTATCTAGTTTTAAAAATGTGTCCGATGATCCCGCCAGCCAACCAACATGGCCGCCATTGCTAAAAATAGAACATAGGGGTAAAATGCAGTTTTTGACTTACTATTTGTAAAAATGTTCATCAGGAAAAAATCTATCTGTCCTGGAATTTTCAGACGAATCTGACAAGCCTTGTTGGGTTGCTGCCCCTGAATTAGTAATTTTAAGGGAATTTTGCAGTTTTTGGTTATTATCGTGAATATTATTATAGATAGAGATAAACTGTAAACAGCAATAATGTTCAGCAAAGTATATCTCAAATACTAAAGCTTTTAGAGCAAATCTGACATGGGGTAAAATTGTTCATTTGGTCAAGATCTACCGGCCCTGAAATTATCAGACGAATCAAACAACCCATTGTTGGGTTGCTGCCACTGAATTGGTAGTTTTAACAAAATTTTGAAGTTTTTTGTAATTATCTTGAATATTATTATAGATAGATATAAACTGTAAGCAGCAATAATGTTCAGCAAAGTAAGATCTACAAAAAAGTTAATATGACCAAAATTGTCAATTGACCCCTTAAGGAGTCATTTATTGCCCTTTAAAGACAATTTTACACAATTTGTTCATCAAGTTTGCTAACATTTAAAAATCTTCTCCTCTGAAATACAGGTGAGCGATTCAGGCTCTTGAGAGCCTCTTGTTTTGCTTTCAATGTGAGAGGAATTTTTACATTTTTATTTATCAGAGAAAAGTTTTAGAAATTTAATAGAATATTCAAATAACTTAACCAATTTCCTTTGAATAGAGTTTTAAAGACCTCAGTTGAGAAAGAATTCTTTTTATTTCCCACAGTTATTCTGTTTACTACAGTACCATTTTGTCTCTATTCTTTTTTGTACTTATTTTTCTCTCTTCTGGGACCATAATTCTCTATTCTGTGAACCCCATTCAGAGCCTCTTGTATTATTTGTATTATAGGTATATAATATCTGTATTTATTTTAGTTCCAAGTATCAGCAAGGGATCAGAAAAATCCAGAGAAGTCTGACATAGCCCTTGTGACTGTTACTGTTGACTGTGATGAAGACATACCTTCCTTCCCGACTCAGACATAGTGGAAACAGAACCAGTTGGTCATTGTTACTGTTGCAGCGACAGATAATGATCTCAGAGTAAGTAAATAGTTCATGTATAACTGTAAACTTAGATATTTATGTAAAGATATGACAATATGAACAACGTTTTAGTTCTACTTCTTTTTATATACATTTGAAACAGCTTCTGCAAAAGATGTGAAGCTACATTTAGCCATGTTGTTTCTAGTATCCACCATTGTAAAAAGTGTGCATTAAAGTTACAAAGGCAAGACATGTGTTCTTAATTTTTGCCAGTAACATTTTAATACAACAGCTGTTGAAAAAACGCATTTGGCTGCAAACATCATGAATATCATTGATTACCAACCATTTTAAAATGACAATTGCTGAAGAATTACAATTTTCATGTACAATTTTGAATTTACAGTATTTAGATTTTTATTTTGTTTTAATATTGGACTCTTATCCAAGTATAACTTGGAATATGAAGGATGAGAGTCATTCTAGTAATGGAGCCTGAGGCTCAAGAGGATATGACATTAGCATTCTATTTGCCAGAGTTCGACGAGGCATAATAATTAACTCCCTTCAAAGAGGGCAAATTCTGTCCTATGACGTACTAACATGCTCATATAAATACGGCCCAGCTACCTGTGCAGCTCATATTTTTGAAAGTTTGTTTATGCAACCACATCTCATGGGATGGGCATAATAATACCCTCAAAAACTGGGTAGGTAATTGTTATGGGTAAAAGTTATACTTGGATGAGAGTCCATTCTACTAATTACGCTCTTCGAGGATATAACATCATGTTCAAAGAGTTGGCATAAACTAATCAAGGCGTAGATAAACAGAAAACTTAAATAACATTTAACTTTACTGTTAATTCAACAAAATCTACAAATAACAAAATCATTTTGACTCATTTCACAAAATTAAAGTCCATTAAAAGTTCAATAACTAATCAATGTTCAATAGCTGTACTCAAAGTTCACACAATACTCAAAATATTAATTATCATCATTCAGAACAGCCTGAGCAAAATTATTATCTCGGATAACTTCCTTATGATAAAATCTATAAAAGGTCCTACTACTTGACCAATTAGCAGTGTTCATAACTTCTTTCAAAGAAACACCAGATCCATACGCAACAGATGTGGAAGTGCTTCTGAATGAATGAGCGGAAAAATGTTCAACTCCTGAAAGTCTAGCTAAAGTGCTGGTTGTTATGCTATTAAAAGTTCTGTATGAAATAAACAAATTGTCACATTTACGAACATTCCTTGTTCTCCTGACATATTCTTCTAAAGTTAGATATACACACAACTCTGGTTTATCATATTTGATAAAATAAATTTTTGGTAAAGGCACTCCTGGCCTAGAGGTTTTTAGAACCTTTTGAATATAAAAAATGTACCTTATATATTTTCCCCATGTATCTTATATCTAGTGCACTTAAAGTTTGAGCTCTAGAAGCAGTTGTAAGTGCCGCAAGTGCTATAGCTTTTAACGTAAGCATCTCTAATGATAAATTTGCCAAAGGCATTAAAGAACTTAAAAATTCTATAACCTTGGAGACATCCCATGTAAAAGTACATTTTTGTTTTGGAGGGTTTAAATTATCATATCCTCTCAAAAACTTTGGTAGAAAAACTGGGTTATTCACCATTGAAGTGACACCAAAATATATCAAAGTTTGAACTAACATAGATTTGAATGTATTAATTAGAGAATATGACAACTTTCTCTTCACTAAAGTGGTTAGAAATTTTATAACGTCTATTTCAGACGGTTGAAAAATACTGGTATATTGTTCATGACACCAAACTGTCCACTTTTTCCAACAATACTGATACTGTTTAACTGTTGCTGGCTTCCATGAGGACAAGATAATAAATATTTCAAATCTTGATAATCCTGAATTTTGCAGTGATTTTCTAATGCAGCACATGCGACAAGTACAAGTTTTCTTGACAGTGGATGACACTCCATTGTGTGAGGCATGTAGAAAATATCCCTGTGTCTTGGCAATCTAATGGGATTACAAATCAAAGCTGAAATCAGTAAAGAAAACCAATTTTGAGTAGGCCAAAATGGCACAATCAATATAGCTCTTTGTACTCTGCAGAAAATTTATTCAGAACTCTCCCTATTAGAGAAAAAGGAGGAAAAATGTATGGTTCAAAATTTGTCCATGACAAAGTAAAGGCATCTGTACTCATTGCTTCTTGATCATAAATCCAGGATAAAAACTTGTCTATTTGAGCATTGTGTCTAGATGCAAAAAGATCCACATTTGGAATAAATAATTGTGAACAAATTCTACTAAAAATAGGTTCACTAAGTTTCCATTCATGGTTATCAGAAAAGTTTCTTGATAATTTATCAGCTTGTGAATTACTTTTTCTCGGTATCAAGTGTCAAGTTTTTCAGATGTCATACTGCCCATAAATTGAATGTAAGAAACTGTTGTAGAATTATCTGATTTAATACCAATGTGGCATTGACTACAATTTGAGCAGAAGGCTTTTAAAGCATAAAATACTGACAATAACTCTAAAAAGTTAATATGACATATGGATTTTAGAAAATTGTGTCCAACGACCACCAGCTGTTTGTTTTTCATAACAAGCACCCCATCCTTTTAGGGAGGCATCAGTTTCAACCGAACATTGTCTTGTTTAATAGGTTTTCCATTTAATTTTCTTAAATTTTTTAACCACCACTTAAGTTCTAATTGACTTTTTTCAGACATAGTCATGATTTTATCATAATCGTTTGACCCTTTAAGATTTTCTATCTTATCTCGCTCTAAATTTCTATAATGTAGAGGTCCTTGTAAAACAGTATTAAATGCATGTATAATCAATCCAATCAGTTTTGAAAATAACCTGATGGTAATTCTTTTCTGGTGTAAAATCAAATTACAAAAATAAAGAATTTTTTCAATCTTCTCATCAGTCAAAAAAGACTCTAAATTTGATAGTGTCAATAAGTAAACCAAAGAAAACTATACGTTGAGTTGGAATTACTACAGATTTTTTGGTATTGACTTTAATACCAAGTTTTTCAATAACATTGGCCATAATTGAGGCTTCTTTAGAGCATTTTTCGTAATCTTGATTCATCAAAAGCGAATCATCAATATAGTAACAACATCTAAAGCCATTCTGTCTAACAGAGCATAAACAGGTTTCTGTGTGAAGAGCAGAGGCAATACCAAAAGGTAAAACCGTAAATCTATATAAATCATCTTTCCAATAAAAGCATAGATATTTTCTCAAATTTTCATGAATTGAAATGCTAAAATAAGCATCTTTCGTGTCTACGGAACAGCAAAAATCATTTTTCTGTATCAAACCTAAAGCATATGATAGATTTTCCTGCTTAAAATGGTGATATTCAATAAATTCATTCAATTTTCTTAAATTGATGACTGGCCATAGGGTATTATCCTTTTTTGGCACCAGAAATAAGTTTGAAATAAATTCCTTTCCACTTTCATGAATTTTTTCAATTGCTCCTTTCTTCAAAAGGGTTTTAACCTCTTTATTTACAAGTTCAATTTCTTTCGTACAAAACGAAATAGCTTTTGGTTTACGATATTGAACTGGTTTCTGTAAGAATTCTATCTTATATCCCTCGACAACATCTAATAAAATTGAGAATGGAAATGGGGAATATGTCAAAGAGACAACAACCCGACCAAAGAGCAGACAACAGCCAAGGGCCACCAATGGGTCTTCAATGCAGCGAGAAAATCCGCACCCGGAGGTGGTCCTCAGCTGGCCCCTAACTAAAATTGTGTGCTAGTTCAGTGAAAATGGACGTCACACTAAACTCCAAAACATATGAATGAACAAAATTAAAAACATACTAGACTAACAAAGGCCAGAGGCTCCTGACTTGGGACAGGCGCTAAAATGCGGCGGGTTAAACATGTTTTGTGAGATCTCAACCCTCCCCTATAGCCAATGTAGAATTAAGAAACACATAGCAATACACACAGTAAAACTCAGTTTAAAAGAAGTCCGAGTCCGATGTCAGAATAGGTAACAAAAGAAACTAAGCAAAATGACAATGATACATAAATAAACAAAGGACTACTAGCAGTTACTGACATGCCAGCTCCAGACCTCAATTAAACTGATTGAAAGATTAGTATCCATTTGTCAGATATAATTGTTTTCCAGAAACTTTTCTTTAATTTTCTTACCTTAGAAATAGAATTGATGTCTTTTATCGTCTTGGAGGGTGGAAACCACATCCTCTTCCTCTTGACCTTTGTTGAGGTTGACCTCTCAGATAAGTAGGTCTGTTGCCCTGCTGCTGTTCACTTCCTGCAGCAGGGCTTCTGGAGTTCAAACTTCCAAACATGTTTCTCCTGTTTGAACGAGAAGTATTAATGCCAATAGGGATCTTAGTTGGATCACCCAGCTCTTTAATTCTTGGCATAATATTGTCACCAAAGAGATTTTCATTAACTGGTGTATCATGTGAACAAAAATCTATTAACTATAATTTTCTTATCCATCTATAAAGCATATTACATGTCTGACAAGAAAGACAAGGTCAGTGATATTTTTAAAATATTCAAAAATGAAATCAGAGACATAATAAACATAAATAAAATTAGAAGAAAAAAAAACAAGAGAATCATACTTAAAACATGGGAATATCTAGAATTGCTATAAATGTAAAGCATGTTCAAGCTGCGACCTCGTTAATTCATGACTGCACATATGGTCGGTCAGGTGATATGCATCAAATAAAATTGTCATTTTACTCTTTTGTCATATCATGTCTATTATAGCTACACTGAATTAGTATTGTTATTAGTTTACACAATACAATGCTTCGTTACTGCATTCATGTATAATTAGACCACATGTACTTTCAATCATTTTTAGCTCACCTGGCCCAAAGGGCCAAGTGAGCTTTTCTCATCACTTGGCATCCGTCGTCGTCGGCGTTAACTTTTTACATTTTGAACTTCTTCTAGAGAACCACTGAATGGAATGAAACCAAACATGGCATGAATGTTCCTTATGAGGTGCTGACCAAGTGTTGTTACTTTGTAGCCATTCCATCATCCAAGATAGCCGCCAGCGGGGGACTTAGTTTAACATAGGACCCTATGGGAAATGCATACAAATGACTTCTTTTAGAGAACCACTGAATGGAATGAAACCAAACATGGCATGAATGTTCCTTATGAGGTGTTGACCAAGTGTTGTTACTTTGTAGCCGATCCATCATCCAAGATGGCCGCCAGCAGGGGACTTAGTTTAACATAGGACCCATTGGGAAATGCATACAAATGACTTCTTTTAGAGAACCACTGAATGGAATGAAACCAAACATAGTATGAATGTTCCTTATGAGGTGCTGACCAAGTGTTGTTACTTTGAAGGAAGCCGATCCATCTTCCAAGATGGCTGCCAGTGGGGTGATTTGGTTTAACATAGGACCCTACGGGAAATGCATACAAATGACTTCTATTAGAGAACTGTGACCAGGAAAATGCAGCTTCAGTTTAATATTTTGGACTTTAATATAAAATTCTCAATTTTGATAATTTAGACTTTATTTCTATGTGTTTTAAAATTCATTTAATTTTATGTTTTCGCTTCTATTTACATTTAATATCCAGTACTTAAAATCAACATGCTTTGATATGCAATTTAATTCTCAGTTTGGACATTGAGTGACATGTTTTATTCTATTAGCTAATTATATATTTTTAAATATCATAATCAGATTAGTAAATTAACTTTATTCTTCAAGTTCTAAAAATAGTTTAATCCTTTTCAGTGAACAATATTACTCAAATTAATTGTTATTTGTTATGTCTATACTTGTCAATTCAATTGTGTATAAATACTTGTTTATAATTTTTATAAGCAAGATTTGGACTCAGGACTTTACACTGAACACAGTCCATCTGTAATAAAAGTATTAGTATTCCATGCTGAATTATTGGTTTATTCATCGTTAGTTCCAGAGTCTCAACAGTTAGTTTTCACCAGAGTTTCAGTGCCAAAGTTCTCATTGCTATTCACAGCAATCGTTCGTTGTGTGATCAGGTGCATCACACAGTTTCAGTAACAAGAGGCCATTCAGTCAGGCTCTTGTTACACAACCTTATAGGTCACACAGTTTCCGCGGTGACAGAACCACTGAATGGAATGAAACCAAACATAGCATGAATGCTCCTTATGAGGTGCTGCCCAAGTGTTGTTACTTTGTAGCCGATCCATCATCCAAGATGGCCGCCAGCGGGGGACTTGGTTTAACATAGGACCCTATGGGAAATACATACAAATGTCTTCTTTTAAAGAACCACTGAATGGAATGAAACCAAACATAGCATGAATGTTCCTAATGAGATGCTGACCAAGTGTTGTTACTTTGTCGCAAATCCAACATCCAAGATGGCCACAAGTGGGGGGCTTAGTTTAACATAGGACCCTATGGGAAATGCATACAAAAGTCTTCTTCTAGAGACCCACTGAATTGAATGAAACCAAACATAGCATAAATGTTCCTTTTCTAATGAGGTGCTGGCCAAGTGTTGTTACTTTGTAGCCAAATTTCATCTTTTTTTATATGATTTCAAAAACCCAAGTAGAGTCAGGTGAGCGATACAGGCTCTTGAGAGCCTCTAGTTTGATCTTTGGTTTGATCACAAAAAAAAATAACATTTACTGTTAAAAATTATGTTGTACATATAATGTGTGAAATAACAACTGTCTTACCAATCATTTAAGACTCCTTTTCACAATTCAATGGAGTAAACTAACAAAAATTTTGAAATTCTACTGTCGGCTGAAAAATCATGCTATCAGTATCAAAGATCATCACCAATTTCACGATTCAGTGAAGCTTTAATAAATAAATCAAATACAGTTTAGGTTAAGAAACTTACCGTATTCCGGTACAAAATTGTACTCTGTAGAACTGCTCTAATAGATATAAGAAGATGTGGTATGAGTGCCAATGAGACAACTCTCCATTCAAGTCAAAATTTATAAATGTAAATCATTATAGGTCAAAGTACGGTCTTCAACACGGAGCCTAGGCTCACACCGAACAGTAAGCTATAAAGGGCCCCAAAAATTACTAGTGTAAAACCATTCAAACGGGAAAACCAACGGTCTAATCTATATAAAAACGAGAAACGAGAAACACTTATGAACCACATCAACAAACGACAACTACTGAACATCAGATTCCTGACTTAGGACAGGTGCAAACAAATGCAGCGGGTTTAAACGTTTTAATGGTACCAAACCTTCACCCTTTTTCTGAAACAATAGTGTAACATCACAACATAGAAAGACACACTATAAAATATCAACTGAAATAGCTTAACTCAATCAAAGGACATAGTAACACCATTGAACATACACTGAACAAATAAATTTGACCTATGATACAATGTAAATTCAAAATAAATAAACTAAGGGAAGAATAATAAAAGTAACATGTTATATCGGTATGAAATGTTAAACAATTTAAGAAAAACAATATGCTCGAACAAAATATCAGCCATTTGCAATAACTTTAAACACAGGTAAATAAAATAATTTTGTTGTTAGGTATATCGTATACAGTTACAATAGAGAAAGGAAATATTTTAACAAAATAAATAATTTTGATGTTTATAGTACGAAGTGGAAATTTATATTAGTACCAAACACTTATCAAAGCTGGTATATAGACCAGATATAACCCTGAATAACATTAAATAACAAAAAGCATTACAATTAGTATCAACAGGTCAAATAAACAAGAAAATACGATTTGAGAGTACTGAGTTACTGACAGCTAGTTAAAAGCCAAAACAATTAATAATAAAAATCATGCATCAGAGACTAAAATCAACTAAAACACATCCCAGGGATTTAGTATTTTAACGTCATGGACAGTCAAAGAAGACATGACTAGTGCAATGCCAAAAATAAATGTATCGACAGACAGTAGGATAGTTAGAGTTTAACCTCTTTATAGATCAAAATGAACGTGGGTGTGTCTTTAAACATACCGTTTGAAAAGAATACAAATTTAGTTATGTTTTAATTTGCTGATGACAAAATCGATATTAGTGCCAATGTAAACTAATTACAACATTGGTAAGATAACCTGAACTAATAAGTTTATTTAAAGGTTCGATGAGTTTACACGGATCATATAGTGATTTCCGCGCTTTAAGTACAATATTACCGTAAAATTTAGGATGTGAAATACCGTTTTTAATCAGTTTTCTACAGGTACAGCCAAATTTACTAATCAAATCTTTGTATCTATGAAAGAACTTAGCAAAAGTTTTACGTAATTTATGGTAACGAAATCCCTGACTTAATAATTTACTAGTGATGCATTGATTACGTTTGTTAAAATCTATGACATCACTACACACACGGCATAACGAACGAGTTGGGATATATACACACCGTATGATGGAGCCAAAGGAACATCGCCGTCTAAAAAGGAAAATAAACAATAGGGAATGAAAAATCGTCTCTTTTGTCGTAAATTTTCGTATGGAGTTTTCCTTTAGAGATTGAAATGTCCAAGTCCAGAAAAGGACAACTACTGCTGTTTATGTTAGATTTAGTTAAAATAAGTTCTATTGGGTAAATTTCGGTAGTATAGTTAGAGAACTCTGGATTATTTAACGAAAAATATCATCTAGATAACGGAAGGTATTGTTGAATGTATCAACCAAATGTAACAATGACGTGTCTTTACTGAGTTTGGTCATAAACTTGTCGATACACTTTATCGCCTAAACGATACACTTTATCATATATGTTGTCCAGGAGAAAATTTAAAGCTTCAATCATATCTTCACATTTCCAGTAAGTGTATCTAGCATACTTTCGTTTTCATTACAGAAAAGGCTTTAAACGAGTTACAGCAAATAAATTTGTAATGAGATTTTTCAAAAGACCATTTAATTAAATATGAAAACTTTTTCTTGATAAGATTGTGTGGAAGTGTAGTATAGAGAGTAGAAAAATCATAACTGTCAACAGAATTAAAAGGACTAATGTATGTAATAAATATAACTAACTTTATAGATAGATTTATACTTTATTGAATATTTTTCCTACATATTCAATAGCTAATTTAAGGGATACTTAATTGAAGCTGTAGATTAAGTAAATTGTTAACAGCAAAAGTGCAATAAAACTTTGATTAATTTAAAAAAAAACAAAAACAAAAACAAATTCTTTGATACCTAGGGTTCAAAAATCTTCTAATGTCATTCGCCTTTTCATAGACAAACTATAATAGGCATTGCCCATAAGGCTAATGGAGTCTGATAACTCACTCTTGATTAAAGAAGGATTAATTGGCTCTTTTTTAATGGCCAATTGATTTGCAAGATTAACAAAAGGCACCATGCCTGCCATCATAGATTTTTGAACCTCTTGCAAGTACACATCACTTGAATGGGATTGCCTGGGGATATTCTCGCAAATCTCTTTATTTACCTTGGGTACAACCATCAAGGAACAATTATCAGGCCTTAAATGCATTTTAGCTATTTCAGTTATACAATCTTTACTAGATTTGATAGACAAGGAAGCATTAACTGCTTTTGAAAGATTTGTCCCTATTTTGGGCCCAGTTTTCTCTTCTGTATGAAGCTGAGGAATATTCCACTCATGGAAAACCTCACCTTTGTCTAGTTCACTCACAGGCTCATTAAAAGCTCTATGAAAGGCATCAGCTGGGTTAGCACCAATTACAGGTGGTGTTATAAAACCCATGTTAGGGTTATAATTATCTGATAAGTAATCAGTATCAAACTCATTAAAATCATAATTGGGTCGGTGCCAATATCATGGTCACCCCAGCTGATCAAATCTGACCGGAGTGTAGGTACTTGTACCCTTTCATTACTTTCAACACCCGGTCTATTTCTATTAAGTGTCATGGACATACTATATCTCGTGATCTATTTTCAGGACGTTCCGTATCAACATTGGAATGCGTCAAAGGGTTTGGCCCAGCAATATGTTTATGAAAGGCTGCTGTTAACGAAACTATATTCTTACTGAGCTAGATTATCAATTCCTAACTGATCTTTCAACTTATCTATATATGTCCTCGACATTAGACTTTGATGAACGTTTAGTTTGTTTTTGTTTAGGGCCTTTAGCAGGAGTCAACTTCTGTTTAGTGAGTAATGCACTTCCCTTTATAACCCTGCTTATAGTTTTAGGCTTCTCAACATTATGAGTATCTGCCCTAGTGTTTCCCTTAGTGTATTATCACAAAACAAACTCTCTAAATCTGAATTAAGATTGTCCTCACAACCTGAGTTTGATAGTGACAACACATCGTCGTCCGCCATTTGTACACATAACACCTGTACACAGGTGATGAAAACAAAGATATCGTAAAGGTATCTTTAAATTTGGAACTTGGACAACGTCTCAAGTTTTAACTTTCTGTTTGTAAAGTACTGGAACAACGTTCTCAGTAAAATATTTTATTTTATAAATCTAGACTACGTCTCAGAGAAAGATTTTCACAAGCATATACCTCACCGCTCGGAAAATAAATATGAGCTTCACAGGTAGCTGGGCCATATTTTTATATGAGCATGTTAGTACGTCAAAGGTCAGGAATTTGACCTCTTTGAAGGGAGTTAATTATTATGCCTCATCGAACTCCGGCAAATAGAATGCTAATGTTATATCCTCGACGAGCCGAAGAGCGTAATTAGTAGAAGTCCCGTCTGAAATATCTAGCAGGATTCCTACCAGACTATAGCAGGAATTCACATGGAATTAGCAGGAAATTTTAAATTCCTGTTACTTTTTAGACGTACTAGGAAAACTTCAGTTTTTCTGGGAGGATTTTCATTTTACTACAGCAACATTCCTGGTATGGGTAACAGGAATAGTTTTTCCTGCCAGAAAATCTTTCTACCAGGAATTTTTTCTTATCTAAGCAGGATTATTATCTTGACTGCTATTGGTTTGTATTCAATTATCTTTAACTGGATTCCGGTTTGCTAATAACATTTATTTTGCTGTGTTATAAGAAACCAGGTTCCAGTTAACAAATTCAAAAGTTGGAGGGTAAAAGATTCAGATTGTGTATAAACAATGCTGCAAAGATTGAATAATGTTCAGGGAAATATTTGAATGTAAGGCTGAGGATTGCTTATGAAGGTATTTGAATTTAATTAAGCTACACTTTTTAAAATGTTTAAGAGGGAGGGTCAATTTTTTTTTCTAATTTGCATGATAGTCAAATTAATTCAACTAATTAAAAATGGAAATCTCAGTCTTCAATCATATTTTGTCTTATATATATTATAAGTTCATCTGATCTACATTTTGTTGTATACATGTACCAATACTTCTAAAAAATGTTTTGAGAGTGATTAAAAACTTACATCTATTTCCATCATAATTAAATTCAAAACAGATAGATTACAAACCAGGTTTATAACACAACTTGCATATGTGGTAGCTACTTCATGAATTTAAGAGTCAAATTTTGCAACAAGAAATTTTACATGTGTTTTTTTTGTTCTTTGTGGCTGAGATTCAAACTTAATGAATGACCCAGATGTGTATATGTGTACACCTAAGTTTGTAATGTATATTTTAGATTCCTGCTAGAAAAACAATTTTCCTAGTATGAATTTATGAAAAAATCCTACCAGGAATATTCAAATTAGCAGGAAAATTTGACAAATATCCAGGTAGGAATTTTACTTTCCTACCAAATTATTCCTGCTAATTTGAATATTCCTGGTAGGAATCGCATTATTCCTACTAAGAAAATCCTGCTAATTTAAATTTTTCGGCTGTTTTTCCTGGCGGATTCCTGCTACAATCAAGCAGGAATATGCACATTTTCCTGGTAGGAATTCTTAACAAATTCCTACTATATTCCTTGTACATTCCTGTAGGACTAGTTCGTACAGGGGTCACTGTATTTTAAACAGATGTCAGTTTTAAATCATTTCGCCAACAAAGTTAAGGGGGAGGCACAATTCTATACTTAACCTTTCTTGCTACTTTTCATGTTTATGACAAGATTTTTTAGTAAAGTATCTAATAATTTTGATCATTTGTTTGAATATTGTAATTAGGTTCACTCACGTTATAACATATTTTTACAGGGTCAAATTATGTATGAAGTAGATGGCATCTACCCTGCACCAAGTTTCTTCACAGTTAATTCTACAACTGGACAGATTAGTGTCATACAAAATCTGAAAAATGATGCTAAAGCACAGAATTTATATATTGTAAGTTATAATTTCATTTTTTTCTCTTAACTACATATATATCTCGCAAGGCATCTTTTTTTATTCATACGCTTGTTACTGAAGGAGCTCACTTTGCCTGCTGTTAATTGTCAGGATTTTTATACCTCACGCAACAAAGTTGCGGAGGGTATAATGTTTTTGACCCGTCCGTCTGTCCCTCCGTCTGTTCGTCCGTCCGTCTGTCAGTCCGTCAGTCCGTCATTCCTGTTTCTTGTCATCGCAACTCCTCTCAAACCACACAACAGAATTTCAAGAAACCTTTTTAGATAATAAGGACATACTATGTAGTTGTGCATATCGACAGGAAATTACGATTCAATAGTTTTTCTAGGAGTTACACCCCTTTGAACTTATTTGCTTCAATGTACTTCTGCAACAGTTTGTCATCTCAACTCCTCTGAAACCACACAACAGAATTTCATGAAATTTTGTAGATAATAAGGACATACTACGTAGATGTGCATATTGACAGGAAATTATGATTCAAATTTTTTCTAGGAGTTACGCCTTTGAACTTATTTGCTTCAATGTACTTCTGCAACAGTTTGTCATCTCAACTCCTCTGAAACCACACAACAGAATTTCATGAAACTTTGTAGATAATAAGGACATACTACGTAGATGTGCATATCGACAGGAAATTACGATTCAATTTTTTTTCTAGGAGTTACGCCCCTTTGAACTTATTTGCTTCAATGTACTTCTGCAACAGTTTGTCATCTCAACTCCTCTGAAACAACACAACAGAATTTCATGAAATTTTGTAGATAATAAGGACATACTATGTAGATGTGCATATTGACAGGAAATTATGATTCAATTTTTTCTTACACTTATTTAATTTCTCCAATGACAATGTGGGACGTGGGGTATGTGATAGATATAAGAAGATGTGGTATGAGTGCCGATGAGACAACTCTCCATCCAAGTCAAAATTTATAAAAGTAAACCATTATAGGTCACAGTACGGTCTTCAACACGGAGCCTAGGCTCACACCGAACAGTAAGCTATAAAGGGCCCCAAAATTACTAGTGTAAAACCATTCAAACGGGAAAACCAACGGTCTAATCTATATAAAACGAGAAACGAGAAACACTTATGAACCACATCAACAAACGACAACTACTGAACATCAGATTCCTGACTTAGGACAGGTGCAAACAAATGCAGCGGGTTTAAACGTTTTAATGGTACCAAACCTTCACCCTTTTTCTGAAACAATAGTGTAACATCACAACATAGAAAGACACACTATAAAATATCAACTGAAATAGCTTAACTCAATCAAAGGACATATTAACACCATTGAACATACACTGAACAAATAAATTTGACCTATGATACAATGTAAATTCAAAATAAATAAACTAAGGAAGAATAATAAAAGTAACATGTTATATGCTCACTAAGGTTCTTTAATTTGGGCAAAGTTGCTAGGCAATTTGTAACAACTTCCAAGTATTATGTCCTGGACATATCTAAAATCAACTATGGAAAGAAAAAATGTCTTTTGTGTTATTTAATTTTTTTGACTAGTCTGTCTTAGACATTTTTGATTTAAGATCAAAAATGAAATATTATTTAAATCTTAACAATTTCTTTCTGTAAGTGAAAATTATTTTCATCGAATTTTCATTTCCGCAATTCCAAACCAGTTTATTTTATAAATTTCATTGATTAATTGTTTTTATCTTACATCTCTTTTAGCTTAAAGTTGTAGCATATGACAGTTCTTCACCAGACATAAAGGGAACAGCTAACGTTGAGATCAACATCCAACGTAATGTTAACGGTCCAGCATTTATTGAGTAACCATACTCCAAATCAGTGTCAGACTCAATTACACCCAATGGACACAGAAGTTATAAACATCACAGCTATATATAGAAGGTGATGGGGTATGATAATTTATACTTAAAATCAACAAATATGTTGGGTTTTTTTGTGTGGATGTGAAAGGTCACAGGTTAAGTCTATTTGCCAAATGACAAAATAGTAATTTGGTATATGGTGTTATATATTTGATGAAGACTTGAAGGGATATATATGGTCCCTTATTATAGAGTTCAGTGGTAACCTCTTGGGGTGCAATATATCTCTAGCTTTTTTTTCAAGCTTCATAGGAAACTTATTCTTTTCATAGACAAGCTCCCATCTTTTTGAAAAATAATTTAATCCTCCATAACCTTTGCAATATAATTGCAATCTTTGTCCTTCAGTGCTCACTAGAACTTTGATTTGTTTATACAGAGGGAATAGTGTGCATCAGTCATGGACAGTACTAAACTTTAAATGCAATGATTCCATTGCTTTGAAACATATTCTTAAGATACCTACAAAATTTTACTTAATTTTAATTTTAATTCTGTAGGATTCAGTAATTATCAGATGATTTCCGACAACAACAATGGAGCATTGTTTGGCTATTTCTACATTGATGAAAAGACTGGAGTTATTTATCGAAAGAAACCATTGACAGAAAGCACAGAACAGCCATTTACAGTAGGTTCACATTTACAAAAAGTTGTTTCTAAAATGTTCTTACATAAAAATCATCACACAAACTTTATCTACTGTGTAATTATACCCCACGCAACGAAGTTGCGGAGGGTATAATGTTTTGACCCATCCGTCCGTCTGTCCATCCGTCCGTCCTTCCGTCTGTCCGTCCTTCTGTCCATCAGTCCTGTTTCTTGTCATCGCAACTCCTCTCAAACCACACAACAGAATTTCATGAAACCTTTTTAGATAATAAGGACATACTATGTAGTTGTGCATATCGACAGGAAATTACGATTCAATTTTTTTCTAGGAGTTACGCCTTTGAACTTATTTGCTTCAATGTACTACTTCAACAGTTTGTCATCGCAACTCCTCTGAAACTTCGCAACAGAATTTCACGAAACCTTTTTAGATAATAAGGACATACTACATAGATGTGCATATCAACAGGAAATTACGATTCAATTTTTTTCCTAGGAGTTACGCCCCTTTGAACTTATTTGCTTCAATGTACTTCTGCAACAGTTTGTCATCTCAACTCCTCTGAAACCACACAACAGAATTTCATGAAATTTTGTAGATAATAAGGACATACTATGTAGATGTGCATATTGACAGGAAATTATGATTCAATTTTTTTGGGACGTGGGCGCGCTCACTACGGTTCTTTAATTTCAAATTTATTTTGTGTCTTTTTCAGTCACTGTTACTTTTATGATTTAAATTATTAGATTTTAATTTTACTTGGTTTTCTGCAGTGGAATAGGATTATACCCATCTTGTCTTTGACACTGAATATGAATTGAGAAAAACTATATGTAAAAGTGTAGTCAAAGATTTTTTCTCATGGTGGAATTATGTTAAATTTTATTAATTACTGGGAAAAAACACAACTTGCTGACATCTGGAAAAATGTTCAATAATTGCATCGAGATCGAAATTTCATAATATAAAATTAAACTGTCATCTTTAAATATATGTAAATATCTTTGATTTCTTTCCTACAGCTTACAGTGAGAGCTTTTGACAGACACACCCCAGATATTTACAGTGAAACCAACATTCCCATCACAGTAAGCAGGAACTATAACCCACCTGTAGTTTCTCCACCCAGTGTTACTGTTTCTGTTGACGATGATGAAAACCTCGGTTACAAAGTTCTCAAACTGAATGCAACAGATAAAGACGGGGTAAGTATAACTTACAGCGATTTAATTGATCTGGCATTGTGTTAAATTATACTGCCTACCTATTGTTTGCAAACATCCAAACAAAAAAGCAAGCAAGTTGATCAAAGATTTGTTTTGTATGATTTTATAGAAAAGCGGTAAGGATATGGTCAATACTTGAGAAAAATGTTTATTTCAGGTGATGTTTATATTCAATTTTAATTAGCCAAAAAATTGTTCTTACATTTAGCATATTTTTCAAAAAGTTTGACAAATCTTGCTTATGATTCACTGTCAAATTGTGTCATCACAGCTATATAAGTATTTCTGATGTTTTTTTTTTTTTTTTTGTGAATTTACAGAGGCAAGTTAGTCGGAAAAATCTTCCTTGTCCTTTAAAACATTTTATCTTTTTTTACTAGTGTAATTTCACATTCTGTAACCATATTGCCATGGTAATACTTTATAGAGCTTACCTTTAAATCTAATCACAAATATCCATTCCCTTAGTGAATTAATATCTGGTACCTTTATATTTCAGGGCAGTCTGGTATTTACAATAACTGGTACCAATAGATGTCAAGATGTATTCTATATTATACCCAGCACTGGTGATTTATATCTGGGTAAAGATCTTAGGACCACAACTGATACTAGCTTTACTGTAAGTAATTTTTTAACCAGATAATTTCCGTTAGCATATTATCTTCCCATTCATAATGGTTTCTTTTCTAACTTTCATTTGAAGTATACTAGTAAATCTTAGTATTGAGCTGTTCAAGTTCAGATTTTCAAACCATTTTTTAATCTGATATTTGAAAAAAATAACAAACAGAAATCAGAAAACTGTCTTTGAAGAGATTTAAGTCTTTATTTTATTATTTATTTATTATTTTTGAATTTTAGTACGGATTGTTACCTTTCAATTTTTTTAAATGTAATATTTTTATTTTAATTTAATTTTAAAATTTTTTTAAGTTTTAAAAAAAATTATTTTAATTTTATTTTTTTCTTTAATTTTGTTTTTCTTTAATTTTAAAAGTATTATCTTTTCTTCTGAATTTCAGTGCCAGATTAGTGTCTCAGACAATGGAAAGCCAAATCCAAAAATAGCCACAACAACTGTTCAGATTGGTGTAAATTGGTTGAATTACCCAGGATTCAGTGAACCATCATATAATGCCCAATTGAGAGAGAACAATCCAGTAGGAAAAGATGTTTTTCAGGTCCAAGCATCAAGAACTCCTACTTTGGTATGTTTGAATAGAAAACTAACTGTTTCATGATTAAATAATTAATTTGACCATGTAAACTTACTTTTAGAATGAATTTGTTTAATATCCTAGCTATTCAACATCAAAGAAAATGTTCAAGAAATACAACAGCAACATTAGGCACCTGCAATGCATGTTAAATTGGAAATAGAATTTGGCATTGTTTTTAATCCAAAAGAAAACAAAGAGTACCAAATTATAATGCATTTCTTATATCTATTTGAAACAAGAAAACAAGTTTCACAAAAATTACAGGTTTACATTTAGGAGGTTTTTTTTACCATTAAGGTAGAAAGATTTCTATTCCAACAATAAAACTATGTGAAAAAGTTTGCTTTATAAAGAATATCTGTCTCATAATTGAACAGTATTTTGTTGAACATGTTGAATCCATATTGGAATAAGACAGGTTTAAAATTTGTTGTCTGCATTCCTCTATATATTATTTTTACTATGTTAAAATATATCTTTTTTCTATGTGCAAATATATTTTTTTACTATATTAAAATTGTTTTTTTACTATATTAAAATTGTTTTTTACTATATAAAATTTTTTTTTTACCACATTAAAATATTTTTTTTTTTACTATATTAAAATATATTTTTATTTCAGGGTTCCATTGTTTATGAAGTGGCAGGAGAGTTATTGTCACCCTACTTCTTTGGAGTAAACAGCAGTATAGGTCAGGTTAAGTTCATCCAAGATCTACGCAATGATGGTACAAAATCTCTCAGTTATATGGTAAGTACAATTTGCTTAATTTTCCTATGTTCGTTGAATTGACAGTAAATCTGAACTTCGTACAAAACCTTTGGGTAGATTTAAGGAATGACTGTCATATTTTTTCTGTCTATGAAGAAATAACATAAAAAATGTGCTCACTGAATAACCGTGTAGTGTTATTTCGAAATTAAAGTCATTCCTTATAATTTAATTCTAAATTCCACTTTAAGCTAGAGTCAATCATGAAAAAACGTTGATGACGTAAATGTCACACGTCATAATTATTTCTTTGAGCTGATAGACAAAACACTGTCATCCAATCAGAAGACCGGTTACATCTAAAATCAAATTTTTAACTCACCTGGCTCGAAGGGCCAAGTGAGCTTTTATCATCACTTGGCGTCCGTCGTACATTGTCGTCATCGTCCGTCGTTTGTTAACTTTTACAAAAATCTTCTCCTCTGAAACTACTGGGCCAAATTTAACCAAACTTGGCCACAGTAATCATTGGGGTATCTAGTTTAAAAATGTGTCTGGTGACTCGGCCAGCCAACCAAGATGGCTGCCATGGCTAAAAATAGAACATAGGGGTGAAATGTAGATTTTGGCTTATAACTCTGAAACCAAAGCATTTAGAGCAAATGTGATAGGGTAAAATTGTTTATCAAGTCAAGATCTATCTACCCTGAAATTTTCAGATGAATCGGACAACCTGTTGTTGGGTTGCTGCCTCTGAATTGGTAATTTTAAGGAAATTTTGCCGTTTTTAGTTATTATCTCGAATATTATTATAGATAGAGATAAACTGTAAACAGCAATAATGTTCAGAAAAGTAAGGTCTACAAATAAGTCAACATGACCAAAATGGTCAGTTGACCCCTTAAGGAGTTATTGCCCTTTATAGTCAATTTTAACAATTTTTTGTAAATTTTTGTAATCTTTTACAAAAAATCTTCTCCTCTTAAACTACTGGGCCAAATTTAACCAAACTTTGCCACAATCACCATTGGGGTATATTGTTTAAAAAATGTGTGTGGTGACCCAGCCAACCAACCAAGATGGCCGTCATGGCTAAAAATAGAACATAGGGGGGGTAAAATGTAGATTTTGGCTTATAAATCTGAAACCAAAGCATTTAGAGCAAATCTGATGAGGTTAAATTGTTTATCAAGTCAAGATCTATCTGCCCTGAAATTTTCAGATGAATCAAACAACTGGTTGTTGGGTTGCTGCCCCTGAATTGGTAATTTTTAAGGAAATTTTGCCATTTTTGGTTATTATCTTGAATATTATTATAGATAGAGATAAACTGTAAACAGCAATAATGTTCAGTAAAGTAAGATCTACAAATCAGGCAACATGACCAAAATGGTCAGTTGACCCCTCAAGGAGTTATTGCCCTTTATAGTCAATTTTCATAAATTTTTGTAAATTTTTACAGAATATTCTCCTCTGTAACTTATGGGCCAAGTTCATTATAGATAGAGATAATTGTAAGTAGCAAGAATGTTAGATCTACAAACACATCACTATCACCAAAATGTCATGAATCCATCTGTGTCCTTTGTTTAATATGCACATACCAAGGTGAGCGACACAGGCTCTTAAGAGCCTCTAGTTTTAAGTTTTTAGAAGAAGTGTTAGTCAGATGTATCTAACTGTCTTATTTTAACATGTACACAGATATACTGAGATTCGTGAAAACAATTTAATTAAATGTTGAAAAAGAGTGGATTCATTGCATCTTTTATGTGTAATTATTTTCAGCAAAAATTCATGCATTTAAGAAATACAAAACTATTCATAAGTTTGAAAGAATAGAATTAACTTTTTCACAAACTACAAAGTGGTTTCCAAGATGTTCTCATATTGAATTTATGTAAAAGTCAATATAAGATCAAGAAAAATCAATTTGCTTATTTTGTAAACACCACTCTAGTAAGTTACATGTATGTTGTAAGGGCTGAGCAGACTCTCATGTCTCTATTGCTTTTCTAAATAGTGTTGGAAGTTAATTGGTTATAATAACATAATAAGTTTCAATGTCTGAAATATCTACATTTTATGTTTTATAATATTTTTAGCTGAAGGTTGATGCCAAAAACCACTTTTGAGGACTACAGGCCATCAGTGTAGCTAGGAACCTTAATGGACCACAGTTCCAGCCAAAACAAGAGATCATCACTCAACCACCTGACACTAATCCAGACTTCTGGTCCATGACCCACAATGTGTCGAACCCAGACAGTGTATGTATATTTTATTCAAAGTCGCCTTTTGATTATGGTATAGAATAATGAAACATTTGCACACCTATGGTCAACAACTTTAAGACATCTGATAGATGTGGAATTTTTTAAGGTCTTATTTTTTTATATTTCTTTTATTTCTTTTACTATGTAATGTAAATATATAACTTCAATAAAATCGAAGCAACTCTGCCTTTCACTTTTTTATTTGAACTAAAAAAAATGAAAACACCTGAAATTGTAAATTTTTGACCAAAAAAAATTAAACCATGTTACATTTTACTACTTATTTGCAAAGGATATATTCTTTAAGTGACCCTAGTCAAAACTGAGTCATTAGATTTTAACGGGTACATAAACATTATGTGATCTTCGATAAAATGTCTTTTCTATTTTTAGACTGATCTTGAATGTTCTATTTTTGGAGATGCCAAAGCACAGCAGTACTTTAAAGTTGATCCTAAGACCTGTGTACTGAGTCTGAAGACAAGCCTACAGGGTGACCCAGATCTGACCACAAAATATGATGTAGGTTTTATGTGACATTAATGTAAATGTTGCATGGCAAGTCTTATATCATTGGTTAGTGTCATGGCAACCAAATTTAAATGTAAACCGGTTTCATGACATCACAAAGTTGAATTCATACACATGATAATAGTTCTGTATGTGTTGATGAAAATTTTGTTTTTGATATAAATTTTGAGCATTTTACATATTTATTGGTTTAATTCTTTGATGTAGCTTTCAAAAGAAATATAAATTTTTTATTATTTTGCCATGAACAATAACATTTAGGTAAAAACTGTAGTCTCAACGCTCTTAAAGTAAAACATATACCACTTAGTAATACAAAATGATTCTCATCTTCTTTGCAATTTATATGATAACTGTTCAATTACAGGTAACGATACAAGTGACAGATAATGGAAAACCAAACCAACGAACCGACAACAAACTGGTTATTATCAATGTACCTAGGGACAAAAATACACCAACAATTGCCAATCTACCAGCTACTATCAGTGAAGGTGTCCAGGTTGACCAAGCTATTTTTACTGTTAACGGGAGAGATGATGACAAACCAGTAAGTACGATATTGTCACCATTGTATTTAGAATTGAAAAATGTTTTTTATGAAGAAAATACGGCTAAAAATAGAACATAGGGGTAAAATGCAGTTTTTGACTTATATCTCTGAAACTAAAGAATTAAGAGTAAATCTGTCAGGGAAAGGGGATAAAAATGTTCATCAGGTTAAGATCTATCTGCTATGAAATTTTCAGATGAATCAGACAACCCGTTGCTGGGTTGCTGCCTCTAAAATGGTAAATTGAAGGAAATTTTACAGTTTTTGGTTATTATCTTGTATATTATTATAGATAAAAATAAAGTGTTCACAGCAATAATATTCAGCAAGTAAGATCTACAAATAAGTCAACATGATCCAAATGGTCAATTGACCCCTTAAGGAGTTATTGACCTTTATAGTCAATTTTTACCAATTTTTTTTGTGAATTTTTGTAGTATTTTAAAAATCTTCTCCTCTGAAACTGTTGTGACAAATTTAACCAAACTTGGCCACAATCATCATAAGGGTATGAACATTGAAAAATGTTCAATGACCCTGCCTGCCAACCAACATGGCCACATGAACATAGGGGTAAAATGCAGTTTTTGACTGATATTTGGGACCAAACAGACTACCTGTTGTTGGGTTGCTGCCCCTGAATAAGTAACATTAAGGAAGTTTTTCAGTTTTGGTTATTATCTTGAATATTATTATAGATAAAAATAAACTGTTAAAGGCAATAATGTTCAGCAAAGTAAGATATACAAATAAGTCAACATAACTAAAATTGTCAATTGACCCTCAAAGAGTGATGGCCTTCAAAGGTAATTTTATTTATTTTTTGTAATTTTTTGTAAATTTTCTCCTCTGAAACTACTGAGACAAATTTAATCAAACTTGGCCACAATCATCATTAGGGTATTTAGTTTAAAAAAAAGTGTCCGATGACCCCACCTGCCAACCAACATTGCTGACATGGTTAAAATAGAACAAAGGATAAAATGCAGTTTACAAAAAATATCAGGTGAGTAACACAGTGTCCTTGGAGCCTGATCTAGTTATAGATATAATGTGATCTAGACTCGCTGTCATTAAACTTTTAGCATGATTATGGTATCTAGACTCAGAAATCAACCAATCAAATGATTGGATTTGTTGTTTTGAGCACAAATATTTTACTGAATAAAAGCTTGACCCTAGATAAAGCAATTCAAAATGAATAATATACAACAATTTGTAATTTGTAATATATTTTCTAGGTTAACTACCCATTGCAGTATAGAATAATCGGTGATCCAGTAGCTCAGACATTCTTCAAGATTAATTCAGCTAATGGCCAGATACAGATCAGGAATCGACCTCTGTCTGAGGACCTCCAGAGAATGCAATACAAGGTACTAGTTTGTTCAAATTTGTAGTTTAAGATATTTAAAATGGCAATGTTTCAGTTTAACATTTTGGTTTTTTTTTGGTTGGTTGGGTTTAATTTTTTTAAAAGCTTTTACTCCTTCTATGTGTTGCCAAAAATTGAAAGCTCTATTAAATTTTGTTGTATTTGTTTAATTAAGGTAAAGAAAAATGAAAAATTAATCAACATTTTCAAAATTTCTTGAAATTGTTTCTCAGATAAATCATATTTTTGAACCATGTTGCCAGCAGTAATCTGTCAATCAGCTCCACCATTTACTTTTCCCTTCACAATGAATTTGTTAGTTTTGATGTGATTATGTACGTTTTCTAGGATGCGTTAATTTATTTTTGAGTGATTTGAATATATACAGTAGTTCTTTTGTGTATTTTCTGTAAATAAGTTATATTTTTGTTAGTAAAATTTTGACTTTTTATAAAAGTTAACCAAATCCTTCGGATAAGATGTTTTTCCGGATAATGACTTGTTGATATTGTGTGGAAAAATACATTGTATGTCAATGTTCAACCTCAGAGCATATAATATGCATGCAAGCGGTCGTGGGTTAAGTATTATAAAAGTTTTGCAGAAATTTGGTGTGTGACAAGGTGATGCTACAACCAACTTCTCTTGATATTCTGCTTTCCTTGGGCAAATCATCAGTGATGTTATAAGACTTACACCAGAAGGCAAAATTTTCGCGTCTTTAAATTAGAAACAACGGAAAGCCATATATGTGATCAAACTAATCCACATGTATCCTCACAACCTGACACTTTTATACGATCTCGCGCTCAGTTTCTTCCTTGTAGTTTGGATATGAAAACCATTTTTTTGTGTGTAAAAGCAAAACCTTTAAAAGGGACAGAAAACTACATACAACTGAGTCGTCTTAACGTCTTGACAGTCTTTTGAGGTGTGATAATGTGAGTAATCATTTATCCATGCATGGCATGGTAAAGATAATCGTGAGTACAGATATATTTTCAAATGCAGTCTACCTTTCAGCTTTCATTACCAAATACTTATTTAAGTCAACACCTGTGCAATCAGGTAAAACAGTTACTGAAAAATTAGAATTTGAACTTGCTGTCAATTCATTGATAACGATTGTTAGTCATGATCTGTTCTTCCATAAAAAAGCCTTTCTCATGTAGCACATCCTCGACATATACAGATCACTTTTACCCAAGATGGTCTCTGATGCTTACCAAACTGCCAAACTACAGAGCAAACTAACTAGATGACACCTTACAATTCAGACACAGCGGGGCCAAGGGATATCAAATATAGAGTTTAGCTCTGAACTCAATATAGGGAATGCCATATCTGCTGCAGGAAAATCGAAGTCATGTTAAGAATTTCAGCATTACACCAAGGTGTGTCTAAAGATATCAAGGATACATTAAAAGAAGAACAATTAATTCACTCTGTTGCCAGTGCTCTTATGAGCTGTGTCCTCGTCGGGTGTTTCTATGGAAAAGATGCTCGCATCGCTTCTTAAGTTCATTTGTTAGATGATTGATAAAAAAAATCACACAAAGGCGCTTCTGAACCGTATATTGTCCCTAAAGATAACAAAAATTCGTAAATGTATGGCTATTACAAAATCAATCTTTACTGTAGCAACATTCGCCCCATTACATTTGGGATTGGCCGTGCAGATATATCATGAATATGCATATGGGAATATGGGTCACAAACATTGATAGAAACTTTGTACTCACATGGCTTTTGTGTTTCCTATGCAGAGGTAAGATTATACCTGAGAGACATTGCCATGCACGAGTTTGACTGAATCAAGATGGTATTTACTCTCCAGATGGTATTGTTTCAAAACGCCAAGGGGGATGTTTGATACAAAAAGGTGCCGACAATATAGTTATCAACACTGAGACAATTGATAGTAAGGAACGTTTCATTCCATTGCCCAAGCAGACTTCCAGGTTTGTCAATCCACAATTGATTCCAGAATGCGTCAGATGAAAGTGAAGAGACGTCAAGATAACACTTTTCAATTAACTGACAGTGCATCATCGTTGGCGGCTGTTTCATTATACCAAAGTTCAGAGAGGTCCTGTTCGCATTCCGAATTCTTTCAAAAATTGGACTGGGAAGACAAAAATGGATAAACCCCAACATTTTTCATGGGACTTGTCATCAGATTACTTAAAGATTAACTTTGCGCCTGCAAAGATAAATGTTTGTGCTCAAAAGCTGTGTTTGCTTTGAACAAACTCTGTCCTGCGCCGAACTTGTTCTTGTCAAAAAAGGGAAGTGTGTTGTAAATCTATTACGCGTACTGAATCCGCATATGATGACGATGAGATTGATTCATATCCCTATTTGATTAGTGCTAGTGTATGTTGCTTTCAAAAGACAAGTTATATAAGGGTCATGACTGATTTAAATTTACAACATTAGCAAATTGGCATTACATTTTATTATTTTTCATCACTTCCCTACAAAATTGATGAGTCTACACCTTTTTACCAGGATAATCCGCTAAGACAATGTTCATACACCAAAGTGACTTTGTTTTACACTCTAGCAAACACTAAATCAATGCAAGTCACACTTATGATTTTTTTAAACCTCGCATTCGCCTCGGTTGACTATGGTATTTTTTGTGTTATAACTGATCTGTCCAGACTTTGCAAATACACAATATCTATTCATCTATAACTAGATACTAATTTTCACACAAAGCACAACCTTTTAGGTGCAAAATTAAAAACACTGTTTCAGCGCTTGAATTTTGGTTTTTTACAAAGATAGAAAAAACATTGAAATAATTTGATAAACTGGTGTTTTATAGTTTAGAAAATAATTTTGTAATATACTGTAGTGAAAATTATAAACACTATGAAAGTTTATGGATGTGAAAAGGTCAAGGCCACTTCTTTTGCTATTTCATAGATGGAAAAAAATCAGAAGGTTCAAAATCAAAGCCATTTTGTAATGGCAACTCTTCATATAAGTAGTCAAATTTGTCCTTTTAACATTGTTTATAGCATAAGCTTATGATTGAATTGTTTTTGTAGCATTCTATTGAATAAATGTCAGAAAATTTCTCCTTTTTGTCCTTGTGTTTGAAATATTGATATTTTTAGGTCTGACCTTTGACTTCAATTTCACAAAAATGTGACCACTCTGGATTTTTACGACCAAACTTTTCTTATTGTACACGTTTTCCTCTTTCCATCGATATATAATTTAGGTATGTGTTCTTCCGGAACATTAAAGTTTTAAAAAATGAACTCTGGTTGCAGTACTAATAAGCCTGTAATGTCACAAACTATTTCTAAATGGATCGTTCAAGTTATTAATTTAGCGTACCCTGATTCTTCATTGAAAAATATCAAGGCACATTCAACTAGAGCAATTGGACCCTCCTGGGCTTTATACAAAGGTGCATCTATAAATTCTATTTTAAAAGCAGCTGATTGGAGTTCAGAATCCACATTTGGAAAATTCTATCTGAGAGATTTGTCAGTCAATGTATTAGACAATTTGTAAATATGTTAAATTTTTCAGCGAGTTGCATTGGAGAATTTGTTATTGGTGGAAGTATTTTAAATATGATGATTTCATGATGAACATTATTTGTGTTGAACTATTGATGTGTTATATATAGAAATTTGTACATATGGTACAATTTAGATGACAGAAATTTATACAGCATACGCCTCCACTTCAGTAGAAGTATTGCTTTGGAATCTATCTAAAAGTATGTTTCTGACTGGTAAGTATAAATAATTGAAATAAAATTCAAAAATTTGTAATCAAGTTAAAATTTTATGAAATATTTATACTTACCAGTCAATATAATTTCCCACCACCACCCCATGCTTTAATTTCAGTGCGAGTGTTTTGTACACGCCGATAAACTGAAGCATGGTCTACACAGACGATCTGAGTCAGTTAATGTTTGAATCAAGATCATCTGTGTGTTTGCGAGTTATGAACGTAGTAAGTATGTTTCTGACTCAGGTAAGTATAAATATTTCATAAAATTTTAACTTGATTACAAATTTTTGAATTTGACAACTAAGATCAACTGAAGGATGTGCTAAGGTGATCTTAGGTGAAATTAAATTAATCAGGGATTTAAAATTGATAGTTTAAGCTGAAAGAGTTTCAGTTCAGGATCAAAATAAGATTAAAATATTGATAGGTCATGGAGCTCCTTTTCGAGGTATTTGATTTATAAAATATGGCGGAAAAGGCTGACTTGAACTTTTACCATATATTTGCATTGGTATTATTTGGGTCTCAATGATGCAAAAGAAAGAAAATCAAGAATCTGCTTAAATTTTATAAAGTGACCTGTTATGATCTATTAAGTCTTATATGAAAATTAAGATAAATGGGTGTTATGGGGCAAAATATTTTACGTTGTATCGTATAGAAATACACCAATTAAGGAGTCCGAACATCTGACACAAATTCCAAAACCTTACCTAAGTACATCCTTAACAGAAATATTTCACATCATGTGTAGTTGTCTTGTTTATCATTTGGGTTTTTTTATGACCAAAACATTGACTAAGCAATTTACTACAAGTGTGAAAGTTTGTCAAAACAAATCTCCTGCAGATTGTACTGAATAAATTTGATTTTGGATGTAACACCTCTCCTAATTGGCTGATATATTTTGTCGATCAGCTCATACACATAATTTTATCATGTGACCACAACGTCATCAACTTTTTTTCAAGATTTACTCCTATAAAATGGAGTTTAGAATTAGATTATAAAGAATGACTGTTATATATTTTCTGTCTATTAGAATTAACATCAAAGATGTGGTGCACACTTACATGAAAAGAATAGTTATAGATACTCAAAATCAGTATTAGTAATACTTCTAAAGAGTACCATTTTCTGCTGTGTATAGTATGCAGTTATGCATAGAACGCACCCCTTTACATTCCCTTAAAATCGTGAAAAAGAGTTAAGTACAAAAAGTGAAAAAAAAAAAAAATGATATTGAAAGAAACCGTCTGTAGTATATTTATTCCTCACCCCTTGTACCAACTAAATATTTTGGGTAAAAAAAGTGCTGACTTTATACGATCAAATAAGTTATTTAAACTGTTTGGTAGCTATGGTAATCCCTTTAAAATATTACCAACAATTTACAATTTCAGTTCAAAGTGACAAGCCTCTGACAACAGACACATAAAGACGGTGGAGGCTACAGGTCGTATAACTGTTACACATCTACAAGGACCACCTACTTTCACTTTGTCCGACTACCAGAAACAGATATTTATAAGTCATGCAGTCAATGCGACTGTGGAAACAGTACAAGCAACTGACAGTGATATACAGACATTTTTTTGGAACAATTTTAGATTTTGATAAATTTAATTTTAAAATTTTAAAAATTATTTATGTTTATCTTTTGATGACAAGAAGGTTTGATCAGTTGATTTGATCTGAATATATGTTTTAATGTAATATTTTGAGCAAAAATGGCAAAAATAGACTCTTGGATGGGATTTGATGGAAAATTGTTCCATCATAACTGGTCTTGAGTTTATACTTCTATAAAAGAAACCAGTATTTTTCAGTCAATATGTGTTATCCTGAACAATGTTAAATATATTCTTCTATATTAAAATTCACAGCATGAAAGCTTAATTTCACTGTGATCATAAGTAAAAGCCCTAACAAAACTTAAAATCTTAGAAATTATCACTTACATGTACCTACCATTTAAATTGAATAATTCAAAACAGTGTAGATAAATATCTATAAATAGTGACAAAGTATATAATTTTTTTTTCTATATTTTTTTTTTTCTATTGCTTCTAGGGTCGGATACGTTACGGTCTAATAGGCTTCCAACCTGGTACAGACTATTTCCGATTGAATCCAGTTAGCGGACAGATATCATTAAAGAAAAGTCTATATGATAATTCAGATAGAAACCCAATATATGTTGTAAGTAGATCTACAAGATACAAAATATAAATATTTATATGAAAATGTCTTTATAAAATGCAGAAGAATTTAGACTCTCTTGAAATTCAGCTAATTTTGATCGAGGAATGCATAAATCTCATATTCTTAACTGAGATATGACACATCTTAGAAGATTTTTTTAGCTTTCCTGTTATATTCTCACTGCAGTTATGGTTACATATTTGTACTGAAATATGAATAAGTGGGAAAAGTGAGCAAATGCCAATAGAGGCAGCATCCCATAAACACAGTAAAACCAAAGAAGACTGATTGGGAAGGGATGTATCACCTTAACCATGGAAGTATTATATTGACAGGAACTACAACGATTAATTAGCACTTATTTATAACCCGGGTAGCACTGTAGAAAAGATATGGAAACTGTCTTATTAGTACGCTGTCATTAATTTCTTTTGTGACTATCTGCGATGCCGCGGTCATAAATTGACCAGAGCTACTTCTTATCAATCATGTGGTTTTTATCCAGACAGATTAACATCAATACCTGTCGGAAAACACCTTTACTTATTTCAATCGCGTAGGTTGACATTTATTCATGAACAACTTATTTAAACAAATCGACTGATGCATAAAAAATGAAAATCGGCCCAGAATTAATTATTCTACAACGATTCAAAATAGTGAGTGACATTATTTTATTTCTTCATGGGTTAAGTTAAAACTATCAAAGGGTGTGTTCCGTTACCGGGGTCAAGAAAATTATTTATCAATTTGAGAAAAAACGAGACTTATAAAATGTTATGGAATAGCTAAAGCATCTCTGTCCCATAAAATATTTTATCACTATCTGTCCAAATGATACTAGTAAATATTATTGAACAGTTGCAGTACTTACAAAATTTCAACACATCGGGGCTCAGCTGAAACATTCGTATACCAACCAATGATCTGGATTTAGAGCGAAGCTTGATAATTCCTACATTTATTTCAAATCTCTTTGATCTTTAATTTTTATGAGAACAATTATTTTACAATCATCTTAAATATGCATGAAATGTGTGCCACTGGAGTAAACAGTAATTATATAATCACAACTTGTGATATATATTACATCAGGTAGATATACTGTTCCCAGATTACATATAGTGCAATTTCTTCCGAAAAATAAATCAATAAACATGGGCATTTATTCAATTAATATGGTACAAATTTCCATTGTCAATGTGTTTTTCTATAGAATTAATGATGTCTCGCACAAATCCATCAATCTATCAATCGGCACACATATGCAGATGTAGGGTAACGCCATGTTTCAAGTTAATTAACATGTCATTAAATTGCGCGCGGCATCGCAGATGAAACGTTTGAAGTCGGGTCGTAGTAGTTCCTGTCAATATAATACTTCCATGCCTTAACCAACCTTGAATCTGCCATACAAGTTACATTTCTGCTGTAAAAAGAAAATGAGAAAATACAAAGGAGGCATTCCTAAATCAGAAGTGCAGTAAAAGAAGGCAACACCATGCAAAAAGTAAATGCTGAAAGGACAAATAACAATAACAAAACATCCTATAGAAAACTAAAGACTGTGTAACATGACCCCATCAAAATCAGGGGTTAACTCTAGTGCTCCCAAAAGGTAGGCTGTAATAATTTGATTATGATTAAGTCTATCTTCTCCAAAAATGCATTTTCCTATGTATTACTCTATTACAGCTCCTAGTTGAAGCCTATGACACCTTAGAGCCTGATAATAAAGCCTATGCCACAGTTCAGATCACAGTAATTAGGAACCAGAATGGACCAGTATTTATACCTACATCTTACTCTGCCTCCAGAAATGATTACGATGGTATTGGAACATCTGTAGTAAGTGTTCGGGCTACTGACGGGGATTTGACTGTAAATTTGAATTTTATATATTTTAACGTAGGGGCTACCATTTGATTTTTTTTAGGGGTGGGTTAGGATGAATTTTAAAAAAGGCAGGACAGGAGTTTTGAGTTAAAAAAAGGCAGGCTGAGACCCTTTGCAAAAAAAAGACAGGATGACAATTTATGTAAAAAACTAAAAAGAAATGCAGGACAAAATTTTTCATTCTAGCCCTTATAAAAATCAAATGGTTGCTCCCTTAAGATTTAGTGGTTTTATACGGCTCATTTGTTTTTACAAGTTTTTTTTCTGTCAAAAGGACAAATGAGCATATTGTGGTAGGATAGATTAAGATTTTTTTTTTCTTTTTTGATTTTGATTGCCAAAAATGTGTTTGACAAAAAAAAGAAAAAAAAGAAGTGGTCTTTTGTTTTGACCCAGCTGTTGATGGAACGCAAGACCTCCAACACTCTAAGAGAACAGGAGACCATAAAAGTAGTTCTTTATTCAGATCTGTGTGACTAACAGGATATAGCTTTGGGTATATTTATGTAATTGTGTGTCATAACTTTATACATTAAGGATGTTTGCTCCTCTTGTTTTTGAATATTTGGGATATATTCGGAATCCTCTAGTATTATCAATGTAGTGCCATAAAAAAATTTGCCCACTAACCCCAACTTTTCTTTCCATAATTTGATTACATATAGTTTAAAATAACATCTTTGAAACTCTTATATAATCCTGTTATTTTTTCATTGTTTTTGAAAGAAAAAAGGCACCAATGTAAATTGGATGAAAAATCCAGAAAGAGTTATTTCCGCCAAATTTTAAATGGCTTATAACTCGAAAACAAGCACACGGACCCTTCATTTTTTCAAATACAAATACAAATATTTTATTAGCACAAACTCATCAACAATAAATGGTTAAGGCTCATGGTATATTAATTACATAGTTGATCATACATAATAAGTATTGCAAATAATGACTATATTAATATGTAATATTATAAACAATGATTATGAATTAGACATATTGACAATTTACGAGGTTCAGACTGTCTGAAATGAAAGAGGAAGTCAATTTTAGGATTGTGTATGAATTATTATTTAATAAAAGATTACATTATTTTCATTTTTGAAATTTTGTAGGATCAACGATTATATTTGAAACTTTTGGTAAAATATGGCCCTTTAGTTGAGTATTTTCACAATGTAAAAGAAAATGTTTTTATTTTCAATTTGACCAGAATTACATACAGAGCAGTATCTTTCATTTCTGGGAATATTTAGATGTCTCCCTCTTTCAATCATCAGTATATGAGCGCTTATACGTTTCTTACATATTGCAGCTCTGTCTCTTCTGTTTTCAATATATCAACATAGGGTGATCTTCTGCCTATTATGTAGACACTCTTGAAAAGCCTAACTTTTTGATTCAAATATATTTGCATTTTGAACTTGCAAACATTGGTCATTAATTCTTTGTTTAATGGAATTTAAATTACCTTTAACATAATTAAAGTTATTGATGATGTAAGACATTCCAAGTCCATTCAAAAGACTCTTGACCTTTATGACCCAAGGGTTTTTTCTGCTTTTTTAGTTTCTTCATTTATAAACTATCAATTAAAAACAGTCTTTTGAAAAGATTGTTATTTTTAAACAGAGTAGCAAACATCCTTAAATTGATAATTTGTTGTTAATTTCAGTCTCCTGAGAAAGACAAAGTGTTTTCCATTGAACCAACAATTGATTACTTCACCATAGATCCCTACTCTGGCCTCATCACAATCAACAAGAGGATGTCAGAGGAAACCAGCATACCTCAACCAACATCTTATTCTGTAAGTTTATATCTGATTTGTTTCAAAATGAAAATGATGAAATTTTGTGTTGGACCAAAAGGTATTATTGACAATGAAATAAAAAATTAGGATATGGAATATCAATCAAAGCACAAAATCAGTCCATGCACAGCAAAAAAATACACAAAAAGCAATGAACAGCTTTTTTATTGCTGTAAAAGTCACAGTGAGGCCTTCAACAAGAAGCAAAAAAACTCTCACCTCACTCACAGTAAGTTCAAGACAACCTCTAGCATACATTTGAAATTTTTGTTAACTGATGATCACACACCATAACTGTGAAAGGAAGTCAGTCTTTTTTTTAATCAAGATACAGTGTCATTCAAAAAGTTGAAGATTTGTTTTGCGTATCTTGATGACTTTATAAGATTTAATAAATAAGAAATTAATGCCTTATAGTACTAGTTCATGACATGACTATGGTTCTATAATTTTTTTTAGTGTTAGTGACATTCAATTTGATGAAAAATGTTAAATTAAACTAAAAAGCATCTGATTTTATTTCCAAAATATAGTTCTTATTCTAGATACTGTTATATCTTTTTTTAGTTTAATGTAATTGCCAAAGACACAACAGCCAGTCCAAAGAGTGCCACCGCAGTAGTGACAGTGACTGTCAACAGCCCCATCATTTGTGGAGCCATCTGGAGGTTATGCTGTTTCTACATCAGAATCAGTTCCACTATTTCAGAACATCATTAGAGTACAAGCTGTTGATAATGATAGGCCTGTAAGTGTACCGGTAATTGTTTACTGAAGCATTGTGGGTAAATATTTTGAAAATCTGACTATAACAAAAATCTGAATTAATTTATACTACTTGCTATTAAAACTTCAAAACAAAGTTTTTGCTCAGTTCTTGTTCTTATTATTTTTCTTCTAAGGGTCTATTTAGGGGTATTTTGAGGGGTCAACAGAAGGGAGGAATTTACTATAGAACCCAATGGGATTTTTTTTTTTTAATTTTCAAATGACTATAACTTGAAAACAGTAAGTGACAGACACACACGGTTTTCAGTAATGATCACAGGACCATAAAACAAATCATACAAGAGAGTTAATTGGTGCACGCACCAAATTTTGGGCGGAAATATGGAGGCTTTTGGTGTAAAAAGTTCAAAGTATTATATAAAAATCTGTATGTGAGTTGACGTTAATCCTCAATTGCCAGAACTGGTCCAATCCAATTAGTTATGATAATGCTATAAAATACAACTTTATTGTGCAGTTGACGAAATCGAATATATTTTAAGTGCAGTTGATTAAATGGTATATCATCTTATTCATTTTCAAGACTTGATTTTGAAAATCGTGACCTTCAAAGTTGGATCTACTGACAAAATATGTGTATTCCTCATCTCAAATATGGACTTAAATGCAGCCTTTCATCTCATTTACTCATCCATGAATTTCATGTCAAGATGACATATTTTAGGACCCTCGATTCTGACTATTACAGACGCATCTACTGACAAAACATTATATCTCCATGAGTAGTATCTCAGATATGGACTCTAACGCAAACTTTAATTAGTCACTCATTTGTGAAATGAAGGTCAAGATTACCTTTTTTATTCAAGATGCATCTATGAACCAAATATCAAAACTATGACTTATACTTCCACAGATAGATGACTTTAACTTTGTGACTGACAGATGAAGCCCTATATCATTTTCGGGACTTCGCTTTAATAAAAAAATAAAAATTGTAAATCAAACAAATGTAAAATTATTCCTCTCAGTAATGGTTGAGAAATCCTAGACATAATGCTTTCATTTCTATTCCGTTTTGGTGAAATTTAAAAGTATAAACAAACAGTCATAAAAATAGGAATGTAGCTTTGTATGATATTTAACCATGAATTCTGCTCATACTTACTACCAGTTATGAGAAAATTGATCATCGTTGAATGCCTCATGGTGACTTGAAGATGAAGGACAACAATAAAAGCGTTCCATATTTGGGTTTTACCACATATTGATATTAATATTGTCTCATTTACATTTACTCCATATCCTTCATAATTTATTGGATATACGACAGACTAAAAACTGCTACATACTACAACAAAAAACAGAAAGCTACAGACATTTAATTTGAGTATAGCAAATTATTCTCTTAGTAACAACTGACAAACCCTTGACAAAATATTTTCATTGCAATCTGTTTGGTTGTTCTGTAGAATTCCAAATTATTAACAAACACCAAGTGGATATTTGAGAGGTTTGAAAATGAATTTCAGTTACTGAAACATGTTACCTAAAAAACTCCGCTTACGTTGAAAGTAAAGATATCTTTATAATGATTATTTTTCTAAATGACGAAAACAGTATATATGTAATAATCAAAATAGAATATAAAATAACTATTTTGAGAAACAAAACGCAACCTATAAATCATTTCCCATTTTCCGACGACGAGTTGTTGTCTGAACTTAGGGGGTCAACATACCATGGGGGGTCAAAATACCATGGCTAAGTAATTTTCAAAATATCTTATCAAGCATGTTAAATACATACAAACAACTTATTGGAGTATTATAACAATTTATATGAGTGTATAGATTGAATTTGGATGTAATAAAGGGGGTCAATATACCATGGCAGGGGTCAAAATACCATGTATAAGTAAAATTTTCAAATATCTTTTCATGCATGTAAAATACATACAAACTACTTATTGGAGTATAATTACTATGTAAAGGAGTTATAACAGCTAGAATTTTTAAATTAAAGGTCTATAGTAGGGGGTATACCATGGTAGGGGTCAAAATACCATGGCAAAGTAAAATTTTCAAAATATCTTTTCATGCATGTAAAATACATACCAACTACTTATTGGGGTATAATTACTATGTAAAGGAGTTACAGTAGCTAGAATTTTGAAATTGGAGGTGTAAAGTAGGGGTTCAATCTACCATGGCAGGGGGTCAAAATACCATGGCTAAGTAAAATTTTCAAAATATCTTTTCATGCATGTAAAATACATACCAACTACTTATTGGGTATAATTACTATGTAAAGGAGTTATAACAGCTAGAATTTTGAAATTAAAGGTATAGTAGGGGTTCAATCTACCATGGTAGGGGGTCAAAATACCATGGCAAAGTAAAATTTTCAAAATATCTTTTCCAGCATGTTAAATACATACATACTACTTATTGGAGTATAATTACTATGTAATGGAGTTATAACAGCTAGAATTTTGAAATTAAAGGTTTATCTTAGGGGTTCAATATACCATGGTAGGGGTCAAAATACCATGGCAAAGTAAAATTTTCAAAATATTCATGTTAAATATCTTTCCAGCATGTCAAAATACCATGGCATACTACTTATTGGAGTATTATTACTATATAATGGAGCTAAAATAGCTTGAATTTTTAATACATACATACTACTTATTGGAGTATTATTACTATATAATGGAGCTAAAATAGCTTGAATTTTTAAATAAAAGGTTTATCTTAGGGGTTCAAAAGGTTTATCTTAGGGGTTCAATATACATGAGGAGTCAAAATACCATGGCTAAGTAAAATTTTCAAAATATCTTATCAAGCATGTTAAATACATACATACAACTTATTGGAGTATTATAACAATTTATATGAGTTACAATAGCTAGAATTTTGAATTTGGAGGTGTAAAAGGGAGGGTCAACATACCATGGCAGGGGTCAAAATACCATAGCTAAGTAAAATTTTCAAACATCTTTCAAGCATGTAAAGTACATACCAACTACTTATTGAGTATAATTATCTTATAAAGGAGTTAAAATAGCTAGAATTTTTAAATAAAGGTCTATAGTTGGAGTGTTCAATATACCGTAGGGGTCAAAATACCATGGCTAAGTAAAATTTTCAAAATATCTTTTCCAGCATGTTAAATACGTACATACTACTAATTGGAGTATTATTACTAAATTAAGGAGTTAGAATAGTTAGAATTTTTAAATAAAAGGTCTATAGTAGGGGTTCAATATACCCATGGGGGTCAAAATACCATGGCTAAGTAAAATTTTCAAAATATCTTTTCATGCATGTAAAATACATACAAACTAACTATTGGAGTATAATAATTACTATTTGTAAAGGAGTTATAACAGCTAGAATTTTTAAATTAAAGGTCTATAGTAGGGGTTCAATATACCATGGTAGGGGTCAAAATACCATGGCAAAGTAAAATTTTCAAAATATCTTTTCATGCATGTAAAATACATACAAACTACTTATTGGGGTATAATTACTATGTAAAGGAGTTACAGTAGCTAGAATTTTGAAATTGAGGTGTAAAAGGGGCAATATACCATGGCAGGGGTCAAAATACCTTGGCTAAGTAAAAATTTCAAAATATCTTTTCATGCATGTAAAATACATACAAACTACTAATTGGGGTATAATTACTATGTAAAGGAGTTACAGTAGCTAGAATTTTGAAATTGGAGGTGTAAAAAGGGGGGGCAATATACCATGGCAGGGGGGTCAAAATACCTTGGCTAAGTAAAAATTTCAAAATATCTTTTCATGCATGTAAAATACATACAAACTACTTATTGGAGTATAATTACTATGTAAAGGAGTTATAACAGCTAGAATTTTTGAAATTAAAGGTATAGTAGGGGGTTCAATATACCATGGTAGGGGGGTCAAAATACCATGGCAAAGTAAAATTTTCAAAATATCTTTTCATGCATGTAAAATACATACAAACTACTTATTGGAGTATAATTACTATGTAAAGGAGTTATAACAGCTAGAATTTTTTAAATTAAAGGTCTATAGTAGGGGGTTCAATATACCATGGTAGGGGGTCAAAATACCATGGCTAAGTAAAATTTTCAAAATATCTTTTCATGCATGTAAAATACATACAAACTAACTATTGGAGTATAATTACTATGTAAAGGAGTTATAACAGCTAGAATTTTTAAATTAAAGGTCTATAGTAGGGGTTCAATATACCATGGTAGGGGTCAAAATACCATATAAAGTAAAATTTTCAAAATATCTTTCATGCATGTAAAATACATACAAACTACTTATTGGGGTATAATTACTATGTAAAGGAGTTACAGTAGCTAGAATTTTGAAATTGAGGTGTAAAAGGGGGCAATATACCATGGCAGGGGGTCAAAATACCTTGGCTAAGTAAAATTTCAAAATATCTTTCATGCATGTAAAATACATACAAACTACTTATTGGGGTATAATTACTATGTAAAGGAGTTACAGTAGCTAGAATTTTGAAATTGGAGGTGTAAAAGGGGAGGCAATATACCATGGCAGGGGGTCAAATACCTTGGCTAAGTAAAATTTCAAAATATCTTTTCATGCATGTAAAATACATACAAACTACTTATTGAGATATAATTACTATGTAAAGGAGTTATAACAGCTAGAATTTTGAAATTAAAGGTATAGTAGGGGTTCAATATACCATGGTAGGGGTCAAAATACCATAGTAAAATTTTCAAAATATCTGTTCATGCATGTAAAATACATACAAACTACTTATTGAGTATAATTACTATGTAAAGGAGTTATAACAGCTAGAATTTTTAAATTAAAGGTCTATAGTAGGGGTTCAATATACCATGGTAGGGGGTCAAATGGGCTAAGTAAAATTTTCAAAATATCTTTCATGCATGTAAAATACATAAACTACTTATTGGGGTATAATTACTATGTTAAGGAGTTACAGTAGTTAGAATTTTGAATTAAAGGTGTAAAAGGGGGTCAATATACCATGGCAGGGGGTCAAATGCAAAATGTTTTGAAAATTTTACATAGCCATTTTGACCCCCTGTATATTGAACCCCTACTATAGACCTATTATTTTAAAATTTCTAGCTATTCTTACTCCTTCACAAAGTAATAATACTCAATAAGTAGTTTGTTTGTATTTAACATGCTTGAAAAGATGTTTTGAAAATTTTACTTAGCCATGGTATTTTGACCCTCCCTCGTATATTGAACCCCTACTGTAGACCTGTAATTTAAAAATCTAGCTATTCTAACTCCTTTACAAAGTAAAATACTCAAATAAGTAGTTTGTATGTTTTGAACATGCTCGGAAAAGATGTTTTGAAAATTTTACTTATCCATGGTATTTTGACTTCATGGTATATTGAACCCCCTACTATAGACCTATTATTTTAAAATTTCTAGCTATTCTAACTCCTTTACATAGTAATCATACTAAGTAGTTTGTATGTATTTGTCATGCTAGAAAAGATATTTTGAAAATTTTACTTAGCCATGGTATTTTGACCCCCCTGTGTTATATTGAACCCCCTAATATAGACCTCTAATTTCAAAATGTGTAGCTATTCTAACTCCTTGACAAAGTAATAATACTCCAATAAGTAGTTTGTATGTATTTAACATGCTGGAAAAGATGTTTTGAAAATTTTACTTAGCCATGCATGGTATTTTGACCCCCCCTGCAGTATTTTGAACCCCCTACTATAGACCTCTAATTCAAAAAATTCTAGCTATTCTAACTCCTTTACATAGTTATAATACTTCACCCCCTACTATAGACCTCTAATTCAAAAAATTCTAGCTATTCTAACTCCTTTACATAGTTATAATACTTCAAAATGTAGTTTGTATGTTTTGAACAGGCTCGAATAGATGTTTTGAAAATTTTAACTAGCCATGGATATTTGACCCCACTGCGATATATTGAACCCCCTACTATAGACCTATTATTTCAAAATTTCTAGCTAATCTAACTCCTTTACATAGTAATCGTACTCAAATAAGTAGTTTGTATGTATTTAACATGCTGGAAAAGATGTTTTGAAAATTTTACTTAGCCATGGTATTTTGACCCCACTGGGGTATATTGAACCCCCTACTATAGACCTGAAATTAAAAAAATTCCAGCTATTCTTACTCCTTTACATAGAAATAATACTCCAATAAGTAGTTTGTATGTATTTAACATGCTGGAAGAGATGTTTTGAAAATTTTACTTAGCCATGGTATTTTGACCCTCCCCTTTTTACCATAGGAAATTTCAACTCCCTTTATATGTTAAGTTTTCAAATAAGCAAAGCATTCAAGGTACATGGTCTAGTCATACTGTTTCAATAAGGATTTTAATGAAATTTTGTTGTTAAGGCCTTCAGCATGTTCAGAGCACTTATCCGAGCCATGGCATTATTTTTTCCTACCATGGAAAATTTACCTCACCTTTTGGTATGTATGATTTTCAATCTATTATAAGCTTAAAAGTAATGTATAATGTTCTTATTATTATCTAGAATAAAAAAAAAACAGGGGGGTTCAATTTACCATGGGGGTTCAATTTTCCATACAGGGGGGGGTTCAATTTACCATGTGGGGTTCATTTTACCATAGCGGTATTTTGACCCCGGGGTCAATTTACCATGGGGTTCAAAATACCATATGACACCGGAAATATGGAGGCTTTTGGTGTAAAAAAAGTTCAAAGTTATTATATAAAAATCTGTATGTGAGTTGACTTTAATCCTCAATTGCCAGAACTGGTCCAATCCAATTAGTTATGATAATGCTATAAAATACAACTTTATTGTGCAGTTGACGAAATCGAATATATTTTAAGTGCAGTTGATTAAATGGAATATCATCTTATTCATTTTCAAGACTTGATTTTGAAAATCGTGACCTTCAAAGTTGGATCTACTGACAAAATATGTGTATTCCTCATCTCAAATATGGACTTAAATGCAGCCTTTCATCTCATTTACTCATCCATGAATTTTATGTCAAGATGACATATTTTTAGGACCCTCGATTCTGACTATTACAGACGCATCTACTGACAAAACATTATATCTCTATGAGTTGTATCTCAGATATGGACTCTAACGCAAACTTTAATCAGTCACTCATTTGTGAAATGTAGGTCAAGATTACCTTTTTTTTATTCAAGACGCATCTATGAACCAAATATCAAAAACTATGACTTATACTTCCACAGATAGATGGACTTTAACTTTGTGACGGACAGATGAAGCCCTATATCACTTTCGGGACTTCGTTTTAATAAAAAAAATAAAAATCGTAAATCAAACAAATGTAAAATTATTCCTCTCAGTAAAGGTTGAGAAATCTTAGACATAATGCTTTCATTTCTATTCGGTTTTGGTGAAATTTAAAAGTATCAAAAAAACAGTCATAAAAATAGGAATGTAGCTTTGTATGATATTTAACCATGAATTCTGCTCATACTTACTACCAGTTATGAGAAAAATTGATCATCGTTGAATGCCTCATGGTGACTTGAAGATGAAGGACAACAATAAAAATGTTCCATATTTGGGTTTTACCACATATTGATATTAATATTGTCTCATTTACATTTACTCCATATCCCTTCATAATTTATTTGATATACAACAGACTAAAAACTGCTACATGCTACAACAAAAAATCAGAAATTAAAGCTACAGACAGTATAGCAAATTATTCTCTTGGTAACAACTGACAAACCCTTGACAAAATATTTTCATTGCAATCTGTTTGGTTGTTATGTAGAATTCCAAATTATTAACAAACACCAAGTGGATATTTGAGAGGTTTGAAAATCAATTTCAGTTACTGAAACATGTTACCTAAAAAAACTCCTGTTTACGTTGAAAGTAAAGATATCTTTATAATGATTATTTTTCTAAATGACAAAAACAGTATATATGTAATAATCAAAATAGAATATAAAATAACTATTTTGAGAAACAAAACGCAACCTATAAATCATTTCCCATGTTCCGACGACGAGTTGTTGTCTGAATTTAGTACCTTGTTTACATTCTAAAAATAACCTGGTTTGGGAAATCCCCAAATACTGGTCACGCATTCTGTGCATAATAAAACAATGAACATTCATTGTTATAAATAGTTGGCATCTTCTTCTTATATAAAACTTAATATAAAAATGTATCTATTTCAATTACCTAAAATCTTTAATTTTCATATACCGCAGAAAATAGAAATATAGATCCGCAGAAAAGCATGTAACAATCTCAAACCCATATCATATAATGGACCGGCTTAGTGCCGGCCCATAATAATATATAGGTTGAGTCCATGGGTTCACCTAAACCACCCCATTCTGTTTGAGAACTTGTAAACAATCAAGATCCCCAACTCAACTATATATATTCTTGTATGGGGCAACACAACAAATCAAATGAAATATAGTGGGAGTCCCTCTGGGTCAGCCCCACCCCCTCCTGTTTGAGAACTTGAAAATGGTCGAGATACCCACTCTAAACCATATATATTCTTGTATGGGATAATAAAAGGAATAAAATGAAATATAGGGGGAGTCCCTGGGTGTCACCCCCACCCCATCCTGTTTTTAGAACTTGTAAACAGTCAAGATCCCCAACCCGAAACCATATATATTCTTGTAAGGGACAATAAAACAAATCAAATAAAATAAAAAGCGAGTCCCATGGGGTCACTCCCACCCCCTTCCTGTTTAGGAACTTGTAAACTGTTGAGATCCTCACCCATAAACCATATATTTTTGTATGGGACAATAAAATAAATCAAATGAAATATAGAGGAAGTCCACAGGGGTCACCCCACCCCTCTTCTTTTTGAAAAGTTGTAAACGGTCAAGATCCCCACCCCTAAACCATATATATTTTTGTATAGGGCAAAAAACAAATCAAATGAAATATAGTGGGAATCCCTCTGGGTCAGTCCTACCCCCTCCTGTTTGAGAACTTGTAAACTGTTGAGATCCCCACCCATAAACCATATCTATTTTTGTATGGGACAATAAAATAAATCAAATGAAATGTAGAGCAAGTCCACAGGGGTTACCCCAGCCCCTCCTTTTTGAAAACTTGTAAACGGTAGAGATCACCACCCCTCAGCAATATATATTCTTGTATGGGGCAACAAAACAAATCAAATGAAATATAGTGGGAGTCCCTCTGGGTCAGTCCCACCCCCTCCTGTTTGAGAACTTGTAAACGGTCGAGATCCCCACCCTTAAACCATATTTATTCTTGTATGGGACAATAAAATGAATAAAATGAAATACAGGGGGAGTCCCTTGGTGTTACCCAACCCCATCCTGTTTTGAGAACTTGTAAACAGTTAAGATCCCCAACCCCATCCTGTTTGAGAACTTGTAAACAGTTAAGATCCCCAACCCGAAACCATATTATAGATTCGTGTAGGGGACAATAAAACAAATCAAATGAAATAAAAGGTGAGTCCCCTGGGGTCACTCCAACCCCCTTCTTTTTGAAAACTTGTAAACGGTCGAGATCCCCACCCTGAAACCATATATATTCTTGTACGGATTAATAAAAATAATTAGATGAAATAAAAGGCTAGTTCCCTAGGGTCACTTTCACCCCAACCTCCTTCCTGTTCGAGAACTTGTAAACGATCCAGATCCCCACCCCTAAATCATAAATATTTCTGTTCATGATTTCATGAAGATTTGAATGACATACAGGGGTAATCCATAGGCATCACTTATGCATATCACTTCACTAGACTAAACCAATTTGTACTGGACTTTGCCCAATGTCAGTGACTGTGGGAATGACTAATTATGGGAGCTTTGTTTGGGAGACTTCATAACAGCATCCTGTTACAATTATTTCTTGTATTAAGTAATTTTTTTTTAAAGTAGGAAAAAAAGTTAACCACACAATCTACACATTTACAACCTATTTGAAATTTTACAATCTACTGTTGCAAACTTTCCACCTGTAGATTTTTTTACCTAAGACTGTTTTTAAAGGCAGTGCTTTAATGCCTTTATGGTTGCCAGGTTAATATTTCCTTCCGACGTGTCTACGAGGGGGGTCTGTAGGCTTAAAAAAGATCCAGAAATATTGAATTCTTTCCTCTTCACTTTAAAGTAAACTTAAATTGAAGTGACCATTAAAAAAGGACAACATCAACTAATGTGGAAAAGTGTGTTTTTATTTATTATTCATGCAGTACTAAATTTTTGGGGTTTAATCAGCAAAAAAATGTGAATCACAAATTTTCATTAAAGTATAAACTTTTTTAGAAGCTTGTGAGCAGAAATTGGCCAAACCAAAAAAACAGGTATCTAAGAAAAAATACCCTTTTCCCTCAATCCACACCAATTAAAAATAAAATCATATATTCACAGCATGAATAAAGTTTTTGTATGTTAATTACAGAGTGTTGTTATACATGATATGAGAGGAGATGGTCTGGCAAAGACATTCTTCAATGTAAAAAAGATAGGAAATGCTGCAACTATTACCCTCAACAAACTACTGATAGAGGACGACAATAGATCGCCATCCTATGTTGTAAGTAAAATATTCATGTGAGTTTATAGGCAAGGAAACAAATTATGTGGCTCACCTGCTCAGCACCCCTCCCCCTACAAAAATATGTCAAAATATGGTCCTCTAAGTCCTAATTTTTAGAAGCTCTCCTTTTGACATCAAATTTTGAATCCTCATCTGCTTTAAAGCACTTAACAAAGTTCAAAGTTGTGTTTGTTTACAGTTATTTTTGTTAAAGACATGTTAAGAGCACTATAAAATTTTGTTTTAAATTTCATATTATAAGGGGGTGCCAATAGATAAGGGATAAAAAGTAAAATGATTTTAACTATGATACCTGCTTATAAATTGAAGAATTTAAGACCTGTAGATTTTTTTTTACCTAAGACTGTTTTTAAAGGCAGTGCTTTAATGCCTTTATGGTTGCCAGGTTAATATTTCCTTCCGACGTGTCTACAAGGGGGGTCTGTAGGCTTAAAAAAGATCCAGAAATATTGAATTCTTTCCTCTTCACTTTGTGATACTAAATGTTTTTCTTTTCATTTCATTTCCATGGGAATTAAGAAACGATGAGTGTTATTTTAAGTTTTAAAAACTTTTTATTAATGTGTATTTTGCATTATAAGCAGTCAACTTTTTTACAAACTATCATTATTTGAATTCCATCATCATCATTGGAAAGAGGTAGGGTCAATTTCGAGTGTTATCTGGCATCTAAAGATATTTTTAAATCAGTTCAGACGTTGATTTGACAATAAAAGGTCGACTGAACATTCATTATATTGCATATTATACAGTTCAAAGCACATTTCGGTTTATGCACCTGGAGCCATAAGACGTTATTGTTGTTTTTGATTTCATTATCAGTTATGTATGTGGTCTACGTATTATCCTGGTTCCAGGCATTAGCTATATGGTATATGTGTTACATACTGAATATTGCGACCGGGAACCAGTCTATCTACGTAGAAGCTCTTTCACTAGGAGCACCTCATTGTGTATATAATTTCCCGCCAAAATGACCAACTTACAGCTATGGAAAAATAGATAATAAACGTTCCATGGAATAAAATGCAAATGCATAATTGATTGTAACTTTTTTGATCATTATAATATGATTATAACAAAATGGATTTCATAAAAAAAGAAAACATTATTTTACGAGGATTTGTCTGAATTTCTTTACTTCCAGGCACAGTAATACGTATGTTTTGAAGAAGCCTGAAAAATTTGTCAAACCGAGAACTTTGAGAAGGATAGAAATCAGGTAAAACATTTTAAGTGTACAAAATAAAAAGATTCACCTCACACAAATAGTAGAAGCTTTAGTATTTTATTATATCATACACGAATCTAGTCTAGTGTCTAAAGACGGTGGTAACCCAAAACACTGGTACGGATCATACGGAGTCAATTCGAAATATGTATACATATCCATGTGATTTTAGGTAGAAAGTAATGTAATGCAATATATCTACCATTGTCTCCTTTTTATATGTCGTCTAACCAGACATATTTCTCTTACACATAACACAGGTTGTAAGTACATATCTCTTGATTTTTCTCTTGATGTAGACCTAATGTTTTCTTGTCCTTAAAATTTGTTGATGTGTAATTATTTCTGAACGACTGAAGGCAACAATTCTATACTGATAGGTAGTACAATGATAGTGTTACTAGAAAGAGGACTTCTACTTTTACCATTTTGCTGCCACCATCAATAAACTGATTAGTTTGCCACTTTTGGATGCGCATGTAGTGTGTTCCAGTTCTTGTATAGTATGATTCTTTCCTTAGAGAAGATATATAATATATTATCAGTACACAAGACTCAATAAGTATTTTTTATCCATCAAGACATGTAATTTGACCTAAATTGATACACGCCAAGATCCAGTGACTGTGATAGCAATAATTGTGACATTGCTATCTTCCTAATGAGAGTGAATTGAATACAAGCGTACTATTGAAGTATAGATTAGAAGCAAGTGATAACTTCGTGTCTTACTATAGTATACACACAAAATATGATAGGACCAGGTATCCTCATAGGTGACAATTTACCATTTCTAACGCTAGTTATTGATCTATCTTGGGAAAAGTTACTTAGAGTTATACTTGGAAATAATTTTATTGATCTGTCTTGGAAAAAGTTACTTAGAGTTATACTTGGAAATAATTTTATTGATCTATCTTGAAAAAAAATTCTTGAAGTTATATTTGGAAATAATTTTTGCTTGGAGTTATTGTTTCTGGAAATAGTATTCATGGAAAGAGTTGACATGTTGCAATGTACATTTATCATTGTGTTACTTGCATATAACTGATGTTCTTGCAAAACGCACAATAAAGTGACTAAGCTATCGTTATGAACTACATGTACTTTTCCTAGTATGGAAGTCATTGAATATGCTAATACATTCAATGTTAAAGAATAGTCTATTTAAATTAATAAGGAAAAGTTCTATGTTGAAAAGATTATGTTTGATAACCTTTTTCAGGGCACAAACCCACCTTACAGAGACTTGTGTCTACTGCCATTAACAGCCTATTTTCATGCAGTTGAAAATTCTCTTAACTTACGTTACACACCTGAAAATCTGAGCTGGGAATGATTACATTGAAAACAATTCTGAGAGCTAATTTTCCCGAACTCAATTGAGCTTCTGATTGGTTGAGAAAGGAAAAATATTTTGAAGGCTAATGCGAGGTTCATTAGTCACTAAAATTTAATGAATGAAAAATCTTAGAAAGTAATAAAATAATATAAATCTTTCTGGGAAAATAATTAAATACTAATAAGGAAATAAATAAATGAACCAAATAAAGTGACCCAAAACGTTACAATACACTATCTTTTGTTCTGAGATCAATCAATTTAAAAAATCTATTACCATTTCTCATTCGGAAAATCTTCCTAGTAACTGATAAAAAATTTGCACACTGTTTATTTATTTTTGTGTATTCCCACATCATAAGTTAATGTTAATTACAGAGTGTTGTTATACATGATATGAGAAGAGATGGTCTGGCAAAGACATTCTTCAATGTAAATAGATAGGAAATGCTGCAACTATTACCTTCAACAAACTACTGATAGAGCGACAATTAATAGATCGCCATCCTATGTTGTAAGTAAAATATTCATGTGAGTTTATAGGCAAGGAAACATATAGGCTCACCTGCTCAGCACCTTCCCACGAAAATATGCCAAAATATGGTCCTCTATGTCCTAATTTTAGAAGCTCTCCTTTGACATCAAATTTTGAATCCACATCTGCTTTAAAGCACTTAACAAAGTTCAAAGTTGTGTTTGTTTACAGTTAATTTAGTCAAAGACATGTTAAGAGCACTATAAAATTTTGTTTTAAATTTCATATTATAAGCCAATAGATAAGGGATAAAAAGTAAAATGATTTTAACTATGATACCTGTTATAAATTGAAGAATTTAAGACCTGTAGACTTTTTTACCTATGACTGTTTTAAAGTGCAGTGCTTTAATGCCTTTATGGGTGCCAGTTAATATTTCCTTCACTGTTCAAAGGGTCTGTAGGCAAAAAGATCCAGAAATATTGAATTCTTCCTTCACTTTGTGATACTAAATGTTTTCTTTTCATTTTATTTACATTGGGAAATAAAGAACGATGAGTGTTATTTTAAGTTTTAAAACTTTTATTAATGTGTATTTTGCATTATAAGCAGTCAACTTTTAACAAACTATCATTATTTGAATTCCATGTGGAAGGTAGGGTCAATTTAGAGTGTAATCTGGCATCTAAAGATATTTTTACATCAAATCGATGTTGATTTGACAATAAATTTTGAGAACATGTATTATATTGCATATTAATACAATTCAATAGCACATTAGAATCTCAATAAAGGGCTGCATATAAAGCCAATTATTGGACTTGCCAAAACATACAAAATTCTAACAAATCCTGTGAATGGAACTGAAACAAAACTTTCATCTGAAATAACATTTACTATCATGACGTAATAGTAAAAGTAGTTGTTTTGTATTGTGTAATTTCAGAACTTGCATTGTGCCAAAGGATGCATGAATGAAAGTGGTGCAATTCATTTTATTTTGAGATATAGATTTAAATTACAATTACATGTATATGTACATGTTATTGTAATGCATATACAAATAAGGAGATGTGGTATGATATTCAGTGAGTTTATCAAACTAAAGTGCATAAGAAATGGGTATAAGCAGTTACAGGTGTTACTGTATCTGTACAATCTCCAACAATGAGAAAAACTCATACCGTATAGAGAATATCAGAGATTTGCAAGTAAGTTTTGTTTTTGGGTTGAATTATTTTCCTCTATTGTCTTAATTACAAATAAGGAGAAGTGGTTAAAATGCTAATGTGACAACTATTATGATCACCAGATTCATTGTTTTCTTAATTAAAAACTCCTTTTTCATTCATAAATTAGTTTATACTTAGAATTAATTTGGCTTGGAGTTATAATAGTTTCTAGAAAAAGTATGGTCATCGAAAGTGTTGACATATTGCTATGTACATTTAACATTATGTTACTTGATGTTCTTGCAATACACACAGTATGATGAGTAATCAATCATTGTGATTTTAATAGGATGGGAGATATTGAATATGCTAATATAATCAATAATAAAGAATAGTCTATTTATATTAATTAGGAAAAGTTCTTATATGTCTTAAAAGTGCGTATCATGGCAAGGTACAGAAAATATACTGTAAACAGTAGACTATAAACATAGATAAATAAGCACAAGAGAACTCTAAATCTTAAATAAGGGAAGCCACCTCTGTATTATGCAAGATAATGATATAACTGAACTAAAAATATGTTCTGGACCATATGAGTATTTGGACCATACGCGTATGGTCATGACCATATGCGTATACTCATATGATCCGACCATATGAGTATAATACTCATTTGGTTATTAATGGGCCGGACCATATTAGTATTTGGACCATATAGGTATTTTTTTTTTTTAAATTACATTATAAAAGTTTCAATAATACAAAAACTTTTATCTAAAAAAACAATGAGGGTTACATGACAATGTACTATTTTTATAATTCGAATACTACGTAAAAATTAAATATTGTAACATGACTGCAATATACCATATTCACAAGACAACTTAAATAAACTATTACCGTGTTCACACTATAAAAATAATTAACCCGGGTCGAACCCAGGTTAATTAAACTGAATCAATTACCCCAGTTCACACTTGATAAAAATTAACCCGGTTTTGGTTTCTTTTCATTTTATTTACATTGGGAAATAAAGAAACGATGAGTGTTATTTTTAAGTTTTAAAACTTTTATTAATGTGTATTTTGCATTATAAGCAGTCAACTTTTTACAAACTATCATTATTTGAATTCCATGTGGAAAGAGGTAGGGTCAATTTAGAGTGTAATCTGGCATCTAAAGATATTTTTAAATCAGTTCAGATGTTGATTTGACAATAAAAGGTCGACTGAACATGTATTATATTGCATATTATACAATTCAAAGCACATTTCGGTTTATACACCTGGAGCCATTATAAGACATTATTGTTGTTTTGATTTCATTATCAGTTATGTATGTGGTCTACGTATTATCCTGGTTCCAGGCATTAGCTATATGGTATATGTGTTACATACTGAATATTGTGACCGGGAACCAGTCTATCTACGAGAAGCTCTTTCACTAGGAGCACCTCATTGTGTATATAATTTCCGCCAAAATGACCGACTTACAGCTATGGAAAATAGATAATAAATGTTCCATGGAATAAAATGCAAATGCATAATTGATTGTAACTTTTTGATCATTATAATATGATTATAACAAAATGGATTTCATAAAAAGAAAACATTATTTTACGAGGATTTGTCTGAATTTCTTCACTTCCGGCAGTAATACGTATGTTTTGAAGAAGCCTGAAAATTTGTCAAACCGAGAACTTTGAGAAGGATAGAAATCAGGTAAAACATTTTAAGTGTACAAAATAAAAGATTCACCTCACACAAATAGTAGAAGCTTTAGTATTTTATTATATCATACACAAATCTAGTCTAGTGTCTAAAGACGGTGGTAACCCAAAACACTGGTACAGATCATACGGAGTCAATTCGAAATATGTAAACATATCCACGTGATTTTAGGTAGAAAGTAATGTAATGCAATATATCTACCATTGTCTCCTTTTATATGTCGTCTAACCAGACATATTTCTCTTACATATAACACAGGTTGTATGTACGTATCTCTTGATTTTTCTCTTGATGTAGACCTAATGTTTTCTTGTCCTTAAAATTTGTTGATGTGTAATTATTTCTGAACGACTGAAGGCAACAATTCTATACTGAAGACTGTAGGGTAGTACAATGATAGTGTTACTAGAAAAGAGGACTTCTACTTTTACCATTTTGCTGCCACCATCAATAAACTGATTAGTTTGCCACTTTTGGATGCACATGTAGTGTGTTCCAGTTCTTGAATAGTATGATTCTTTCCTTAGAGAAGATATATAATATATTATCAGTACACAAGACTCAATAAGTATTTTTATCCATCAAGACATGTAATTTGACCTAAATTGATACACGCCAAGATGCAGTGACTGTGATAGCAATAATTGTGACATTGCTATCTTCCTAATGAGAGTGAATTGAATACAAGCGTACTATTGAAGTATAGATTAGAAGCAAGTGATAACTCGTGTCTTACTATAGTATACACACAAATATGATAGGACCAGGTATCCTCATAGGTGACAATTTACCATTTCTAACGCTAGTTATTGATCTATCTTGGGAAAAGTTACTTAGAGTTATACTTGGAAATAATTTTATTGATCTATCTTGGAAAAGTTACTTAGAGTTATACTTGGAAATAATTTTATTGATCTATCTTGAAAAAATTCTTGAAGTTATATTTGGAAATAATTTTGCTTGGAGTTATTGTTTCTGGAAAAAGTATTCATGGAAAGAGTTGACATGTTGCAATGTACATTTATCATTGTGTTACTTGCATATAACTGATGTTCTTGCAAAGCAATAAAGTGACTAAGCTATCGTTATGAACTACATGTACTTTTCCTAGTATGGAAGTCATTGAATATGCTAATACATTCAATGTTAAAGAATAGTCTATTTAAATTAATAAGGAAAAGTTCTATGTTGAAAAGATTATGTTTGATAACCTTTTTCAGGGCACAAACCCACCTTACAGAGACTTGTGTCTACTGCCATTAACAGCCTATTTTCATGCATCAAGCAAGAGACTGAATGGTCTGCAAAAAGAAAAATCAGGACAGTTTCCCATGAAACCAAAAAAAAATAACTGAATGAATATTGTAGCAGAAATCTAGTGGAAAGTTTTGATTGTGAAATTGGTTTTCCTAAAGAAGTCATTCATCCTGCAGAAAGGATTTATGACTGTCCACCACCAACTGACAAGCTAATGTTGAGCTTCACAGATGGAATTATGCAAACACCATCAATGCCTATGTTTTCAGCACAGATTTATAGATTTAGATTACAATTACATGTATATGTACATGTTATTGTAATGCATATACAAATAAGGAGATGTGGTATGATATTCAGTGAGTTTATCAAACTAAAGTGCATAAGAAATGGGTATAAGCAGTTACAGGTGTTACTGTATCTGTACAATCTACATGACAATGTACTATTTTTATAATTCAATACTACGTAAAAATTAAATATTGTAACATGACTGCAATATACCATATTCACAAGACAACTTAAATAAACTATTACCGTGTTCACACTATAAAAATCTGCACGGTTATACCGGGTTAATTAAACTGAATCAATTACCCCAGTTCACACTTGATAAAAATTAACCCGGTTTTGGATTTTCCCACTCAACAAAAATAGAAATGTTAGCGCCAAAATTGTAACCTGCATCTGTCCACTATACATATTTACATATTTTATTTTCATCACAGATGCATTATTTTAAAGTCTGAAATCTTTTGGCTGCAACTCTGGAACTTTCCGGTGTTCATCACCTATCAAAATCCATTAACCTTGGTCGAACCCAGGTTAATTAAACTGAATCAATTACCCCGTTCACACTTATCAAAATTAACCGTTTTGGATTTTCCCCAACAAAATAGAAATGTTAGCGCTAAAATTGTAACCTGCATCTGCATTCTATACATATTTACATATTTTATTTTCATCACAGATGCATTATTTTAAAGTCTGAAATTTTTTGGCTGCACTCCTGGCCACTTTGGGGAGTTTGATCACCATCAAAATCCATTAAGCACTTTCCGAGTTTTTGAATAACCTCACATTATCCAAATTGAACCCATTTTTGCCTCAAAAAGCGATAGAGATGATATAGGTTTCATCGTTTGACAACATGCAGTTTTTTTAACAATGATTTATACACATATATATCGCTCTTGCTGTTGCTAATTTAATATTGTTTATATAATTCGTGACCTATAGTAAATACGGTAACTGGACGTCTGTCAAAATATGGATCATTCGATATATATGACGTCACGTAATGGTTACGTCACATTGAAGGCGTATTTAAGCAAACGTCACTATAGCAACAACCTCACATTAACTTCACTTTGCGTTCAAATTTAGAAGTGAGGTGGTTAACCCGGGTTCGCCCCACATTAACTCCACCTTAAATGGGTGGTAATTTTAATCCGGGTTCGCCCCGGGTTAAGGCGTTCACACTACCTAAATTTAACCCGGATTTTTTTAAATTCCTTTAATTTTTTTTTTAAGTCGACATATTGCCATTCACTCATAATAACAAATCGGTAATGACCATCGGTATAAAATATGTTTATTATAGTTTTGACTAGGTAGTAAAATTAACTATGTGAAACTTCTTATTTTTATTCAGTTGATCTCTTTATTATAATATAATGATAAAATTACCTATATGATAGCGTCTTTTTAATGAACGGTCATACCATATGAAGAGTTTAGAAGCATTAAATGTAAGCTGTAACAGAGTGTTAGTTACCCCAACCGTACGCGTGCGGTTGGACCATACGCGTATGGTAAGACCATATGAGTATATACCCATATGGTCATGACCATACGCGTATGGTCCAAATACTCATATGGTCCGGAACAAATACACACTACCAGTAATTAACTGCCTTTACAGCGCTTTCACGCTTTGATTAGTACAGTAACTGTAGACAGACGTTGATAGACAAAATATCCTGTAAAAATTATAAATTGTTTGAGTGAATATACTGATTCGAGAGAGCGGTGGTGTAGTGGTTAGTGCATCAGACTACTAACACAAAGGTTCCTGGTTGATTCCTGTTCCGGGATGAAAATTTCAGGGACTGAATTCTTGGCTCTCCCTTGACACCACATTTGCGAGTATGGTCTTAAGGAAACAATGATAGTCCATCGGAAGGGGACGATAAATGGTTGACCCGTGTTAAGAGAGATCCATATCTTTTGCACGTTAAAGACACCCTCGTAGATTTCGAAAAAGAGAAGGCTTATGCCGCTACAAGGCAGCACTCACACCCGCAAAGGGGAAAGGGATTAATATAAGTTGCAAAACTTGTTTCCCAATCTACTATTAATAAATATGTTTAAATTAAATATGCTGATAGTATATTTTTCATAGGAAGTAAATGGTAAACTTACATGCTATATTTTTTATAGGGAGAAAATGGTAAACTTACATACAAGTTCAGTACACAAGATACAGTACCACCATATGGAGCAGACTACTTCTACATCAACCCTTCTAATGGTGAAATACTGACCATCAACAATCTAAGGGGAGATAATCTTAAACAGTACAAGGTAAATGTATTTGAAAATTATATTTCTTTGAAGTATAATGTATGTTTTGGGACTTCTTTTGGATTAGAATAAATCATGTTATCAGATTCTTCTTTAAATCTATTATATGTTGTGTATTTTTGAATATTCATTGTTCTATTGAACTTTCAAAAAAATGTATGCATTGCATGTGTACGAAGCTACGTACTATAACAGTTACATGTGTAATGTTATAAGATCAAATTGTGCAAAAACTAACCATACTGATTTGAAAAAAAGCTAGCCATATAATATATCAAAGGAGTCTAATAAAACTAAAAGTATAATTTAGTTCATTAAAACAGTCACAATCAATAAGTTTTTTCCTTCACTCTATGGTAATTACTTTGATTTTATTTTTCCAAACAGTTTGTAGTAATAGCACAGGATGGAGGTGTCCCTAAGAAACAGAGCAGCATTCCTGTTACTATCATTTTTGAGAGAAATCCATCAGGGCCACTGTCAACATACAGAGTCAGTACGAGATCACTATCAATGAAAGTACACCAATCAACAGTAATATCATCATAGTACAGGCTAGAGATAATAACAATGTAAGTCTACATACAGGGGTGTAAAATCCTAACCCACATTTTGGCTAAAATACAAATTTTGAAAATGAAAATGAGACAGGACACTGATTAACTTCAAGACTACTGTGGATTCATTAATATTCATTGGATACCAATTTTCGTAGATTTCGTGGGAACAGGAGGACGGCAAATTTAAATGTGCATATTTTGTCAAAACCTTGAAATTAAATATCCATGAATATGAAAGTTTCCTACAACCACGAAATTTGGTACCCACAAAAAAAAATGAATCCACAGTATATGATGAAAGATATATGTGGGTTTTGTTGCTTTTCTTCTAGTCACTTTCAGAATATCAATATTTGATGCCATAAACGGTATGCTACAGCCAGCTAGACATGAGCTATTCCTTTAGGTTATATATAATACCAAAGAAAGGTGCTTTGAAAATAGGGTAACCACCAATCACTGCTCATAGAAGCAATTTTGAGGATACATTTTAAACTTGTACATGTACAACTTAATATTACACACAGAGCCTCAGTGGCTGAGTGTGCTAAGTACTGTAAATTCAGAAATTAATGCAAGGTTTTTATCATTGCGAAAAATGCGACAGGGTTATATTCGCAATAATTTAAACTCGCATTTTGAAATTTTTGATATGAATTATACAGGATTTTTTGCAATATCGCAAAAATTAAAATCGCATTTAAGTCCAAAATGACAAAATCGCAATAATAAATGCACGCAATAATTTCTGAGTTTACAGTAGTTTCTGCTGTAATCATTAGCCTGAGTCAACACTGAGGTTGTGAGTTAAACCAAGCTTGTGCAGGTGCACTCAACTCCAATCTTAATTGACTAGGATTGTCAGTTATCCTATTGAAGGTCGGTGGATTTCTCCGGTGACTCAGGCTTCCTCCGCCAATATACTGTAAGTATCAATCAATTGATTCAACCAAAAATGGTTTGTTTCCCAACGAAAAAGGCATGATGAAATTTCCTGCTATTTTAATACCAGCATACGTGTAAAACTAGTATGTGACATTGACTTATCAAAAATTGGTGTTTTATTTTGTTTTGCATATAGTAATCAGCTGATTGCCTCTTGGTTATGGTTCAATTAACAGTATAAAGTTAAGCAGCAGTACTTATTTAAAATCAAGAGTTGAGAAAATTTTGAACAAAAACAAATGGAATAGTCTCAAATGAAGTATGGAAGACCTGCTCCCCATTTGATCTTGGTAATTTATATTAGTACCAAATTTTATTCCTAATTTTCATTGATTTGTAACAGATCTGTAACTACATATTCAAAAACACACAAATTTACATTTTTCAACAATTGAAATCTTGGTGTAAAATTCTTGAATTTATCTTGCTGTTCATCAGAATTTCTATTCACTCTTTTGAAAAATGTTAAACTTAAACACTGTTTGAGATTTAGCATTAATGTAATAATATATTTCGTAAAATAACAGTTATAATTTTTATATGTAAATTCAACAACATGTCTTTTTCTCTCTCACAGTTGACCGTGATGGGAAAAGATCTAACTAATTCACCGCAGACAGATTCTGCTAAAGTTATCATCAATATAAGGAGAAATATTTATGGACCAAAATATACCATCTGAATGCTGATATCGTGACGCCTGTTACTGCCAATGATTTAGACAGTGTTACAAGTGCAACCAGTTCAAGTGGAATTTTAGTTATCAGATTTAATGCCACGAACCCTGTATCACAATTTCCATTCTTCACAATTAGTCAAACGTCCGGTCAAATCTACCTTTCAAGATCTTTGTCCACTGATGAATCAGCAAACCAGTGTACTGTAAGTTTAAGGAGATCACTTCTCAGTTTCAAAATAATTAACTTTTCAAAACACTATTTTATATTGATATGGGATTGTTAAAGGAATCAAAAGCGCCAAAAAATTAATAGGTCAGTGTGCTTGTTTTCGAGATATTAGTCATTGAAATTTTGGGGAAAATATTCTCTCTTGACTTTTCATAGCTTTATCATTGACAAGTTTATGTTCCCAAAACTATTAAAGAATAATTGAAATTTTATAAGACTTTACAGATGGCTTATCATTATACATGTAAAAGATTTATAAAAGAAAAATTGGGTCAATGGGCAAATTAATTTAAGGCATTAAAATGGATAAAACCAGAGGATTCCGAAAATCTGACAAAATTCCAAAAGATGACAAGTGAACATCCTTAATCAAATTAATGGTAACAATATTACTGCACCAGATGCACATTTCTATATTAAATTCTCTTCAGTGATGCTCAATGCAAAATATTTTCCAAAACGTTAATGTCATTGTTTAGAAACATGTCTGTAAATTTAATTTCTTAACATATTTTTTGCTAGGAAATCTGTATTATACTTCTGTTCTGTCAATAGTTTCAATGAATTAAAGATATTTTTCCAAAATATGAAGGAATTTGGTAAAAAAAATGTGATAAGTTTAACTTTGTTGTGGTTCATGTAGTAGCCAATTTTCATTTATTAAATCATAATGTTGAAATAAAAATGTGAGTTTCACAGTTAAACTAAAACCAGACTGGATTTAAAACTTTTATAGGAAGAATCCGTGATGTGAAATTAAGACAAAATGCAGGTTTACTGGAACTAAAACCAAAATAAATTTTGGCCATACAGAAAGATACTGAAAATTTACACAAAAGATTGTAGAAAATTTGTGTTTTATTTTTAGTTGACCATTGTGGCCAAGGACGTCATCATAGTACAGGCTAGAGATAATAACAATGTAAGTCTACATACAGGGTGTAAAATCCTAACCCACATTTTGGCTAAAATACAAATTTTGAAAATGAAAATGAGACAGGACACTGATTAACTTCAAGACTACTGTGGATTCATTAATATTCATTGGATACCAATTTTCGTAGATTTCGTGGGAACAGGAGGACGGCAAATTTAAATGTGCATATTTTGTCAAAACCTTGAAATTAAATATCCATGAATATGAAAGTTTCCTACAACCACGAAATTTGGTACCCACAAAAAAAAATGAATCCACAGTATATGATGAAAGATATATGTGGGTTTTTGTTGCGTTTTCTTCTAGTCACTTTCAGAATATCAATATTTGATGCCATAAAACGGTATGCTACAGCCAGCTAGACATGAGCTAATCCTTTAGGTTATATATAATACCAAAGAAAGATGCTTTGAAAATAGGGTAACCACCAATCACTGCTCATAGAAGCAATTTTGAGGATACATTTTAAACTTGTACATGTACAACTTAATATTACACACAGAGCCTCAGTGGCTGAGTGTGCTAAGTACTGTAAATTCAGAAATTAATGCAAGGTTTTTATCATTGCGAAAAATGCGACAGGGTTATATTCGCAATAATTTAAACTCGCATTTTGAAATTTTTGATATGAATTATACAGGATTTTTTGCAATATCGCAAAAATTAAAATCGCATTTAAGTCCAAAATGACAAAATCGCAATAATAAATGCATAATAATTTCTGAGTTTACAGTAGTTTCTGCTGTAATCATTAGCCTGAGTCAACACTGAGGTTGTGAGTTAAACCAAGCTTGTGCAGGTGCACTCAACTCCAATCTTAATTGACTAGGATTGTCAGTTATCCTATTGAAGGTCGGTGGATTTCTCCGGTGACTCAGGCTTCCTCCGCCAATATACTGTAAGTATCAATCAATTGATTCAACCAAAAATGGTTTGTTTCCCAACGAAAAAAGCATGATGAAATTTCCTGCTATTTTAATACCAGCATACGTGTAAAACTAGTATGTGACATTGACTTATCAAAAATTGGTGTTTTATTTTGTTTTGCATATAGTAATCAGCTGATTGCCTCTTGGTTATGGTTCAATTAACAGTATAAAGTTAAGCAGCAGTACTTCTTTAAAATCAAGAGTTGAGAAAATTTTGAACAAAAACAAATGGAATAGTCTCAAATGAAGTATGGAAGACCTGCTCCCCATTTGATCTTGGTAATTTATATTAGTACCAAATTTTATTCCTAATTTTCATTGATTTGTAACAGATCTGTAACTACATATTCAAAAACACACAAATTTACATTTTTTCAACTATTGAAATCTTGGTGTAAAAATTCTTGAATTTATCTTGCTGTTCATCAGAATTTCTATTCACTCTTTTTGAAAAATGTTAAACTTAAACACTGTTTGAGATTTAGCATTAATGTAATAATATATTTCGTAAAATAACAGTTATAATTTTTTATATGTAAATTCAACAACATGTCTTTTTTCTCTCTCACAGTTGACCGTGATGGGAAAAGATCTAACTAATTCACCGCAGACAGATTCTGCTAAAGTTATCATCAATATAAGGAGAAATATTTATGGACCAAAATACCATCTGAATGCTGATATCGTGACGCCTGTTACTGCCAATGATTTAGACAGTGTTACAAGTGCAACCAGTTCAAGTGGAATTTTAGTTATCAGATTTAATGCCACGAACCCTGTATCACAATTTCCATTCTTCACAATTTAAGTCAAACGTCCGGTCAAATCTACCTTTCAAGATCTTTGTCCCCTGATGAATCAGCAAACCAGTATACTGTAAGTTTAAGGGAGATCACTTCTCAGTTTCAAAATAATTAACTTTTCAAAACACTATTTTATATTGATATGGGATTGTTAAAGGAATCAAAAGCGCCAAAAAAATTAATAGGTCAGTGTGCTTGTTTTCGAGATATTAGTCATTGAAATTTTGGGGGAAAATATTCTCTCTTGACTTTTCATAGCTTTATCATTGACAAGTTTATGTTCCCAAAAACTATTAAAGAATAATTGAAATTTTATAAGACTTTTACAGATGGCTTATTATTATACATGTAAAAGATTTATAAAAAGAAAAATTGGGGTCAATGGGCAAATTAATTTAAGGCATTAAAATGGATAAAACCAGAGGATTCCGAAAATCTGACAAAAATTCCAAAAGATGACAAGTGAACATCCTTAATCAAATTAATGGTAACAATATTACTGCACCAGATGCACATTTCTATATTAAATTCTCTTCAGTGATGCTCAATGCAAAAATATTTTCCAAAACGTTAATGTCATTGTTTAGAAACATGTCTGTAAATTTAATTTCTTAACATATTTTTTTGCTAGGAAATCTGTATTATACTTCTATTCTGTCAATAGTTTCAATGAATTAAAGATATTTTTTCCAAAATATGAAGGAATTTGGTAAAAAAAAATGTGATAAGTTTAACTTTGTTGTGGTTCATGTAGTAGCCAATTTTCATTTATTAAATCATAATTTTGAAATAAAAAAATGTGAGTTTCACAGTTAAACTAAAACCAGACTGGATTTAAAACTTTTATAGGAAGAATCCGTGATGTGAAATTAAGACAAAAATGCAGGTTTACTGGAACTAAAACCAAAATAAATTTTGGCCATACAGAAAGATACTGAAAATTTACACAAAAAGATTGTAGAAAATTTGTGTTTTATTTTTTAGTTGACCATTGTGGCCAAGGACGTTTCAGCACAGCCAAAAGCTGACACAGCCAGTGTTGTAATAACAATTGTCAGAAATCAGTATGCACCAACATTCAACCAGACTCAATATAAAGTAAATGCTTCTGACAAACTAAAATCTGGAACAGTTCTTGAAAGGCTTCCAGCAACAGATCTCGATATAAATATCCTACTTAGTGCAAATGTAAGGATTTTTTAGGTAAACTGGCAATATTTCGCCTTTTCCATAGAATTCCTTGCCTAGTCCTTGCTGAGGTACTTCTATACTTTGAAAGACATAGCAATCATTCATTCCATTAATGTGGGCAACATTTAGGTCAGTCTGTAGATAAAGATTTGTGAACATCAATACCTTTGTCATATCTTCATGGAATGTTATTTATATTGAACAGAAGACAGTATCCAGAGCAAAATTTTGAAAAATATTTTTCAACCTGAACTGACCTGAAGTTGGAGAAACTTGGACTGAAACTCATTCAAGATTGAGAAGTATCATTGAAAAAAAAAAACATTCCAACTTTTTTTTTATAAAATGTTCTTTGATTTTGGCAGTCAACATTACACTGTTACTATGACTGCTGCATTTGCATGCAAGACACAGTTTACTGCAAAATAACAAACTCTTTTCAAATTATTTTTTCTCACAAGGGAAGTCCAAGTGTACCTGAGTATCATTCTGGAATTTGAGAAATAAATTGGTAATATACGCTATTTCAAGTTGTTTAGAGCCATTTTTGATAATAGTTTTGCCCATTTTATAGTATTGTTTATATAACATAAATGTTTTATTTTCAGACTCCTAATGCCCAATATGAATTTTCTGTGATCCAAGACACTGATTATTCCCGTTATCTTGGAGTTTCTGCTCTCGGAGATGTATTTATAGCACAGCCATTAAATCTTCAAGATCCAAAACCAGCATCAGTCCAGGTAAAAAAAAAACAGGGTTCAAAGATCATTTGTTATAACCTCTTTTATATAGGGAACAAGATTTCTAGGTGAAATTCAAGTAAACAAGTATTTTATCAACCATGTTTTACAGCATCAAACAGATTTTCATCAAGTCTTTTCATTTGTCTGCTCATAAGCATCGATATATGATCTAAATCCTTTGATCTAACTTTGTTATCTCCCCTTATCTGGTGAATTATAATTTGAATCTGAACAATTTTAGTAGTTTTGCAAAAATATCATCTTCGCTAGCCAAGGGTTACGATCCACTCCCGTTCTCTCCACCCTTGGCGGATTGAGATAAAATTTCGGAGACACAAGGTAAGGATTTTTATTGGTTGCAGTCGAAACTCGCTGCATCCAATCAAAAAGCGCCTATAACATGATCACGTGTAAATGTAGAAAGTGTTTGTAAACAATTGCCACGTGATTATTGTGCAACAAGTCTTTACATCCCGAATCATACGACTATATTTAGTGACAACTAGAATGTTTTTAATCAACTAATAGAAGTTCCTATGTATGTTTCATGCACAAATGCATGAATGTTGACGTATATTTTCATTTCCGGCTTTACCAAGTGTGTAGAATCTAGACGCTACCATGTTTTTACCTCCAAATTGAAGAGTTCAAGTGCTACCATTGGTCAAGAATAATGTATTCGGAATGGGCGTGACTTTAATCTTCAGATAGATGGCGCAACATTGTTATCACAAATGTTGGCTTAATCTGCTAAGGGTGGAGAGAACGGGAGTGGATCGTAACCCTTGGCTAGCAAAGATGCAAAAATATATAATGGAAGTAAAAAATTACCTACTTTTATTTTATTTTTCTCCTATAATTTGAAATCTATTTGATAGCTTTTTCTGAAGAAGCTGTAAGCTTTTAAAAATGTACAATATATTTCTCTTAGTTCTTAAGGACCAAAAAGGGTCAATGAGACTTATGTAACAATTCTATATATTACAGACCACCATTAGAGTTTGCGACAAGAGCTGGAAGGAGAAGTGTAGTGATGCTACGCTCATAGCTAATGTGACTTATACTGCAGTGCAGAAAGCACAACAAGGATTTACTCGTCCAGAATATGTGTAAGTAACATTACTATGTCATGAAGACGAAAAGATCCACTTAGTCAAAATGTGTGTTATGGGGCAACCATTTGATATTGATGGGGGATGAGGATTTTGTATGACTTATATTTCATTTTCACCTTATGGTTGGCTCGCTTACTTTTTCGCATAAACATTTATTTTCTATTTTGTTCACAATTATTTCCTGTTAATGGCTGCATTTTGTAAAGCATACTATTCATTTTCATCTAGTCTAGGGTAAAAAAAAATTATTGTTATTTCTTAACAGACCAGAATATTCATTTTTAGAAAAATATGACAGCATCAGCTTTGGAATAATAAAAACTTGAAATCATAAATTAAGTAGCAATTTTCCTTTAAATCATTTTGCAATCACATAAGTGAAAATTCACACTTTTTATCCAGAGGCCAAAGATTCTTGATAATAAATTCATGCATTTTGAAATTTCTTTCACAGGATCTGAAATTCTTCAATAATATATATGATTTAAGGTAGGAATATGAACATATTTCAAGCTATTTAACCATCAGTTGTATGTAGGGGGCAGGGCAAGACCCCCATGATGAACTAGAAAGGCAATTAAGATTAAATATGGGTTACGGATGGGATTCCAAACTTTTTTTAAAAGATAAATCTAAATAGCAACGTCATTATATGAGGGAGCGGGACATGACCCCAGGGAAAAACCTTTAGCTGTACTGCAAAGGTCTTGCCTGTTCTGTGGCCTATAAATTGCTTACTACCTCTCCATTTTAACTGTGGTGAATAGTTGTCTCATAAGCAGTCAGTACACTTCTCTTTCATATTGACATGGCAAGAAAGAATTTTTGTTTAAGGCTGACATATAGAATTACTTATTTGACCTTGACCTTTTATTTGACCTTGAAGGTCAAATATCAAGGTCATTATCCATGGTAAACAACACATCATATTTAGGTGCTGACATTGTGTGTCCAGTATTAAAAAACTTCTTCAAGGAAGAGAAAAATGTATACTCCAGTAAAAAAAAAACGAAAAAAAATCAAATATTTTGACCTAGAGGTCAAAGGTCAAGGTCAATTGGCAGTTTTTGTTATATGAGTTATACTGTCTTATTGTAATACACCTTCATGCCAAATATCATAAGATAGTGTCAAAAGATAAATAAGTTTTCATGATTAAGTACACAGATTATTTTGAAAAATATATGAAAATAACCCATTTTATTCCATTGCCATGGTAACAGTGTAAGAGACCCCAGCTCAAAAATCAAAAAACTTGTAGTACACATGTAAATCTTTATAGAAATGTTTAAAACATATAAAAAATCATAGTACTTTAAGAGATTTCATGTCATTTTGTTGATCTTTTTACCGAGTATCCAAAATGTGCCCAAAATGCCCTTTTTAGAACGGTCAGCCCCAAAATTTAGCTATACTCAAGCTTTAACATTTTGTCAAGTTTCGAAGGACGAATGATGCTTGTTATAAAAATCAATTCAAATACCAGTTAAACATAACCTTATCTAGCATATTCAGAGTAACAAAATTGTGATATTATTGTAGATTTTTTTGGAAATTGAGGCATTTCCAGTAGATGGCGCTGTAAAATCTAAAAAATAGCTTAAAATAAAATTTTAAAGTTAGAATTTTTTTTCTCTTGACTATCATAACATGTGTGCAAAATTTCATTTCATGTGGTTGACATGTCATGTGGACCCACTTATAAGCATTTTGCATGGTTCTATCAAAGACTGGGTGTTAACACAATACTGGGATCGACAGAAGAAAGCCAAGACCGTAACTAGGCATATTATTTTAGTGAGGCAAAATAATTTGAGCCGAGAGAAGCGAGGGAGGAATGAATGGTGCAAAATCCTGCATTTTAGGCATCTCCAGAGAGTTTGACAATGTTTTAAATTTGGACACTTTTTATTTAAATTTTTCATCTTTTTATATAAATTTTTCATATTTAAAGACATTTACTAACACCAAATTTTTAACACTGAATTTAAATTTATATGTCAGATAAACATCTAAATATCAATTTGAGTCTGTCGCCAGAACATAGAACAAACATCGATTCAGTAGAGTTTGCCAATTTTTTCTATGGCCGGTTTCGTCAAAAGTTTCAGAATATTTGGTCTGCTAACATCCTTATCGCGATAAACATGGAGCATGGCAAGACGGCACATTCTCTCGCAACTCATGCATGCCCTTTTCGAAATTTTCGGTCGTTTCAGGGCAGTCTGAGTTTCTAGCGGTAGCACATTATCATCAACACAATGATCGATGTCTCCTTCCGATTCCTTCTCCATCAGTAATTCGGTAGCAGCATCAGTAGTAACAAATTTTTTGTCAAAAGGACATTAAGCTTTCCTGTAAGCACCATCATAGAAACAGTCGCTGTTACAAAATATTAAAATAGCTTTTATGCTGACAAAGAGTAAACAAACTAGGGATAGAATGAGATAAGATACATGTATATGATTCTATCTTGTATGATGTGGGTACAGGGAAATTCGAATGGAGTTTTTATACGACCGCAAAAAATTTGTTGTCGTTGTCGTCCGAAAACACGCGGTTTCCGAATAATAACTTTAGTATAAGTAAATAGAAATCAATAGAATTTTAACACAATGTTTATAACCACAAAAAGAAGATTGGGATTGATGAAATCAATAAAATTTTAACACAATGTTTATAACCACAGAAAGAAGATTGGGATTGATTTTGGGGGTCATGGTCCCAAAGGTTTGGGAATTAGGGGCCCAAAGGGGCCCAAAATGAGCATTTATCTAGTTTCAGAACAATAAGTTGTGTATAAGTATTTCAATTGCTCTGAAATTGTACCACAATGTTTATTACCATAAGTAGAAGGTTGGAATTTATTTTAAGGGTTATGGGGTAAACAGTCTAGGAATTAAGGGCCAAAAAGGGGCCAAAAACAAGCATTTTTCTAGTTTCAGGACAATAACTTGTTCTGACATTGTACCACAAGGTTCCATATAACGAAGGGAAGGGTAGGACTGAATTTGGGGTTAATTTCCCCAAATATGTAGGAATAAGGGGCTAAAAAAGTGCCAAAAAGAAGCATTTTTCTAGTTTACAGACAATAACTTGTGTTTAAGTGTATGGATCTCTCTGAAATTATACTACAAGGTTTCTTACTACAAAGGAAAGGCTGGAATTGAGTTTTGGGGTTCTTGCTCCAAGGGGGGTTTCAATAAGATGGGGGCCAAAAAAGGGGCCTTAAGAAGCATTTTTGTAGTTTCCAGTCAATAACTTGTGTTTAAGTGTTTAAATCTCTCTGAAATTATACCACAAGTTTCCATACTACAAAGGGATGGTTAAGGGAAAGGGGTGGGTGGGGTTACGACTCAAATCATGCAGCAAATAGACAATTTAAAAGCAGTGTAAAGGAGGTAATCCAATTCCATTTAAAGAATACTGTTATATATAAATATATATATATATATATATATGTTGATTACCTCCCTTACACTGATGTAAATTATGTATTAAGAAATGATGATTGTCTTGAGATGATTAGCTGTGATTTTTTTAGAAGTTACTATTAATTAATATTAATTTTAATCATGACTGACCCTGTATGACATTTTATATTTTAATATTTTATGATGTATTTAAATGAGTAGTTATTGTTGCAACTCCATAAGAAATTTAAATTGAGATTTTTTGGAATACGGAAAGGAGGTGAAAAAATTTGGGGGTGGGGGGTGGGGGTGTTGTACAATTTTTCTCATTTCAGATTCAGAAATTAAAAAGAAAATTTTTCAAATATTTTTTTTTTGAGGGGATTAATATTCAACAGCATAGTGAATTACTTAAAAGCAAAAATAAATTTTAAAGTTCATTAGACCACATTCATTCTGTGTCAGAAACCTATGCTGTGTCAACTATTTAATCACAATTTAAATTCAGAGCTGTATCTAGCTTGAATGTTGTGTCCATACTTGCCCCAACTGTTCAGGGTTAAAATAAGATTAATTCAAAGAAAAATTTTGAAGGTACAAAACACTACGTTATACGTCATATCACTAATATTTTTGACTTTGTATGGTTTCAGAGGAGTTCAATAAAATCGGTTGCCCTTGATCCAGTTTTCAGATAAATAGTCATCACTGCAGTATATTAGTCCAAAAAAATAAATTAATTTACTTTGTAAACATTGAATTTAACTTAACTTGTGATATTCTTTTTTGTGCCCCAACCACCCACCCACCCATACACACCGGCCGTAAAGGAAGGGGATTAAAAATTACCATTATCCGTCCTTATGTCCCAAAATTAGTTTCCATTTTATAACAAATGTTATGAAACTTATACACAATTGCTTATTAATACAAACACAGATAAAGTTTGAAACTGGTAGCGCACTTTTCCATTATAGAGTTATGCCCTTTATAAATGGAAAAATGATGAATTTATTTTCTCCTTTCTCTAACTTTCCTTTGCCTCAAAAAATTTCATGAAACTTATATGCAATGCTTATTACCACAAAACATAGATTAGGTTTGAATTTTGGTGGCCTCACCTTTACCGTTCTAGAGTTATGCTTATTTATAAATGGAAAAATTGCATTTTTCTTCTCAATTGTTCCAAAAATGTTATGAATCATATAAACAATGCTTATTACCACAAATCACATATTAAGCACAAAATTAAACCACATATTAAGCACAAAATTGGGTAGTGTCACTTTTACCATTCCTGAGTTATGTTCTGCTTTAATTTTATATATGCAAGCAGGGTTATCATCTGTGTCCCATGGACACATATCCCATTATCTTATCTGGTGTCTGTTTACCCAACATTAAATGTCGAAACTTTTGTTTGCATAAATATTGAGGACATATTTGAGCTTGAAGTCTTTGTTAAGTGGCCAAGTGATTTGAATTCAACTTCATAAAAACTACCTCGACCAAAAACTTTAACCAACAACTTTAACATGAAGTGGAACAGACAGAGGACGGACGGACAGACAGATGGATGGACCGACCTGTGCTGTCGTATAAAGCTGCGCCCTGTGGAGCATCTGGTTGCTGTTTACTTGTAGGTCTGTGATTTCAAATTATTTCTGGAAATAGTCAGTGGTAAGATATTTTAGTTCCAGAATTTTTAAAGGAGTAGGTCCGGTAAGGACCGATTTTTGCCTCAAATTTCAGGTTCATCTGACGAAAGATTTTGGACACTTTTTAAACACTTAAGTGTATATTTCATTTGATTCAATTAGTTTATGTGAAAGATTTTAACTGATTTAGTCATTTAAACGATCCAATTCAAGCTTAAATATGAAAAATCTATCAAATATACCCAAAAAATGTCACTTTTCAGATGGTTTTTGTCAAAAATGAAAGTGGCCGCATCCGTGTTCATCCTCAACCTTTATATATGTTATGTATTATCATCAAATACAACTTACATTTCAATATTAAGAATGGACACAAATGCGGCCACTTTCATTTTAGACGGAAACCGTCTAGAATTTAACTAAAATGCTAAAATTGTGAAGATTTCAGTAATTTAGCATGACTTAATGGTGCTAGTACCCAATATATGTGCATTGTATTGTCAAAAACAGCCCATATTTATGTAGCAGAAGCATTCTACTGTCCAATAAATAACTAAATGTTTACATTTTAACAATTTTGTAAACCTGCTATATTTTGGGGCCATAAATGGATCTTACTGGACCTACTCCTTTAGGAGTTAGGAGTTTGGGTGTCCAATTCAGAAATCCTGAATATAAAGACACGAAATTCCATAGTCCCGAATAAGTAAAGACAAAATCCCGTTTTAAAGTTCCTACCGTGCTTCAATAATGTCAAATTGGAATACAGTATGTTCTTTCAATTTTTAAGGTTAAAGAAACATGGATAAAAACTAATCCATGCAATTATTTATATTTTGTTTATATGTAAAGAGAATGAGTACAGTTGGTGAAACAGAGAAATGAATTCGCAGACAGGACTGTCCCCTTGCGATGCCCAGTATACTTAATTTGTCAGTCTACTTATCGTTTTTGGATTAGTTCCAATGAAGTTATATTCAATACTCAGACACAAACAACATTAGTTTACTAGAATTATTCCTTCATTATCGCTTTTCCTTTTTCTTCAAGAGCCTGTTTTTAACCAGGGATCCATGATGATTACTGTTACTCGATTAATGTAACTGAGAAACATCACCGATTAATGATTTAAAAGGAATGATGACAAGTTATAGAAATTAAGGTTGAGACAGAACAACAAATGACTATATTATATTTCGTATTTAATTACCATAAAAAAAATCAGTGTCGAAATTTTAGTGAGGCAATTGCCTCACTTGCCTCAATGGTAGTTATGGCCTTGAAAGCTCTCTTCTGATTTGACGAAAAAAATGTGTTTCCTGTGAAAATAAGATTAATTCAAAGAAAAATTTTGAAGGTACAAAACACAATGTTTATACGTCATATCACTAATATTTTTGACTTTGTATGGTTTCAGAGGAGTTCAATAAAATCGGTTGCCCTTGATCCAGTTTTCAGATAAATAGTCATCACTGCAGTATATTAGTCCAAAAAAATAAATTAATTTACTTTGTAAACATTGAATTTAACTTAACTTGTGATATTCTTTTTTGTGCCCCAACCACCCACCCACCCATACACACCGGCCGTAAAGGAAGGGGATTAAAAATTACCATTATCCGTCCTTATGTCCCAAAATTAGTTTCCATTTTATAACAAATGTTATGAAACTTATACACAATGCTTATTAATACAAACACAGATAAAGTTTGAAACCGGGTAGCGTCACTTTTTCCATTATAGAGTTATGCCCCTTTATAAATGGAAAAAATGCTGAATTTATTTTCTTCTTTCTCTAACTTTCCTTTGCCTCAAAAAAATTTCATGAAACTTATATGCAATGCTTATTACCACAAAACATAGATCAGGTTTGAATTTTGGTGGCCTCACCTTTACCGTTCTAGAGTTATGCTTATTTATAAATGGAAAAAATTGCTGAATTTATTTTCTTCTTCCTCTAACTTTCGTTTGCCTCAAACAAATGTTATGAATCATATAAACAATGCTTATTACCACAAAACACATATTAAGCACAAAATTGGGTAGTGTCACTTTTACCATTCCTGAGTTATGTTCTGCTTTAATCTTATATATGCAAGCAGGGTTATCATCTGTGTCCCATGGACACATATCCCATTTATCTTATCTGGTGTCTGTTTACCCAACATTAAATGTCGTAAACTTTTGTTTGCATAAATATTGAGGACATATTTGAGCTTAAAGTCTTTGTTAAGTGGCCAAGTGATTTGAATTCAACTTCATAAAAAACTACCTCGACCAAAAACTTTAACCAACAACTTTAACATGAAGTGGGACAGACTAATGGACGGACGGACGGATGGATGGACAGACGGACGGACGAACGAACCAACGAACAAATGGACATTATATAAGTAGCAATTTTTATCTAAACAAGATCTATGAACGTTTGGCAATGATTTAAATTAGTGTCTCCTTCGATTTCACGACGGTCTTGAACATTTATGCTATTCATTAGTGTTTGGTACAGGGCCGTAGTGATAGTCCGACGCTTCGATAGTCCGACAGTTCGATGGTCCGACAGTTTGATGGTCTGACGGTTCAATGATCCGACAGTTCAATAGTCCGACAGTTCGATAGTCCGACAATTTAGTGGTATTTCTACTTCATATGTATGTGAGTCGAAGTCATGTACCAGATTTGAGTACTGTGTATATTTGATGAAAGTATCATGAACTGATTTAAAAGAAAAAAGATCCTACCTACCAACTGGAGGAAAAGCTGAAGGTTCATCATAACCTTTGGCTAATATGGCCGTATTTGCACCACAAATTTTACTCTGAGTACAGACAAACCTGTGTACCTGGAAAAGTTTTAAGGCATGGCAGGAACTAGATAATTAAATTTTAAATGCATTTTATGTTTCAGAAAATTGTAAACTTTTCTGGATTTTGCTATTCATTTTTTTTCATTCCTGCAGAAGGTGCCAAAATAAACTAAGTTGGGAAATAGGTTTGAGAAGCTCCCCTCATATAATCAATGTTGTGAGTAGTATTGATTTAAATGGACAATAGATGGACAATAGACATCTGCAAACAATAGGTGATTTAAACTGTGTAACTGAGTGGACCGTTTCAAATGAAACTCGTGTGTTAGTTTATTTTGCTATCTTCTGCAGACTGGAAAAAAATGCACATCAAAATCCAGGTAAGTTTTTAATTTTCTGAAACATAGACTACATATAACTTTTATATATCTAGGTCCTGCCATGCCTTAAAACTTTCCTAGATGCATCAGTTTGTCTGTACTCATAGCAGATTTTGTGGTGTAAACACGCCATATTTTTCAATTCCTTTTGATGAACCTTAACATGACTTCCAGTCACTTGCTTGTTTTTTTAGGCCTCCATAAGTCAGTTCTGGTCACACATGACTGTTTTTACGTATTTACAGTACTCATTTGACTGACTAGTGCTGCCCCCTGGCTTACAAATGCTGCACTATTTCATTTTTAAGATGGTTGTTTCTTAGATGTTCCAGACATCATGTGTAAGCCAGAGTTAAAATTGGCTCTTTGGTTTCAGACGACAAAATCTTTAAGTTATTTCCTAAAGTGTCCAATATTACTAAGTTCACTGTGGATGCCATCTATGTAGGCGGTCCGGATCATTAGACTCATTTCTGAAACAGGACCACCCAAGGACCATTGCTGCCAAGTATGGTTCCATTTTGATAAGTTGTTTCAGATAATAAAATATGTAAGTGAATTTCTCATAGGGTCCTATGTTAAACTAAGTTTGATTGTAGCAGCTATCTTGTTCACAGGTTGAGGACGTTGGAAATATTTTTGGAAGGGGACCACCTAAGGATCATTCAACCAAAGTTTCGTCCCAATTGGCCCACTGATTCCAGACAAGAAGATCTTTATGTGAATTTTCCATAGTATCTTATGTTTAGCTAAGTTCAGCTGTGGCGGACATCTTGGCCGGAGATCGGTTTTGTCGGACATAGTTTTCGAAAGGGGACCACCCAAGGACCATTTTACTTAAGTTTTGTCCCAATTAACTCAGCAGTTTCAGACAAAAAGATCTTTAAGTGACATTCCCATAAGGGCCTATGTTTAACTAAGATCGGTTGTGGCGGCCATCTTGGTTGGAGTTTGGGGACGCTGAACATAACTTCTAAAGGGGACCACCCCAGGACCATTGCTGCAAAGTTTGGTTTCAGCGAGATGATTTTGAAGTGAACTTTCCATAGAACCCTTATGTTTAACTATGTTCAACTATGGCGGCCATCTTGTACTATGGATCGGGCATCGGTCACAATTCTGAAAGAGGACCACTTAAGGACCATTGCTGCCAAGTTTGGTTCAAATTGGCCCAGTGGTTTCAGAGAAGATCTTTATTTCAAATGTTGACAGACGGACAAGGGACACCAAGTGATGGCAAAAGCTCACGTGATCTTTTAGGTCAGATGAGCTAAAAAAAAAAAAAGGCCCCATGTAAAACAATTCAGACGAGAAAACCAATAAACGTAAAACAAGTGTGAAATTACAGCAACAAACAAAAACCACTGCAAGGTTAAACGTTTTTCTGGATCCAAAAATCACTCTTTCCTCCAACATCGCCAGTATATAGCGTTTTTTCTGGTATTTGAAACCGTTGTATATTAAAACTTTGCCTCTGCGATTTCCAGCAATCACCCTAGCAGCCATTTTAGAGATATAATAGAAAAGGGCAGCAGAGTCCTTTAGTATGTCGTCAGCACTTCTGTGTTGACTTGTGTTATCATTGATATGTTCATAATTATAAATTAACTGTTATCAAAATTTTGAATTAGATTAGCTTAGCTGTATTTGGCAAAACATTTAGGAATTTTTGGTCCTCAATGCTCTTCAACTTCGTACTTAATTTGGCCTTTTAATATTTTTTGATTCAAGCTTCACTGATGAGTCTTTTGTAGACGAAACGCGCATCTGGCGTAAATATAAAATTTCAATCCTGGTATATATGATGAGTTTATTTACAACCACTTGGTCGATGCCACTGCTGGTGGAGATTTATTTTCCCGAGGGTATCACCAGCCCAGTATAATCAGCACTTCTGTGTTGACTTGAGTTATCATTGATATGTTCATAATTATAAATTAACTGTTACAACATGTATCAAAATTTTGAATTTTTGAAATACTAAGGCTTTTCTACCTCAGGAATAGATTACCTTAGCTGTATTTGGCAAAACTTTTAGGAATTTTTGGTCCTCAATGCTCTTCAACTTTGTACTTTATTTGGCCTTTTAACATTTTTTGATTCGAGCGTCACTGATGAGTCTTTTGTAGACGAAACGCGCGTCTGGCGTAAATATAAAATTTCAATCCTGGTATCTATGATGAGTTTATTTATGTACCATCTTTTTATGGGAACTTTCAACTTACACAAAGATGTCAAACAAAATTGACATTGTTGACACTTACTGTGTTTGCATCATCAACTTGGTAACGCACATCATGCACCGTTCAAGTATTTCACGTGAAAAGTGTGAATTCTAAAGTAGTTTAAATAGCTTAAAATATAGGTTGAAATATGAAAGAATATTTTATCATGAAAATTAAACCAAAAAAATACATAAAAGAAAGGGGGTATCCGCTTCGTACATGTCTGCGACTGTATTCGATTTCATGATAACTTTAATAAGTATCTAACAACGATTGTGATTATCTGTGAAATATGTTAAAAACAATAACGGGGATTAAGTTTTGGAAAAGTTTGGTCTGTCGCGTCTCAAAAGCCAGGTAGAACGTCTTGTGCCTATGTTTAGTCTATATCATATCTGGTTGTATATGTTGGACTATCGAACCGTCTGACTATAGAACTGTCGGACTGTCAGACCCCGTTTGGTACAGGTTGGCTGTCACTGTGCACCACAGTTCAACATAGATACCTAATGAGGAAAACCAAAAGAACTCTCTATGTCAGAAAACACTGTCAAACATCCAAATATAATATACTATCCACACTGATCTGTGTCCACACTTGTAATTTAACAATAGTTGCCTTCAAAATAATTCTTTTAAAAAATGTGGTTTTATATCAAATATATAACAAACAAAAAAAAGCAAGTGACGAATAATTTTGGCCTTGTACTGTAAAAAAGAAAGAGCAAATTAATCACTTCCGTAAAATCTATTTATAATATTACTTGATTCTTCATGCCCCTCCCCTCCCCCTTTTTTCACCACCTATAAAACACAATTGGTTTAATAATATGTAAACTGTAAACAATGTTATGTTTTTATTTAAAACGAAAATAATATACTTGAACACGTTTTCCTCATTTTAAACCAACCCCTGTCAATCACATGTTATTACATGAATATTCATTACAAGCCTCAGTAGTTGCCGGCCTCACTAGTTCTAGCTCTCCGAAAAACAGAGTCAACACAATACAAACAGAACTTTGGATAAACTTAAAACAAAGTATGAAAAGAAATTTACACAGAGTGAGCTTGCTCGTACTGGATTTTAGCATGAAAAAGTGTCAAACATCCAAATATACTATCCACACTGATCTGTGTCCACACTTGTAATTTAACAATAGTTTCCTTCAAAATAATAATAATTTAAAAAAAAAAAAGGATTTTGAAATTGTATGTTAGAAATAATACTACCATAAAAATAGAAGAAAAAAAAATGAATAGAAACACGATTTCTCAGATTAATTATAGTATATAAACTGGCTTGCCCAATTTATAAGCAGCAGTGTTTTTAAGATACATGTACTAATAAGCATATTGAAATTCTCCTAATAACCATTAAAGCTTAGCTTTTGGTATTACATAGCACTTGTTTGCAATATTTTTGCACTTTCCATCATAGAAATATTTATAATTATATTTGATTTTTTTTAGATTCAGAATTGCCCCATATTACAAGAAACTTGCAAAACTTCCAGTGAATAAACTTCTATGCAGACTAGCAGAGGTAAACATTTATTAATTCTTTAACAATGACTAAAGAATATATCTGATGAGTTGATATTTTTTTTATTCTAAGAACTTAAAGGGAGTAGTTTCTACCCATGCATTAGTGATTATCTTCATGGATCAATGAGTTAATTTGTTATAACCCTTAGGGGTTTTACCAAGTTTGGGTTATGACAACTCTCTCTTCTTTATAATGATTGGTTCATTAAGTCATATGTCTTTTTTTTGGAGGGAAATTCTTTTGTTTGGTTAGAATTTGCTTATATCTTGAACTGAGTGGTGGTGATACCATTTGTATTCATATTTAATGGACATCTTTGATTATATATATATATAAAGGTCAGTTTTCTATTATTATATACATTTGTAATATCTCATATTTTAACATATATACTGATGTGACTTTATTGTATAAATGATCAAAATAAATGATTCCAGATATCATTGATATTTTAAAATTAAACATGTCAGTAATAACCATTAATTTGTGGAGTTTATTGAATCAATTACATCAGTGGTGGAGAAATGTATGAATTAATTCATGTTACAATATTTCTTTAATGTTTTTTTTTTTTTATAAAAACTGCATTATACCACATTATATGTCAATGGATGAATTATACCTTAATTGAGATACAATTCACTGCCCAATTAATGGTTAGTCCTGGCCTGTTTAAACACATAGATGTATATGAAATATTTGTAAAGGTATACGACCTCTTTGATGGAAAAAGGGGATTTTGTGTACTGAAAGATGAAATATATGGGTCAAGTGAAATACCTTTCTAATGAATCACAAAAACAGAGAAGGTGTGTTCGAATAGTTTTTTTTTTTTTTTTACAAAAAGTACTTGACGACAGTCTTTTAAGTTGGATGTTAAAAATGCATAGCTTTGAAAAAAAAAATCATTTTTTGTGTGTGATAATAAGGGTTTATAGTCTTCAACCACTGACAATTTTAGTCTGCCATTCCACAAAATATTTTATTAGAATTTTTTAAATGTTTATGAATTTTCGGAAATGAATGCATGTCGTTTCATAACCTGGTCGTTTCGTACCTGGTCGATTCAGAATTCACGTTGTTTTGTAACTGAGATGTTTCGTACCTGGTGTAATTATATATGGTTATAAAGTGTTAGTTTAAATGAAACAGTTAAAGCTGTTATTTAAAATGATCAAATTGTTCATCAAATAATAACAATATTGTAATATTTTTAATTTAAAACTTTCTTAAATCTTTTAATTATTGGCTAATTGGCTAATTGGTAATTACGCACGTGACAGCTTTAATGGTTTTATGACAACTAATGACCGGTAATAAAAAGTAATTACAGTAGGTGTAAAGTGATTAAGTAGATTAATGTCACATCACCTATGGCACACGACCTGAAAAAATAATTATTTTCTCCTTTTTTTCACTTTTACATGCAATTGCATAACCCTCCTCCTTTTCACCCGGATTGGAGACATCAAAGCACGTGGCAGATTAGACTAAATACTTTGATAAAGACGGGTACATCTAAATGATGATGGACAATTTAAATTCTTCTGTTCTATTCGCATGTGTGCAAAACTGTACTTGTAAAGTGTAAAATTATGTGCAATCAATTATTTAATAAATAAATATAGATATATATATATATATACATCAATAAGTCTTTTATTATTTTTATGTAACCTACGACTCATATTGTTATTATATATTGATATAAGGTTACAAAACGTCTCAGGTATGAAACGACATAGTAAGTTACTTAATCGACTAGTTACGAAACGACCAGGTTACTTAAACGGCCTGCACCTCGGAAATTCCACCTGACAACCGATCAGACAATAGTTTTAAGTTGAATCAATGCAGACAAGAACATTAACTGATGCTCATTAGCTAGTAGATACATTTGTCTTTTAAAATACAACTGACATATAAGGATCGTAATGGTGCTAGGTGGATAAATTTATTGGTTTTCAAGAGCTAAATTGGCAGCGGGTCATCCCTACAATGGCTTCCATTTCTACAATTGTAAAAATGAACTGGCGTAATGGGGAGATAATTTTGACAAAGTAGAATCCTGACTGCAATATGTAAATTTATCGTAAAGTTCATGTGGATCCTATGGCTAAAATGGCTGTGTTTTCACCTCAAAATTTACTCGTAAGTACAGACAAACCTGTGCATATGGAAAAGTTTTAAGGCATAACTTGTATGTTAAGACATACTGTGGATTCATTTATTTTCTTGGATTTCAATTTTTGTGGATTGATGAAAACTTGCATTTTCGTGGATTTTTGATTTATAGGTTTTGCCTATATCTCTTTATACAAAGCTCATTGAAAATATGATATTCGTGGAACATTTGAATTCGTGGTTCACATGACTGTACTGTGACTTAAAGTAGTTAATTTCTGTGCCATTTGGTCTCTTATTGAAATTTGTCTCATTGGAAATCATTCCACATCTTCTTTATAATCATTTACCAATTCAAAATTGATCAAACTAAACTTTACAAAAATATATGAATGGCTGATTAAACTCAAACATGCATACTTGAGGGATAATAAATGTTATTTTTTCTTTTCAGTATGTTGAGAGAAGTTCAGAACAAGCTATTTTGTTTGAAGAGGAGTTGTCAACACATCATCTTTGAATAAAGTCAATTGTATTAGAAGTGAAGCCTTAACAGAAATGAGACAATAATCAAATAATTCAAAGACTACATGGATGTTATTTGGACTAGCATTTGCATGACCTAAATGTGGTATTTTTCATATGAAGACTTATAAGGCAAATAATAGCCTGTGACAAACATTTGTATGCAATTAAAGACTTGAAGAACTTGTACGGTCTTCTTCAGATTTCAGTAGAATTTGTTTAAAACGGTACATTCTTGATATGAATTGAAGAATTTTTGCTCATTTAAATGAATTATGAAATATTTGAATATACAAAAACAACATAAAAGATAAACAAATTTTTATTTTCTTTCTAACAGAATAAATTCTCATATGCTAATTCTTGATAGATGTGCTGCCAGAAATTTATCAAGTCTATTTTTAGCCTGAAAGTGCAACTCAATGCATGGGTTATACTCACAGCAAACTACGTTTATCTCTCATTACCATATAAAAAATAAGGATATATGGAAGGGTTGACAATGAGAATAACTATCCTTAAATGACAATGATATCTTATAAACTATACAAGATATCTTATAAACTATATAAGATATCACATAAACTATATAAGATATCTCATTTCTTATAAACTATATAAGATATCTCATTTCTTATAAACTATATCAGATATCTCATATAATTTTATAAGATATCTCACATATTATATAAGATATCTTATATAGTTTATAAGATATCTCATAGTTTTAAGATATCTCATATAATTTATAAAATATCTTTTAAACTATATAAGATATCTTATAAAATATATAGGCTTTTATAAAAAATATTTGTAAGATATCTCATACACTTTAAAATTCAGAAGATATCTTATAAAGTATATAACATATCTTATATACTTTATAAGATATCTTATATAATATATAAGATATCTTATATAATATAGTTATCAAAGGTACCAGGATTATAATTTAGTATAAGATTTCTCATTTAATATATAAGATATTGTATAAAATGAAATTATATAAGATATCTTATATATTAAATAAGCCATCTTACATATTAAATAAGATATCTTATATATTAAATAAGATATCTTAGATAAGATATCTTATCTATTATATAACATATCTTATATATTATATGAGATATCCTGAAATTTGAATAAATAGTAAAACGACTTTCCATATAATAACCTAAGAACAATTCATTGTTAAATAGATATAAGAGTATGTGGTATGAGTGCCAATGAGGCAACTCTCCTTCAAGTCATAATTTGCAAAAAGTAATGATTAAAGACTAAAATTGAGAATGGAAATGGGGAATGTGTCAAAGAGACAACAACTCAACCATAGAGCAGACAACAGCCGAAGGTCACCAATGGGTCTCGAATGCAGCGAGAAACTCCAGCACCCTAAGGCATCCTTCAGCTGGCCCCTAAACAAATATGTACTAGTTCAGTGATTATGGATGTCATACTAAACTCCGAATAATACACAAGAAACTAAAATTGAACATCATACAAGACTAACAAAGGCCAGAGGCTCCTTACTTGGGACAGGCCCAAAATTGTGGCGGGGTTAAACATGTCTTTTTGAGATCTCAACCCTCTAGCTATACCTCTAGCCAATGTAGAAAAAACTATCGCACAACAATATGCACAGTAAAACTCAGTTTAAGAGTTGTCCGAGTTCGATGTCAGAATATGAAACAAAAGAAAATAAACAAAATGACAATAATACATAAATAACAACAGACTTCAAGTAGTTACTGACTTGCCAGCTCCAGACCTCAATTAAACTGATTGAAAGATTGTCTTTTTACATTTTCATATCTTTCTGGTTTTACTTTATAGTTGAGTTGCTGTCTCACTGTGTTTACCGGAATGCCACATATTCTTCAGTCCTTAAGAAAACCATCAAGAATTTCAAAACTAGATATATTTTACAGAGAAGTTATTTCACTTCTTAACACAGGCAACTTAGAATCAAGGTTTTTGATATTATTTCACTTCTTACCACAGGCAACTTGGAATCAAGGTTTTTGTTATTATTTCACTTCTTAACACAGGCAACTTGGAATCAAGGTTTTTGATATTATTTCACTTCTTACCACAGGCAACTTGGAATCAAGGTTTTTGTTATTATTTCAGTTGTAACATTTAAAAATTATTTTCAGTGACTGACATGAAAAACATGACAACGTTATGTATCAGTTAGCATTGGATACTTGTGTATACGTATGACGAAGTTAAGCCGCGCTCTGTGTTTGGGGTTCACAGATACTATACCTCCCTTTTAGGTATAGGAACGTCCCCCATCATACGTATCAAGTATCCATTCTTACTGGTACGTTAAACTGAGAGTGAGGTGGCTCAGTTTGACTGATGTGCGATGGCTCAGTCAAAACATATATAACTGGCACAAACTGAGAGCGAGGTGGCTCAGTCTGCATGTGAAGCTCTGTAACATGCTTTTAAGGGGAAAACTGAGAGCGAGGTGGCTCAGCCTGCATGTGAAGCTCTGTAACATGCTTTTAAGGGGAAAAAAAAGTATTTTATTTGTTTTTATCCAAATTTTAATTGGGGATATTTTACTGTTTTTATCCAAATTTTAATCGGGGATATTTTACTGATTTTACTGGAACAAACTGAGAGTGAGGTGGCTCAGTCTGCATGTGAAGCTCTGTAACATGCTTTTAAGGGGAAAAAAGTATTTTATTTGTTTTTCCATCCAAATTTTAATTGGGGATATTTTACTGTTTTACTGGAACAAACTGAGAGTGAGGTGACTCAGTCTGCATGTGAAGCTCTGTCACATGCTTTTAAGGGGAAAAAAGTATTTTATTTGTTTTTATCCAAATTTTAATTGGGGATATTTTACTGTTTTTATCCAAATTTTAATCGGGGATATTTTACTGATTTTACTGGAACAAACTGAGAGTGAGGTGGCTCAGTCTGCATGTGAAGCTCTGTAACATGCTTTTAAGGGGAAAAAAGTATTTTATTTGTTTTTATCCAAATTTTAATTGGGGATATTTTACTGTTTTTATCCAAATTTTAATTGGGGATATTTTACTGTTTTTACTGGAACAAACTGAGAGTGAGGTGACTCAGTCTGCATGTGAAGCTCTGTCACATGCTTTTAAGGGGAAAAAAGTATTTTATTTGTTTTTATCCAAATTTTAATTGGGGATATTTTACTGCTTTTATCCAAATTTTAATTGGGGATATTTTACTGTTTTTATCCAAATTTTAATTCGGGATATTTTACTGTTTTTACTGGAACAAACTGAGAGTGAGGTGGCTCAGTCTGCATGTGAAGCTCTGTAACATGCTTTTAAGGGGGAATGGGTATTTTATTTGTTTTTATCAAATTTAATTTGTGATATTTTTAATGTTTTTATCCAAATTTTGATTGGGGATATTTTACTGTTTTTATTCAAATTTTGATTGGGGATATTTTACTGTTTTTATCCAAATTTTAATCGGGGATATTTTACTGATTTTACTGGAACAAACTGAGAGTGAGGTGGCTCAGTCTGCATGTGAAGCTCTGTAACATGCTTTTAAGGGGAAAAAAGTATTTTATTTGTTTTTATCCAAATTTTAATTGGGGATATTTTACTGTTTTTATCCAAATTTTAATTGGGGATATTTTACTGTTTTTACTGGAACAAACTGAGAGTGAGGTGACTCAGTCTGCATGTGAAGCTCTGTCACATGCTTTTAAGGGGAAAAAAGTATTTTATTTGTTTTTATCCAAATTTTAATTGGGGATATTTTACTGTTTTTATCCAAATTTTAATCGGGGATATTTTACTGATTTTACTGGAACAAACTGAGAGTGAGGTGGCTCAGTCTGCATGTGAAGCTCTGTAACATGCTTTTAAGGGAAAAAGTATTTTATTTGTTTTATCCAAATTTTAATTGGGGATATTTTACTGTTTTATCCAAATTTTAATTGGGGATATTTTACTGTTTTATCCAAATTTTAATTGGGGATATTTTACTGTTTTACTGGAACAAACTGAGAGTGAGGTGACTCAGTCTGCATGTGAAGCTCTGTCACATGCTTTTAAGGGAAAAAAGTATTTTATTTGTTTTATCCAAATTTTAATTGGGGATATTTTACTGCTTTTATCCAAATTTTAATTGGGGATATTTTACTGTTTTTATCCAAATTTTAATTCGGGATATTTTACTGTTTTTACTGGAACAAACTGAGAGTGAGGTGGCTCAGTCTGCATGTGAAGCTCTGTAACATGCTTTTAAGGGGGAATGGGTATTTTATTTGTTTTTATCAAATTTAATTTGTGATATTTTTAATGTTTTTATCCAAATTTTGATTGGGGATATTTTACTGTTTTTATTCAAATTTTGATTGGGGATATTTTACTGTTTTTATCCAAATTTTTATTGGGGTTATTTTACTGTTTTTACTGGTACAAACAGAGTGAGGTGGCTCAGTCTGCATGTAAATCTCTGTAACATGCTTTTAAGGGGAAAAGGGTATTTTATTTGTTTTTATCCAAATTTTATTTGGGATATTTTACTGTTTTTTATCCAAATTTTAATTGGGATTATTTTACTGTTTTTACTGGAATAAACTGAGAGTAAGATGGCTCAGTCTGCATGTGAAGCTCTGTAACATGCTTTTAAGGGGAAAAGGGTATCGACTATTTTATTTGTTTTTATCAAATTTTATTTGGGATATTTTACTGTTTTTATCCAAATTTTAATTGGGGATATTTTGCTGTTTTTATCTAAATTTTAATTGGGGATATTTTACTGTTTTTATCCAAATTTTAATTGGAGATATTTTACTGTTTTTATCCAAATTTATAAGTTGAGGCAGGTCATTTTATAATTATTTGGGAAATGAGGGACTTTTACATTATTTTATCCATTTGGGTGTGGGGGACAACTGGAATATTTTACTTTTAAGACCAAATTTTAACTTGTACAGGAGACTTATTTTTATCTTTTTTTCAGTTAAATGTTAAGCCCCCAAGTCAAATCAAAGACTTAAAAACTGGTACTCCAAAAGGAAAAGATAGGTGACCTACTGTGGGCATTTGTCTTGGTGAACTAGCACCTTAAAGTCCAGCTAACCCACAGGCCGGCTGGCTAGTACAAGCAGACAGGTATTTTTTTAAATACCATTTGGCATTTTTAAACTTTGGCATTTTTTCATTTGGCTTTTTGCTTTAAATATTAACTACTTGGATTTTATTACCATTTGGCATTTTTCATTTACATTTTTTTCATTTTTTGCAACATATTTTTCATCAACACACCAAAAACACATCAAAATTAAGAGTTAAATGTACACTTTTGGCATTCATAATGATTATCAATCAAAATAGCATTCTATTTTCAAATTTACATTACACAATTTGGCTTTCTGTAACCTTGGCTGTTAATCTTTTGTACGAATGCTATGATGACCATTATGTGTAGAAAATAAAAGAACTACATTTTTCAAAAATGGCTCAGTATCATATATCTAATATATTTCATGTCAGTTACTTTTAAATTTCGATCATATTTCTAAAATCATCTTCCATTTCTGGTACATCTTATAAAAATTGTATTCATCTACTAACCAACTTTTCTGATAGGGACTTAACACCAAGCAGAAGGGGTATAGGTGACAGGTGGTTAAGGTTGTTATGAATGGGTGAAAGGATGAGAAAGGGAGGGAGAAAAGTTAATGATTGAGAGGGTGAGGGTATATGATTGAGAGTGGTATGTAGAGAGGGAGAGAAGGTGTGAGAGAACGTGATTTCATAGTAAGGACATGATGTACTGGTCTAATGGAAGTGCAGTTTTCTGTTTAGTCTCATGTAGTTTCTGTTTTCTTCAGTAATTTGTTAATTTTAAATAATGAAATTACTGCTGTCTAAAATTTCACAGGTTAACAGCCTTTCTTGTTACTGTTTATGTGCTGCTTATATATAAACATTGTAGCACTTCTCAGTGACTAGATAGAGTTGTAGCTTTTCATCAATTTTAGCAGCAGCTAAATATATGTATTCTGTCTTACTCGGAATGACACCAGCATGACCAGGTTGTGATACTCCAATGTTTTTTCTATGAATATCGAGAAATGTTCTTTTCTTTCCAGAATCTGAATTGGAATTGCATATTTAGCTGTTATGTTTCTCTTTTAATCATTTTCTGGCTGATCATGCATGATTATGTACAAATTTGATAACAGCTAGGATAATTATATAGCTGTTGTTCAATCACTGTGTCTGTTTTTATGCTTCTAAAATATATGCATGGGACATAATCATATATGTAAATTCTAAACTGTTGGTAGAGTGAACAAAATTTCATAAAGGTTTTTTTTCAGAATATCGAACGGATAAGTTATCAGTATTCAGATGCCTAATGATCTGAAGTAGTCCTGTTGTCCTTGACCTTGATTTAAAGACTAAATAAACAAAATGTATTATCAAGGTGTGAGGACTACTACTTTTTTAATTTAAGGAATAATTTGGGTATATTAATTGCTTAAAAGAAATACATGCATGTTTTACAGTTTTCACCTCACTTTGACCTTTACAATTGATCATTTTAAGGTGACAGGATTTACCTGACCTTGACCTCATATTATATAATCAGTATAGTTTTTGTGACACATGAAATAAGATTTCTATATCAAAGGTTGTCTGTGGTAAATGAATATAAGCAGAAGTGTTCTATTTGTTTATGCCGCATCTACTTTTATTGTAAAGAGAGAAAATAGAAAAAATGGCAACAAATTAAGTTTAAACTCTGTTAAATAATATGCATATTTTTAGTTGTCTACAAGATAATCTTGATAATGTTGACTGACTGAAAAGAAATTTGAGAAAGTACACGCAGTAGTTGGATACTTATAATTCATGATACGTATGGCGAAGTTAAGCCGGTCTCTGTGTTTAGGGTTCACAGATGCTATACCTCCCTTTTAGGTATAGTAACATCCCCACCATACGTATCAAGTATCTTCTACTATTTGTACGAACTGAGTGCGATTGCTCAGTGAGCCTAAGCCTGGTGGCTCAATCTGACCAAGCTCGATGGCTAGGTAAAAAATCTTTAAGACTGAGCCTAGCCTTGTGGCTCAGTCTACCCAATGAGCCTAGGCTAGCCTGGTGGCTCAATCTGACCAAGCTCGATGGCTAGGTAAAAAATCTTTAAGACTGAGCCTAGCCTGGTGGCTCAGTCTACCCAATGAGCCTAGCCTGGTGGCTCAATCTGACCAAGCTCGATGGCTAGGTCAAAAAAATCTTTAAGACTGAGCCTAGCCTGGTGGCTCAGTCTTACCCAATGAGCCTAGCCTGGTGGCTCAGTCTTACCCAATGAGCCTAGTCTGGTGGCTCAGTCTTACCCAATGAGCCTAGCCTGGTGGCTCAGTCTGACCAAGTGTGGTGGATAGGCCATTTTATGAACATTTTAGTTGGGAAATGAAGGATATTTTACTTAATTTTTTATCCATTTGGGAATGGGGGGCAAAGGGAATATTTACTTTTTATGACAAAATTTTTAAATTGTACAGGAGACTGTTTTTATCTTTTTTCAGTTAAAATTAAGCCCCCAAGTCAAATCATAGACTTAAAAACTGGTACTCCAAAAGGAAAAGAAAGGTGTCTTACTGTGGGCATTTGTCTTGGTGAACTAGCACCTTAAAGTCCAGCTAACCCACAGGCCGGCTAGCTAGTACAAGCAGACTGCAGGTATTTTTAAATACCATTTGGCATTTTAAACTTTAGCATTTTCATTTGGCTTTTTGTTTTATGTGTTTTGAACTATTTGGATTTTTATACCATTTGGCAATTTTCATTTATGTTTTTTCATATTTTGCAACATATTTTGTAATCAACACACCGAAACACTTCAAAATTAAGAGTGGGATGTATACTTTTGGCCTCCATAATGTTTATCAATCAAAATAGCATTCTATTTTCAAATTTACATTACACAATTTGGCTTTCTGTAACGTTGGCTGTTAATCTTTGTACGAATGCTATGATGACCATTATGTGTAGAAAATAAGACTACATTTCTAAAAGTGGCTCAGGTTCATATATTTATGTTTGATATCAATCAGTTCTAAATTTCCTTCACATTTCTAAAATTTAAGATCTTCCATATCTGGTACATCTTATAATATCTTATTCATCTACTAACCCCATTTTCTCATAGGGACTTAACACGAAGCAGAAGGGGTATAGGGGTAGGTGGTTAAGGTGTAATGAATTAATGTGAAAGGATGAGAAAGGGAGGGAGAAAAATAAAATGATTGAGAGAGTGAGGGTATATGATTGTGAGTGGAATATAGAGAGGAAGTTAATCTGTGAGAGAATGTGATTTCATAGTAAGGGTAGGGTGTACTGGTCTGGAAGTGCAGTTTCTGTTTTGTCTCATGTAGTTTCTGTTTTCTACATCAATCTGATAAGTTTAAATATTGAAATTGCTGTCGTCTAAAAGTTCAGATTAACAGCCTTTCTTGTTACTGTTTATGTGCTGCTTATATATAAACATTGTAGCACTTCTCAGTAGCTAGACAGAGTTGTGGCTTTTCATCAAATTAAGCAGCAGCTTCTGTACAGTTCATGTTGGAATGATACCAAGTGCTGCTGATCTTTATGAACTAGTAATTACACATGATTAAGCTTTTTATGGCCCTGCAACAAATATGGCCCAGCAACAAAGTTGTTGGGGCCATATAGTTTTACCCTTGTCCGTCATTCTGTCATTCTGTCAACAAACCATTATACGGGCTTTTTTTTCTAAATTTATGCCTTCAGATATTGGGTTGATGTTTGGTATGTGAGTTAACCATGATGAGTTTTGGATCAAGTTTGAGTTTCATTCCGCTCTGCTAATTTTTGCCGAAATAACAGGCTTTGGACTTTGATAAATTGTTGAAAATCACAGTTATACAGGTTTTTTTCTAAACGCCTTCAGATATTGGGCTGATTTTTGGTATGTGAGTTAACCATGATGAGTTACAAATCAAGTTTATGTTTAGTTCCGCTTCGCTAATTTTACCCGAAATTACAGGCTTTGAACTTTGATAAATGGTTGAAAATCACAGTTCAATGGAGTTTTTTAAAGCGTGAAGATTTTGAGCAGAATTTTGATATGTTAGACTACCATCATGTTTGTGTCTACATGTGTTGTTGAAATTGCAGATTTTTCAACTTTTTGAGACGGGGCTATTCGTGTCGTTTCGGCACATCTAGTCTTTTTTTTGCAACATGTTTTTTCATCAACACAACCAAAACACTTCAAAATTAAGAATTAAAGATTACTTATTAAAGTACATGAATGTTATGTTTGAATTACATCCCTTGCACTTAACTTTTAAATCATGTATAACGAAATGTTGTATTGTCTTGAGGTAATTTGCTGTCAATTTGTTTTTAGAAAAAAGTAAAATCACAAAAATACTAAACTCTGAGAAAAATTCAAAATGAAAAGTCCCTAATCAAATGGCAAAATCAAAATGGTGGATTGAGCCTGCTTTTATAGCTAGCTAAACCTCTCACTTGTATGACAGTGGCATCAAATTCCATTATATTGACAACGATGTGTGAATAATAAATCAAACAGACATAACAGGTAAAATGTCAAAAATACAGCCATCAATAGAGAACTTACTGTTTTAAAAAAGAATTTTAGGATGTATTTAAATGGGTAATTATGGTTGCAAATTCTATTTGGAATTTTAAATTTAAAATTCTAGATTACAGAAATTTCAGAAATTAAAAAGAAAATTTCTTTAAATATAATTTATTTTTGCAAAAAAAAGGGGGGTGTCAATAAACAACAGCATAATAGTGTTTTGCACAAGAGCAAAAAAAAAATGAGGGGTCAATACGCAACAGCATAGTGTATTGCACAAAAGCAAAACAAAAGGGGTGTATTGTTTTTGGGAGGGGGGTCAATTCGCAACAGCATAGTGTATTGCATATAAGCAAAACAAATTAATATAAATTGAAACATATAACCAATTCTAAGTTCCTTGACTACAGTTATTCTCTGTCAGAAACCTATTATGTGTCAAATATTTAATTACAATCCAAATTCAGACCCAAGCGCGAATATTGTGTCCATTTTTGCCCCAACTGTTCATGGTAGGACCTCCGTGGTCGTATATAGCTGCCCTCGGGGAAGCAATTTGTTATCTTTGAAATGTTTTGTAGGAAATCTGCTTCACAGAAGTAAAAACCAAGTTGGTCATTAGGGATGACCAATAAGTACCCATAAATGAGACTATAAAACATAACAAGGTTGAGAAAAATAAAATTTGATACATTATAAACCTATAAAATTTAATGTAAGCTCTGTACAGCTTTTTACCAACGAACAAATAATAGGCGTATACAATTCATGTAAACAATTTAAGACATGCAAATAAAATAAAATGCATATCAATGTGAAAGCATTATTAAGTGAAACAAGATGTCACAGTACCCATGATAGCAACATTGAAAAAACAGTTAAGTTGAGCGCAGAGCCGGAATATAAAAGTAAAAACAAAGCAAAGGAGAAAAATATAAAGTACCGATGATAAAAGTATGTATGCAGTACCAGTGGCGGATCCAGAAATTTTGATAAAGGGGTGTTAGTGGCCAAGAGGGGGCCCACTCCAGTCATGCTTCACTGATCCCTAAATAACTTATTAGTCAAACGAATTTTCCCACAAAGGGGACAGGGACCCCTGTCCCCCACTTAATACGCCTCTGAGTACAAGTCATATTTTATGCCCATTATAGAATGACACGATTTCGCAGGTATGAATAACATTATCTTTAGTTTAAAATAAACAGTGTTTTCACAAGGTTCAGTTACAATTCATATTACATATAGATTTTTTAAATAATCATAACAGATATAAGTTTTAAGAATGTTCTAATTTACGAACACAGGTTTGGTATTTGAATGTCAAATAAAACTGTTATTATAATAGTTTCCCAAAATAAAACCTTCCTCAAAATATCTCGGGTCATTGGCTATCGAACGGAGCAACTGGAGTACTTCTGTTTATTAAACAAAACCAACCGGAAGTTAGAATGTTGTCGTGACTTTTCTACCCAACTCATCCAAAGTGCAATATTGTTGTGTGATTTTACTTTATTCACGTGCTTTAGATAGATGACAACACAAATTACTATCAAGATAGATAACCAGAAGTTAAATTTTATATGTTTTTTCGTCTAATCTAATAAGTGTAACGCGTATTGACAAGTGTAACTCCATCTGTCAACTCTGTAACACGGATGTTATTATACCAACAACATTTCCAAGAATAACATATTGCAGGAACCAGGTAAAACAAAACGGATTGTGATTTTAAAAAAAAAAATGATTAATTTTATTTACAATTTAAGTATGCAAATAAAGGTATAATAAACAGTAGACAACATAGACTGCAGGTTCGCCTGTCTAGATCAATGAGGGTGGTAAGGGTTATTTTCGTGCAACGTTTTTGGCCTTTTTGTTTCACATGTTTTCATGTTTTGACGTTTTATTTCTCGTTTTCTCGTGTTTGGTTCGATGTGCTTGCTTCGTGTTTCCCCTTATTTATTTTCCGTGTTTTGTGTTGTACTCTTAATTGCTCGTGCTTGTCCCGCATTTGACTATAACAACTATGTGAAGGAACACGTTTTGCAGGTAAAACAACTTCTCAATACCGAAAAGACAACCAATAAACCTGAAGGTACCATCTCTCCAAAAACTGCCAACTCGATCGCCATGTTTACTCTGAACTGCAAAACCTTAGAACTTTGATCAACGTTTTGGACACCAATTATCCCTTGCAAATGCAAAACCTAGGCCTACACGCAATTAGCCACTTCAAGGATGACACCCAAACCATGATCCAATATGCTGGGAATCTAGGGAATACAGTGTTCGAAGGGTTGAAATGGTATTGCCAGTGGTCAGCATTTTAATTTACACATAGAGGATCCTATTATCCCGTCACCGAAAGTAAGATAAAACTTAACAAACTACCACGACTTCACCGAATTAGAAACAGATATCTCTTAAGCACAATACAGATGATAGAGATGAGAGAATGGGTAAAGGAAATGGGAAATGCACGAGGCAACGAAGTGTCCGACAGGAAACCACCAAGTTTAAGGCCGAAACATTGCCGCTGAATTTGTACGTTACCAAAGATTGTACAGAAAATCCTATGTCCATTTCCCAGACGTTCACGCGAAGATCACAGATGATGAAACAAGGAATCCATTAGATGACGAAAATAACCATGATTTAGCATCCGAATACGAACCTGACTGTGAGTACAAATCCATCAAGGATGAAGCTATGCCATTTACTTAAATTGACCATCTCAATAGCAGACCTGATTGTCTTTCATTCATGCTTGGTTTTCAGTCTAGAAGTGGAAGATACATAAGGGTCTCCTAAAAATTTGATTGAATTTGAGGATTATTGTTACCTTGTGAGGCTTGTTAAGCAATAATTTCAATTGGCTCTGATCAAGTTTTGTGCTGATTTTTGCTTAGTACATGGTCCCCTCGTACATATGTCGGCCAACTATGAGTGCACAAAATAATACCCCAAGATATGCAATCAAATGCTTAGTGGTTTCTTCCGAATATGCGAAGCAAGTACCATCGCGAGAATTAACGTTTATGTGTTTTTATATGTGTTATAATACCTTCTGAAACTTTTGTAATCTAATTGAACTTGATGTTTATTGTTACCATTCTACTTTTGCAATTCTATTGTATATGTATGGTATGTAATAAAGTCCATCAAATTACTATGAATGATATTTTTTCAAATGAGATGCAACTAGCGGACGCTTAAAGGTGACCACAGGGTCTTCATGTCCATTAATAATGACTGCATGATCTCCAAGAACGGCTGAGTAATAACTTCTAGTACTTTTTCCTTAATATTTACGATTTTATTTCTCGTGCTTCGTTTTTCCCGATTTTTATTTTCCGTGCAACGTTTTTGCTATTTTTATTTCACGTGTTTCCGTGTTCAGACCCCCCCTTTACCACCCTCATCAATGTGCATATTACATATTTCACATTTATAGAACAAGGTGATTATATATAGCGGGATCCCAGTCTATAGACAACAGGAATGACAGGATATATATTCTGGGGGGTAAATGGTTAAAACTAGATGTAAACAGATTAACTTACTAATGTTCTCTATGGGGTCCGCTCGACAGTCTGACAGTTCTGTAGTCCGATGGTTCAATGGTTTGACGGTTTAATAGTCTGACAGTTCTTTAGTCTGACATATACAACCAGATATGATATAGACTAATCACAGGCACAAGACGTTCTACCTGGCTTTCAAGACGCGACAGACCTAACTTTTCCAAAACTGAATCTCCGTTATTGTTTTTTACTTATTTCACAGATAATTGGGTGGTCCTGTTTCACAAATGAGTCCAATGATCCGAACCACCGACCAAAATGGCTGCCACAGTGAACTTAGTAATATTGGACCCTTTAGGAAATAACTTAAACATTTTGTCGTCTGAAACCAAATCTTGAGCCAATTTTAACTCTGGCTCGCAAATGATGTCTTGAACATCTAAGAAACAACCATCTTAAAAATGAAATAGTGCAGCATTTGTAAGTCAGGGGGCAGCACTAGTCAAATGAGTACTGAGAACACGTGAAAACAGTCATGTGTGACCAGAACTGACTTGTTGAGGCCTAAAAAAACCACTCAAGTGACCGTAAGTCATGTTCAGCTTTTCCTCCAGTTGGTAGGTAGGATCTTTTTACTTTCTTTTTACTTTCAAGGGACGACCATTTGATATTCGGGGGCAGGAGGATTTGTTTTGGATCGGTTATTTATTTTTGTAAACTAAGAGGACAGATTATTTATTTTCTGCAATGTTGAAGCAAGATTTTTCATTTTCAGTAAAACAAGAGACTGATTATTTATTTTCACAATTATACTTATATTAATATTTGAAAACATATAATTTTTAAATCATTTTTTAATTATAAATAATACATGTAAGTATTATGTACTATTTAATCAGAATTAATCATCATCCTCTGCGGAAATGAAACTTCCCAACTGGTTGCATATACATGTATTGCATACTTACATAGTATTAAAGTTTGGCTATATTGGCTTTTTTTAAAGTATTGCTAAACATTGTTGCCGAGCGAAGCGAGTCAAAAATTTTTTTGAAGGGTTTTAAAGCTGCTGAAGGCCCCAAGAAGCTATAAAATCGTGCTTTCTGTGTGTTTCCCAGACCATTTGGTAATCTGAAAATGCAATTCTGTTTTAATCATTTTTTGACAATATTTTGGTCTCAAGGCAAAATGTGTAGATTCAGTGTAAGACTTTAATTTATAGGTTTAAGGGACAACATCAAAAGACCATGAAAATGTAGGATAAAGCAAAAATGTAGATAAGTATGTGGCTGCTGGGTTTTTTTTTAAACTCATGATCAAGTTAATAACAAAATTACTAAATTGAACAAAAGACAAATAAATAAGAAACATTGATCCTGAAAAAACAGAGGCCATGTCCGAGGAGAACAGAACTTGCTTCTTGCAAGACACTCTCCATAAAAACAATTTGATATGAAGACACATTTTTGGTTTTGAAATTTCCTTCATGAGCCCATTTACCTCAATGTAGTTACAGTCCTGTAATAAGAGTGAGGTAAGTGTTCCTGAGACAAAATACAGTACCTGATCAAGTTAAATGAAACCCATTTTCAGACATTTGAAGTATATTTAAATAATATTTATACTTTTATTGTCAAAAGATTTGGGAGTTGTTTCCCGATTTTTTCTGGAAAAAAAGATGAATTTGATGAAGAATCTGGTGCCATGTCATACTTTTGAATAGACCTGCTGAGTTATTTATTTCCAGTACATTGTATGTCAGGTTATTTATTTTAAAACTACCACAGAACATACCATTTATTTTTGTGATTATCAAGGCTGAATTATCTATTTTCAAAATACTCCTGCCCAACCCTCCAACCCCCAGAATAACAAATATTCGTCCCCTAAATCAGTTCCAGATACTCATCATATATACACGGTACTCAAATCCGGTGCATAACTTCCGACTCGCATACACTCTTAGGTCAAAAGTGAGTTCTCACTAAAAAAATATCCTTTTATTTCAACTAAAATCGATATTTTTCAAAAAAATATTATTAAGTAACTGTATGAGCGATTTTTATGAAATAGAAACCATAATATGTAGAAATGTCTGAAGTTTTATTGCTTATTTGGCCAACATTTTCATGAGTTTCGTTTTCGATATCTGATGGTTTAAACACAAATGCAAATTCTTACGATTTTAGTTTGGTTAGAATACATAGCAAACTTTTCATGAAATATCTTTCCTCATGTTCATCTCGTCAGAAAATTAAAATGAGCATGAATAATATAAAATAATAAACTTTAAAAAATTCTACATCTTAAGGTATTTATTTGATATAAATCAGTCATGTACTTGGAAAAATATTGATTTTAGTTGAAATGATAGGACGTTTTTTGACTGGGAACTCACTTTTGTCCAATGTTCATATGAAGTAGAAATACCACTAAACTGTAGGACTATTGAACTGCCGGACTAGTGAACTGTCAGATCATCCAACCGTCGGACCATCAAACTGTCAGACCATCAAACTGTCAGACTATCAAAGCGTCGGACTATCACTACGGCCCCGTTCTCTATATACTGGTTAAGTACTAGGGTATCAGGTTGCTCTGGCCCAAAATCAATCTGGCCCCAAAATAGTCTGGTTAATTACACTGTGACCAATATTTACGACAGAAGCTCGATCAAATGTCGAGGCCCATTTATTGTATTCAACAGCTCATTGGTCCGAGTTCTAGTCAAATCAGCATCTGGTCAAATCGGCACACGGTATAGTCAAATCAGCACCTAGTCAAATTGGCACCTAGTTAAATCGGCACCTGATGTAGTCTTTAGGCACACATGATAAATATATTAAATATAGTTTTTATACGACTGTAAATATTTTTTTTGGATCCTATAATGGTATGATGTCGTCTTCTGCGTCGTCCGATGACACATTTGGTTTCCAGACAATAACTTAAGTTTACATGAATGGATCTCTTTGAAATTTATTATGAAGGTTCAATACCACAAAAGAAAGGTTGGGATTGATTTTGGGGTTGATGGTCCCACCAGTTTAGGAATTAGGGGCCCAAAAGGGCCCCAAAACAAGCATTTTTCTACTTTCAGGATAATAACTTGTGTATAAGTATTTCAGTTGCTCTGAAATTGAACCACAATGTTTAATACCCCAAGTAAAAGATTTGGATTTATTTTGGGGTCTATGGTGTCAACAGTTAAGAATTAAGGGCCCAAAAGGGGCCAAAAACAAGCATTTTTGTAGCTTCTGGACAATAACTTGTTTGTAAGTGTAAAGACCCTCTGACATTGCTTGAGTTTGGGCGTTATTGTCCCATTCATGCAAGAATTAGGGGCCATAGAAGGGCCAAAAACAAGCATTTTTCTAGTTTTCAGACAATAACTTGTTGTAGTTTACAGTCAATAACTTGTTTATACTAGTTATTGACTGTAAACTAACAGTCAATAACTTGTTGTAGTTTACAGTCAATAACTTGTGTTTAAGTGTATAAATCTCTCTGAAATTATACCACAAGCTTCCATACTTCAAAGGGATGCTTATTGGGGATAATGGCTTAAATCATTTAGCAATTAGGGGCAAAAAAAGGGGGGAAAACAAGGGTTTTTCTGGTAAAAGGACAATTTAGACAATTTAAAAGCAGTGTAAGCTTAAGGGAGGTAATCCAATTCAAATTTAAAGAATACTGTTATATATGTTTGATTACCTCCCTTACACTGTTTGAAAATGATGTATTAAGAAATGATGATTGTCTTGAGATGATTAGCTGTAAAAAAATTTTGGAGTAATACTATTCATTAATATTAATTTTTCTCATTTCAGATTTTTCAAATATTTTTGAGGAATTTATGACAGAGTTATAATGACTTTCAGCTGTGTTTAGGTTTTTAATGCTATGTTTGAGACTCAAAGAATTTATCATTAATTATGTTTTATATTATATTATCTACCTGGACAATAAGTTTTATATATCTAATTGATAATGGACATTACATACAAAGTGACAATAATACCTTGGGGCTTAATCCTTTATTCTTTCTTTATCTGGATAATAGCTTGTTTATACACATTATGTAATATATTATCTCAGTAGCATGAGTTCGAATCGGCGAGGAAGAACAAAAAATTTGCAAAGCAAATTTACAGATCTAACATTGTTGGGCTGATGTTTAGACGAGTTGTATATACAGAAATGTACACAGCCATGTAGCGCCATCACTGCTGGTGATCCGATGGAGAAATCTGTTGTAGAGTTGTCACTGGTTCAGACGTACTTATAAATATAATTATTTCTGTGACTGTATCTTGCATTTGTAGGATCCTTTACAATAGATATTTCAGCTGATCTGTAACAATTCCATCTTCATGCCTTATATATCATGTACTGTATTACGACGCTAGATTAAAACTGACGAGGAAAGGTAACACCCGCCACCGAAAGCTTTATATTTGTGAAGCCTAGGTGGTCGTGTGGTCTAGCATGTTTGATACAGTGCAGGCGATTTGGTGTCACGATATCTCAGTAGCATGAGTTCAAATCCCGGCGAGGAAGAACAAAAATTTGTGAAAGCAAATTTACAGATCTAACATTGTTGGGCTGATGTTTAGACGAGTTATATATATATATATATATAAACAAGTCTAAATTGAAAACAACGTTCAAACCTATGATTGCGTTGGATAAAAACCGCAATTTTTATACGTGTGCATGCAAAACAAATTTCTTGTTAGAGGGTCTAAATACAGCACAAACAGCATTTTCCAAAAGACCAAAAAGTGAAAAGTATATTTTAACAAAACGCATTTGACTAACAGGTCGAACAACAAATGTTCTTAAACCCTGCTGACTGCCATTGGCGATTGCCAAATAAACGGATCACCAATGTTTATAAATGGATCTTAATTAAAATTTAATACTAAACAGAAAACAATAAACTTGCGGAAAAGATGATATACCGCAAACAAAAGGTGCAAAGGTTTTGTACACCATATCCGGATTTCGACAATTAATGTCTCTTCAGTGATGTTAGGAATCGAAACGGTATTGTGGAAAGCCATACAATTTACCTCAATCTAGGATAGACTCTTGAATTTTGAGGAGTCAAAATAGGATGAACGGATCATATAAACCCGAAGGCAAATATAATACAAGCCCAAACGGAAAAATATAAACAAATTTCTTGTTAGAGGGGTCTAAATACAGCACAAACAACATTTTCCAAAAGACCAAAAAGTGAAAAGTATATTTTAACAAAACGCATTTGACTAACAGGTCGAACAACAAATGTTCTTAAACCCTGTTTATATTTTTTCGTTTGGGCTTATATATATTTGCCTTCGCATTACACATTATGTAATAATTGACCATAGCTAATTGTTTAATTCTTATATATACATCTATATATATATATTGTACAATCATTGTAAAAGATATAAGTTTGGTGACAAGTTCCAGTCTTGGAAATAAATTAAATGCTAAGTGGAATTCATCTTCTGTGTATTACTGCTAGTTTACGGTGCATGGTTATTTAGGTTTAATGCTTTAGTTGTGACCAAATCCTCAAATCAGTCTCCTAGATATTAGACTGTGGATTGTCTTGGTGTAACACAGTACAAAATAAACTAGCTTACAGTTGTTAAATAAATAATTAAGAAATAGGAAAGGAAAAGTATAGGAAAGTTAACTTATAAAGAAGAGAATTAGAAATTCTTACATGTCATATACATTGTATATTATTTTTTTTAATATTTACAAATAGGTAATACTGGCCTGAAATTGGGTTATACTTATGACTATTTGAAAGGTAAATAAAAATTCCCCAATTTAAATGAGAGTAATAAAATAAGGTATAAGGGTTATTTGGTGTCATGTATGATTATGATATTGGTTGCACTTATGGTACTAAATGAAGAAACCTACCAATGGTGGACCTAATGAAGAAACCTACCAATGGTGGACCCACAGCTTGGAGAAATGGTGGACCCACATAATGGAGAAATGGTGGACCCATATAATGGAGACATGGTAGACCCTAAACATGGAGAAATGGTGGACCCTAAACATAGAGAAATGGTGGACCAACTAATTCATTTGAAATTAATTGAAAGTCAAACAATGAAGAAAATATTATATTTATCTAGTGAATTATGCAATATTATATAGAAACTAAAAAAAGCAAAAATTTGTGATATAACAACATTTTTATTAATCGTACATGAATAATGATGAAGATGAAGAGACAATGTGATGTTAAAGTTTAAACTTGAACCAGAACATTATGAACAATAATCCGTGGAAACTATCAATTATGTGTTTCCCCAAAAATGGTGTTAGCATGGAATATGACGATTGTGCTCAAGAACAAATATTGCCTATATATGTATTGAATTATGTATTTAAAAACAAGTTATTATTGCTTCGTGAAATGTTTTGCTTATGACATATTACTAATATTGTTTTGTGTTTCAGGTATCTTAATTAGATAATTCTTTGATAAATTACAAACTAATGTGTAAGGCATAAAGTAATTTTATTTTTATGAATAATATGATTTGATTACAAATGTTTTACCTTGTAGCTGATGACCACTTTGGATAAAATATTTTTCTTGTATTTCAGTTATATATTGCTATTTTTACCCTTTATACACCTAGAAATACTTCATGAAGTATGTCAATGAGCTCATTGATTATGTGAGAGTTGGACTTGTCAATATTTAAGTAAACTTCAGAGAACTTCCCTGATTTGGACAATCTAAACTTGACCATTCCCCAAACCAAAACATGTATATATATAGTAATATTTTATTTACAGGAATAAGTCATTTAATTGTTTTCACAATATTTTTTTTATATATTGTAATATTTTATTGACAGGAATCAGTGATTCAATTGTTTCACAATATATTGTAATATTTTATTGACAGGAATCAGTAATTCAATTGTTGCTATATGATATGTGTATAATATTTTTTTTTTATAATGCATTTTGTATAAATTTTAATTGAAGATTGCAGGAGCAATCTTGGCGACGAGGAAGGGTATAACCAGTATATTTTAGATGCAAGAATGTTAAAATGTGGAATTCAAATAATTGTTATAATTCAGTATTAGTTAAAGATATTTAGCACTAGCTTAAGAAATAATTCACTTGATAAATAATTAATATAAATCTTCACAATTTTAGATAAGTGTAAAGCAAATTATCATGTAATCCCTGAGGGTTAAATGACAATAGAGAATTAAGGATTAGAGAAGTGTTATATATACAAAAGGGATTTCTTACTTTTAAGATAATTTAGGTTATGTCACAAAGACTTGATTTTGGGAAAATTGATAAACTAGCATTATTATGTAAAGTAAATATATTGAATATTAATGTTAGGTAAATTGAATAATGAAAAACAATACATATTAGTTGACCAATAATGTAGTTTGGGACAGTTGTGTTTGACAGTTGTGTTTAAGACTTGGATTTAGACGGTTGTATTGATATTAGACATGATGTTATATTATATATGTCTCCATGATCTTATGTGATTAGTGTGATTGCTGAATGCTGATTTAATAAACATTTATATATAGAACTTGAATCTGTGTTACGTTAACATGTATTCATATGAAAGCTACAAGCTAGTTCCCCCAACCTAGCAAGATGTATTCATATGAAAGCTACCAGCTAGTTCCCCAACCTAGCAAGATGTATTCATATGAAAGCTACCAGCTAGTTCCCCAACCTAGCAAGATGTATTCATATGAAAGCTACCAGCTAGTTCCCCAACCTAGCAAGATGTATTGATATGAAAGATACATATGAAAGATACCAGCTAGTTCCCCAACCTAGCAATTAACATGTATTGATATGAAAGCTACCAGCTAGTTCCCCAACCTAGCAAGATGTATTGATATGAAAGATACCAGCTAGTTCCCCCAACCTAGCAATTAACATGTATTGATATGAAAGCTACCAGCTAGTTCCCCCAACCTAACAAGATGAGTAACCAGGAATAAGCAAAGTACTGGCCTTGGTTATAAATTAATATTCAACAGCAAAGTGTATCGCTTAAAAGCAAATATTTTTTTTTTAAAAGTTCATTAATAGACCACCAGAAACCTATGCTGTGTCAACTATTTAATCACAATCCAAATTCAGTGCTGTATCAAGCTTGAATGTTGTGTCCATACTTGCCCCCAACTGTTCAGGGTTCGACCTCTGCGGTCGTATAAAGCTGCGCCCTGTGGCTCATCTGGTTACTTAATGTTTCCATTAATATTTGAAGAATTGAACAAATCAAAGGGGAAACCAGGCATTATCTTGCATAATATGAAAAAGAAGATGTGGTATGATTGCCAATGAGACAGCAAGCCACAAGAGACCAAATGACACAGAAATTAACAGCTACTGGTCACCTTACGACCTTCAACAATGAGCAAAGCCCATACATATAAGTTCTTTAAGTAATTGAACATGGCCTAAATACCTGTGCTTACCATGATAAAAAGATGAATAATGGAGATAAGGGGTATACTATATCAATGAGACAGCAACTTAAGGAGGCTGAAGGGTATAAAAATTTCAGAAATAAATTAAACATTTTTTTTTTCATTACAAATTTTATTCATTACTTTATTAGTTCTTACTTTATCATATGGTACAAAAATCATTCAAATAAATCAATTCGTTTTGGCCCCAGAAGACTTTTAAAATGTATGTATCATTGAAAAAGCTCCAAATTATCTCCCTTTGGTGCAAAAATGCCATTTTTTGGCATTAAAATTGAAAAATCTTTTTTAACTCATTGGTGACCTATATTTTTAGCTCACCTGGCCCAAAGGGCCAAGTGAGCTTTTCTCATCACATGGCGTTCGTCGTCGTGGTCCGTCATCGTTAACTTTTAAATCTTCTACTCTGAAACTACTGGGCCAAATTTAACCAAACTTGGCCACAATCATCATTAAGGTATCTAGTTTAAAAACTGTGTCCGGTGACCTGACCAACCAACCAAGATGGCCGCCATGGCTAAAAATAGAACATAGGGGTAAAATGTAGATTTTGGCTTATATCTCTGAAACCAAAGCATTTAGAGCAAATCTGACACAGGTAAAATTGTTTATCAGGTCAAGATCTATCTGCCCTGAAATTTTCAAATGAATCGGACAACCGGTCGTTGGGTTGCTGCCCCTGAATTGGTAATTTTAAGGAATTTTTGCCGTTTTTGGTTATTATCTTGAATATTATTATAGATAGAGATAAACTGTAAAAAGCAATAATGTTCAGCAAAGTAAGATCTACAAAAAAGTCAAATGATCGAAATGGTCAGTTGACCTCTTAAGGAGTTATTGCCCTTTATAGTCAATTTTTAACAATTTTTTGTAAATTTTTGTGATCTTTTACAAAAATCTTCTCCTCTGAAACTACCTAGACAAATTTAACCAAACTTGTCCACAATCATCATTAGGGTATGTAGTTTAAAAAATATGTCCGATGAACCTGCCTGCGATACAAGATGGCCGACATGGCTAAAAATAGTACATAGGGTAAAATGCAGTTTTTGCCTCATATCTCAGTAACCAAAGCATTTAGAGCAAATCTGACAGGCTAAATTTGTTTGTTAGGTCAAGGTCTATCTGCCCTGAAATTTTTAGACCAATCAGGCAACCCATTGTTGGGTTGCTGCCCCTGAATTGGAAATCTTAAGAAAATTTTGCAGCTTTTGGTTATTATCTTGAATATTATTATAGATAGAGATAAACTGTATACAGCAATAATGTACAGTAAAGTAAGACCTACAAATAAGTCAACATGATCAAAATAGTCAATTTTTAACAAATTTTGTAAATTTTGTAAATTTTTACAAAATATTTTAACTACTGGGCCAAGTTCATTACAGATAGAGATAATTGTAAGCAGCAAGAATGTTCAGTAAAGTTAGATCTACAAACGCATCACCATAACCAAAACACAATTTTGTCATGAATCCATCTGTGTCCTTCGGTAATGATATGCACATAGACCAAGGTGAGCGACACAGGCTCTTTAGAGCCTCTAGTTTTATTTTATTTTTCTATTAAGATTAAGATAAAGTTCATTTATAGAAAATATAGCGAAATTCTATATTAAGAAAAAAAATGATTTAGACCCGTGAACCCCTTAATGACACAAAAAGTAAGAATACATTTGAATATCAACACCAAAGCATCAAAGTCCATTTGGATTGTATCTCAAAGCCACAGGGTTAAGATTTTAAATACCTGGTTAAACTGTTGTATAACATTTCAAATACTGTTAATACAGAAATTATTGTATGGTTTTATATTGACATGTTTTCTTTTACTGACCCTGGTTATCCATGAGGGTCTTGTATGGTCGTATATATGCGAATAATGTACCTGAGTGGGTATCACAATAATAAGAAATTGCATTCTGATTCTGAATAAGAACTGATATCTAGTTCATTATGCATGCAGTCTTCTGTTACTCAGAATCTGTGGTTTCCTGAATCCAAGTTTTTGGAAACAGATTGACATTCAGAGAATTGCCCATTTAAATATCAACAGGAATGTCAAAATAAAACATTTATTTATGTCTAGTAAATATGTAGCATATGATTTTCTAATATGACATTTTAATCTAATAATACTAGTGATAGGGCATCATTAGATTAAAGGAGCATGGGAAAATTCTATCAAAATATTCAGAAAAAGTACACATAATTATATTGCAGACCATCTATAAAAGAGCACACACATTACATTTTCCATCTACAAAATATACTTTATCATCTAACCATGCTAACAGGATAAAAGATCCTAAAATAAAATTATTTCTAATTTTCAGCTAACATTGATAGCTTAAACTTCAAATTACAAAAATATTCTGTTTCCTAACTTTTCTTTATCATGTTCTGTCAATTAATTAAATGTTCTTTAAAGTTCAATAGTGTTTTTATGCATGATAAATTCTATATTTCTTTTCCAGCTGACAGCCGGTTAGCTTTCCTAGCATTAGGGTTATATATCAAGTTCCAAAAGCATACCTATATCTGCTAGGGAGCAGCACTTTCCTTTGGCAACATACTTGCTACTAGGAACAGGAGCCTTTATTATCTTGTCAGGAATCATTTGTTGTACTGGGACATGTATAGAAAATAGATGTTTTATGGTTATGCATGGTGAGTTATTTCCTTTGAACACATTGTCTACTAAGAATATATACCAAAATTAAGTTTTTAACTTTTCACAAGCAAAGCCAACAATAAATTGAAAAAATCATTTCAGCTAATTCCAATTACATGTTATTTTTAACCCGACCTATGATTGTAATGGATATTATGTTGTATGGTCTGTTCGTCTGTCAGTCCAAATAGATTTTAGGTTGCTTACATTGACGTTGTGGTCTTATCAACATGAAAATAAGGCCACATGATGTGAAATTACTATGGTATTAGGCCTATTCCGCAGTTCACTAAACATTGAAATTATTACATTCTCAAGTTTAAAGTCATATGAAACGAGTGACTGGTGAAAAATAATGTTTATCCAATTCTTGAACCAATGCATGTTTATATCATAAACTTAATCTTCTGTGCACGATTTTATCATTTTTACACAAAGATATCGCTTTTAAATTGTCAATTTTTTCTCTCTGTCTGTTATGATCTAACAAATATGGTAGCTCATTAATTGCCGTGTTTTGAAGCGAAGTTTACCGATTGTTACTTTATAGTAAACTATCAACAAAAAGGATGCAATCTATTGGCGATTTTATCATAAACATTCTGCTAATAAATGCCTCTTTAATAAGCTAGGTGCATTTTTCTATATTTTTTTATCTTAGGAAATTACTTTTGAAACATTGTTTATCTGTTATCTTGAAATTATCGTTTGAAAAGGATGTTTTTTATAGAGATGACTTAAGCCAATCAGAAAGTCAGACTAGAGGTCACATGTCTGGCATTTCATTCTCCTGTCTCACATTCTAAAATGTTATGGATAATTAAAACATTGTTGTGATGTCATTCTATTGTTTTACCCGTTCTTTATTTCAGTGATTGGACTATCATTAACCTGTAAGAATCCATTATGTTACCTTTAGCTGTCTAATATTTTTAAGAATAGACCTCCTCTTTCTTAAAACCTTCCAATACAATAATTTTGTCACTCATCAAAACGGTTTCTTGAGGAAAACGAATCACTTTCAAATTGATTTTAACACTACCAATACTTATATCACAGCCATTTTCTCATGTTTTGGGTTGTCTCTTTTAGCACTAATTCACTAAGTTGATTATGCTCGTTGTAAGTCTTATTTTTGTTGCTTTTATGAATTTCTTTTTTCAAAAGATTTATCCTCGTCCGTCTTTAGGTTATCAAAATTGACCTCTGGTGATGCTCTTCCTAACATCATTTTTAACTACAAATAAAATGAAAAAAGCAATAAAGTAATGCTTCTAAAATTTAATAGATCATGCCGCAATACAAGGGTCATGAACAACCGAACGAAACCTTATCCTGTGTACAAAGTGCGAATCTAGAACTTCCTTCATGAACTAGGGGACTATGAAAGTTTTTATAATTTTCAGGTTTCAACGTGTAAAACAATGTTTTAAGTAAGATATAAGCCTCTAACAGTCCATTCTGTTAAATATTTTACAGAATGGACTGTTATTAATTATCTATATCCCCCAAAAGAGGCGTGGTTTGACAGATTTACAGAGAAAAATATCATGTTACATCAAACACTATCCATTGACTTAAAGCAAACCTCAAATATCTAAATATTATAAAATATATCTAAGCCAGAAATTATGGAATCATTGTTCAAAAGTACCTTTATGGTAGTAGTAGAATCTTTTTGTAAATATATTTCAATCTAATTTATGTACATACAGGTTGGAAGAGAGTGATGAACTATACATTATCTTGGATACAGAATCAATGAAAACATTGTCAGTACTGAAAGGTCAACATCAAAGAGGGGTCTGTGCTGTAGACTTCTCAGGTATTTATTGTTTGTTCATTTTCAATCTTAATACAGAAAATTTATGCAGATTGAAACATGACAGGATATTTTTGGTGGTTAACCTTGTAATGATTTTGACTGGAACAAAAGAATGGATGTCAGGAAAATCAGGAAAATAAGATTATAAGTACAGTATGGAAATAAAACCTGGAATTTTATCACCAAATCTGGTTGGATTGGATATTTGTTGATTTGTTACTGCCTGAAAATTATCTACTACAGTGATACTTAATTTATTGCCACCTTTTGGAACATGTAAAATACTGTCGACAAGTCAGGATGGCAGTATATCAAAGTAGAAATTTATATAAAAACTGCACACATTTGAGAAAAGTTGACTCTAGGATTATTCTTAAATATGATGGGTGCAATAACATTCAGGCGCGTAGCTCCCTATACGCCAACACGCAGTTGCGTGCACATCGATTCAGCATGCAAAAAAAAAATGGCAAAATAAAAATTTATGAATTATAATATATGTTTAAAGGAAACACATATGTTTTCTCTTTTATAATTGATAAAATGTCATTAAATAAAGGCATTTGGTTCCAGAATAAAAGTTTTATTAGAGATGACAAAACCGGACAGTGCCTTGCATCTATTACAAGATTTGAATGTGTCAAGTACCTGAAAGATATTGAATGTGATCTGTTGGAGGCTAAAAAAGAATGTAGAACTGCTATTGATTTGTTACAAGCTGAACGAAGCGATGAATCGGCTTTGAATGAGATGTACTAATCGGCATTTGATTTATCTGAATCCTACGATATCGTTGAAGATATGCCAAGGCGATGTGGTCGGCAGACTACCAGAGCCAATCACCCTGCAAACATGCAGAAGCTGTATTGGAAAGTTTCATAATATTTTGCGTTCATAGACCACGTGATAAAGGAACTGGAGTCTCGTCTGATATCATCAGAAAATCGCTTCTTTGCGCAGTATCTGCTTCCTCGTGTTGTAGCCGGTAAAATATAACAAACGAACAAATCGCAACATTGTTCCAGACATACAAGACTAGCCTGACATGTTATTTCTATCAGACGAATTCAATCGGGTTGGAGGTCGCTCGATGGAAAATACGCTGGTGTATTACAATTCGCGTTCAGATGCAAACTTTGCTGTGTTCTCTAGACAGTCAATGCGGTAAGCCCAGTGTTGTATCCTTCTATAGATACTATTCTGAGTATAATGTCGACAATGCCGGTTACAAGTGCTACGCTATACCTCAGAGATTGTTCAGTGTCGGTTGAAAACACAAGTATGATCAACCATGATGAACAACGACCGGTTGTCATCGCTAGCATTAATGCAAATTCATCGGGGTTTTAGTGTGAATATTGACAAAGTAACGGAGAAGTTCGTTTTTAATTAATCTGAAGTGCAGATTTTGGACAACTTTGAGTAAATACTGTCTCACAATAATGTGATGTTTATGTATTCAATTAACCGTGATTTACCGTATTCAGAAGATTTCTGAACAGTTTTGCATTCATGAATTGTCTATTACATATTACAACATTATTCATAACGCTTCTTTTCCGATGATATAGGCGTTCTTGACTCCTTTCCGAATCGGTGAATGCTTCCTTTCAGAGTTTTATTTACAGCGATGCTTAGGTGGATGCCCTAGAAACGGACAATACCAAAGATAAGAGTTATGTTGGACTTTTTAATGTATTTCACGGAATTATACAATCATTACTTTAAATAAGATTTGCGTCATACCGAAGTAATATAATTGTCTACATAATTTAAACTGTCCCATGGAAAGCGGCATGGTAGATTGTTGACGTGAATGACACTCTTATAACAAGATATGATGAATGAAATTATACTGAAATAACATTTTGACAATCTTTTATACACTCCTAATCGCATCAAAACTCCTTGTGCATTAATTCTAGCTGGAAAATACAAAATTCGACTTTAAATAAAATCTAGAGAAATGACTCTTTTCCGATTGGTCGTGTTTTCTATCTTTCCTGGAAAAGATTCTTTTCCGATTCTTTTGAAACAAAAGGACATTGGCTGCATCCTCCAAAAAAACTTAAGTTAACGGGAACATCCGTATGTAGACAATACAAAAGTTAAATCAACCCCTGACAATATTAATTCCAAACTGAAGGCAAATCGGAGTGATAGTGAACTTGCCAAAGCCCCTTACAAGCAAAGACGAAGAGACAAAACGAAAAGAAAACAGTTGTTCTAACCATCAAGGGATGAAACAATAGCCGAGGAAATCATAGCAATAATTCCTTCAGTTTTAAACACCTTTCATAAGGCCGGTTTGAGAGAGGATTTTTGTTTAATTCTGAAAGAAATCAGTTCTGGCAGATTTCCGGTTTTTAACATTGCATTGAGATTGCTTTTCGATGTCGGAAAATGGTTTTCCTTAGATAACCCCATGCAAATAGTTTACAGTGAAGAATCAATGAAATTTTGGAAGATACTGTATAGAGTTTTTCACAGAAAAGCTTTACGATTTATGTCGGGAGCAAAGTCCATGGGTCAGGTTATAGACGGGGCATCTTTGAAAGGTCTTTTTGATCCCCTGACGGCAAGCATTAATTTTGCTGTTCCAAGCGTCAATTCCCTAAATAAATTTGATGCGTTTGAAACAAACATTGCGAACAGATCTGAATGATATAATTTAACTACCGGTAAATGTATGGATAGATGGTAACTGAGACAGCAATTCAACGACAAAAATAGCCAAGTCACTCATGACCCTACATCCTTCCGATACTGTTTACTTTTTTCAACCTAGCGTCCTAGCTGACGCTCTCAGGTTAAAGAGATTCCAAAGATACCAGATGAACGACATAAATTCAAACTATAAGTCGAAAATAAACTGACATGTTTAACCCCGCCACATTCTGTATGTGTGTGCCTGTCCAAAGTCAGGAGCCTGTAATTCAGTGGTTGTCGTTTGTTTATGCGTTACATATTTGTTTTTCGTTCATTTTTTGTACATAAATTAGGCCGTTGGTTTTCTCATTTGAATTGTTTTACATTGTCATTTCGGGGCCTTTTAAAGCTGACTATGCGGTATGGGCTTCTCATTGTTGAAGGCCGTACCGTTACCTATTGTTGTTTTAAAACTTCTGTGTCATTTGGCTCTTATGGAGAGTTGTCTCATTGGCAATCATACCACATCTTCTCCTTTTTTATATTGACAATGCCATGGCTAAAACGAAAAAGATCAACAGACAAACAATGGTAGATCATGGTACACAAAACACAACATAAAAACTAAAGATTGAGCAAAATGAACCCACCAAAAACTGGGGGTGATGTCATGTGATCCGACTTGCTCCACATGTGGCACACGTCGTTACGACATTAGGAACACATCTGTTATCTGTAGAATGATATTCCAGATAAGTTGAACAGTGAGTAATGAAATTTTGGTTAAATCCTTATTTGATATACAATTCAGAAAGATCGCATAAATTTAACATGTTTCAACTTTAAGTTTCAAGTTGATATGACTTAAATTTTATCCTATTACCTTAAAAAAAATTTAACATAGACAAAGGGACATATAAACGGACAACGGGACGGACACACACAGCAGAAAACATGATCCCCCTCTTCTACCGTGAACCAGGCATGACGAGATGAAAGGACTGCGTGTATGCTTTAATCTATGTTCGTATATTTTAAACATGTAATGGCATGATTTATCAGCAATGCTTGATAAGAATTTGACGTAATGTGAGAAAGCTGTGTCCACATTTACTTGTATATCCAAAAAATACTTTCACATTTGTTATCAAATGCACAATAAATGAAATACTTAGTATCCGATTTCAAATCTTAAAAGATTCGTTTCCAGAATCTGAGAAGAAGCGTTCTTATCTTTTTTCTTGAAAATATCGTTTATTTAACACTGTAACAGATATAATTACATTTTAGGAGGAAATTTGTTTTAACATATTTGTAGCATAGTTTTTAAATAGATGTATAGTCATTTTCACAAGGGTTTTGAATTTTTAAAGTGAAAATAACATCTTTTTGTATATCAACTGTACTACACACGTTCTTTATGTGCTTAAATTGAGTTTTATATTATATAGATGAAAAGCAAAATTTGAATTCATATTCTACTATGTATGTATTGTTCCGTCAACTTTATTCCCAGTCACTAAATATAGCAGTTAATAAGAAAATCAATAAAACATCCGTACCTTCTGACTTGCAGCCTGTCAATTTTAGAAAAAGAATCGGAAAGGAAGCGTTCACTGATTCGGAAAGGAAGCGTTATGAATATACACCGTGTATTAAGTCCTTTGTTATGTAGCTTCTCTTTTAACCATCTAATGACCAAAAAACGTAAAAAAAAATATTTTCTACAAATCAGGGTAGTTGCTTGCACATCGTTTTAATCTAGCTACGCCCCTGACATTTGAAACATTTTAAGAAAATCAATACCTACATATTGCAGAGATTTTAATGTTTACTGTATTTGGCAAAACTTTTAGGAATTTTTGGTCCTCAATGCTCTTCAACTTCGTACTTTATTTGGCATTTTTAACTTTTTTGATTCGAGCGTCACTGATGAGTCTTTTGAAGATGAAACGCGCGTCTGGCGTAAATACAAAATTTGAATCCTGGTATCTATGATGAGGTTATTTACAGTAAGATTTAAAGCATAAATGTCTATACTGTTTTATGAAAATTAATTTAAATGACAAGTTTGGTTTTATTTATTTTAGGTGATGGTAAAGTTTGGCATCATTTGGTTTGGATGACAACCATCTTATTGTAGTTTGGGACTGGAGAAGGGGAGAGAAATTAGCATCTACCAGGTAATATTTATATAAGAGTTTATATAGAATCATTTTCATAACAACTTGGACAAGACCAGTTCTTGGGGCACTCAGGTTATGAATTGACCGGGCCAGATAAGGTGAACTTTTGTCTATTACGCCCAATTGTTATATTGTACATTTTACAGACATCTCCACTGAAGGGTTGCCAAAGGTTCTAAACACATCAATCAAATAATATGAAAAGCTAGGAGAGGATTTAACCTTGTGTATTGGTAAATGATTCAGTATTATTACGAACATAAGTATTGTGGTTGTCCATGCTGTTATGAAAATGGTTCTCTATAATACATGAATATTTATGAACCTGAGCCTTTCTCTTGCAGGTCATGATTAAATGGTCAGTGCAAAATGTGAGGTAAAAAAATGTTGGAGAAGAGAACAAGGGTCAATCAAAAACCATGAGTTGAACAAAAGCAGACGACACCATGGCCGACAGAAAAATGGCAAAAAGAGAAGTAACAGGCGAAAAAAAACAAAAAAACTCCTCAATAAGATATTGAGCAGCTTGAATATATCTCCCATTTGATACAATATTCCCGGGCTTGTGTTTCCTATCATGATTTCCTTGATAGAGGATTGCTTCTCACAAGGAAGCTATTAAACCAAGAGTTCCAAATGGGGAAGTTGAAATCATCCCTTCATAAATTTTACGGACGCCATCACGAGTTGGTTGACCGTTATGGAATAACCGTTTCACAGATGATATCAGATATGTTCCTTATGTCGTAACTACAATACCCTTCCCTTTTCACGAATGTGACTTACCGAATTAGACTATTTACCGGATTTGTAATAACATAAGCAACACGACGGGTGCCACATGTGGAGCAGGATCTGCTTACCCTTCCCGAGCACCTGAGATCACCCCCAGTTTTGGTGGGGTTTGTACTATTATTTGTCTGTTTGTCTTTTTATTTTTGGCCATGGCGTTGTCAGTTTGTTTTCGATCTATGAGTTTGACTGTCCCTCTGGTATCTTTCGTCCCTCTTTTTGAACAAAGACAGAAAATTTGTAAATTTTAGTTACAATATTTGTAAATGTCTTAAAAAGAAATGTACAAACTATTTATTTGCTTTGAATTTCACACAAAAATTGTAAATATTTAAAAAAAAATTTTAACCATGATATCTGTTTTACTTACTTAGATAAATAAATCTTTTTGTGACATATTTTTTTTTTTTTAATTAACATGTCCATCATGTTTTCTGTAGGATTTACCTCAGTTTCGTGGTACCTTAGGTAATATAGCAAAGCTGTGTGACAGGTTATGCATTGCCTATTGTAGAGCCGCAGAGATATGTTACTCTGATGGCAGTGATGGCAATGTGTTTGTGTGGAATGGTACTACTCTACAGAAAACTGTCAAAGCACATGAAGGGCCATTGTTTGCCATGCATTCTCTAGATAAGGTATGTGGCTTAATGTTTAAAATGTGAAACAGTAAAGTGTGTATTCATAAATTTTCATGAGGTTCTACTATTCATGTATTTTAAAGGTTTATCATAACCTTGAATTCAATTGTTCCAAAAAATTCAAATTTCTTAAAGCTTGTATGCATAATGTTTAAAACGAAAATAAAGTAACTGTTTTTTCCTAAAAAAAATAATGAAAGAATCAGCAGTATTTATTCTGTAAGGGAGTTCGCTTCTCAGTTTCAAAATAATCAACTTTTCAAAACACTATTTTATATTTATAGGGGATTAAAAAAGGAATCAAAAGAGCAAAAAAAATATATAGGTCAATGTGCTTGTTTTGGAGATATTAGCCATTGAAATTTTGGCAGGAAAACAATTTTCTTGACTTTTCATAGCTTTATCATTGACAAGTTTAAGTTCTCAAAACTATTAAAAAATAATTAAAATTTTATAAGACTTTTAGAGATGGCTTATCATTATACATGTAAAAGATTTAAAGCAAGAAAAAAATGGGGGTCAATGGGCAAATTTTTTAAGGCATTCAAATGGATAAAACCAGAGGATTTTATGCCACCAAACCTGATTACTGCAGTTTTGACATTGCAATTTATATGGCTGAACCTGTATTTGAAAGATTTTTCTCTCTCACATTTTTCTTGACCATGATTCTGAATTTTTCGATCTAACTGATGTGAGGAGATATTTTAATGATTATCATTATTCTGAATTAGTGATAATAAATGAAACGGTCATGAAAATTTCCTAGTTCATACCAATCATTATTGTTTCTATAAGTTTGATACCAAAGCTAGATTTAATATTAATATTACAACCAAAAGAACCTCTTAACTTTTAATGATGAAGATTTTATGGAATGAAATTTTAAGGAATGAAAAGAGATGAGCCATCAAAAATGAAAATGAAATGATTGACAGCTTTGATTGTTTCAGGGATTTGTAACTGGTGGAAAAGATGGTGTGGTTGGTTTATGGAATTACCAGTTTGAACAATGTCTCAAGACCTACTCAATTAAGAAAGTCTCTGTGTCGCCAGATTCCAGAGGCATGCTAATGGCTGATTCACCGACTGTTAGGGCGATTGTGCTGGGACATGGAAAAATATTGGTTGGAACAAAAAATGGAGAAATTTTAGAAATTGACAAAGCTGGACCTCTCAGTATACTTACACAGGTGAGCAATAGTCAGAATAAAAAGGGTAGTAATTACCTTTTACTGTCAGGCGTCAAATGGTAATTTTCAGCTAACGTTAGCTTCAATTTGATTAAATTTTACTGTGATTTGTCAAAGTATCCTTATCATGACTTGTCACAGGTCTCAAAAATTAAAATTGTTACTGTTATTTATATAAAAAAAAATGTGATTCTTCAAAATCATATGATTTTTTTGTCATCTAAAAGAAAGTGCACATTTTTTCGTCATGCAAAAAAAATTACTGTTAATGTCATTTGGCAACATTTTTACTGTTATTTATCATAAAGGTACCCCCATTACCACCCTCAATAAAGTGTGATTTATGGTGGAATGGAGTAACTGAAAATAAGAAAAAGCTTGAGCTCTTGCAATTTTCACATAGTAAAGTAATGGCTAGGATACAGTATCAGGGATGCAGATGGAAGATTTCTTTGAAGGCATTAACATGATTTATATAGACAATGTCATTATTTCTACAGTTCATCATACCATAAAACTTTTAGTTGAATGCCAATTGTGCTATTTTTGAGATCAAATTTCTTGACAGGGTCACATGGAAGGTGAAATCATGAGGGGATTGGCATGCCACCCAACTCAGGATTTATTTGCTTCAGTCAGTGATGATAAAACTGTCAGTGTTTGGAATACCACAGAGGAACATAAAATGTTGAGCATCAAGAAATTAAAACAAGCTGGAAGATGTATAACTTTCTCAACAGATGGAAAACAATTAGCTGTTGGTCTCAAAGATGGTAAATTTAAAAATAACGTGCTACAGATTATAATTTTGAACAGCCAGCTGATAACACCTTCGGAAAGATACTGACATTTGTTTCACATAAATATAACATAATAATATGAACATTTTAAAAAATAAAGACAGTCATAGGTCACCATCAAAGTATAGCATGAAAGCTTAATTTCACAAATGAAATTTTGAAATTTTCAATAAGGTTAATTGAAGTTAGAAGTACTGTTAGGTACTTAAAAATAGTTTATTTTCACAGAGAACTTTTTGCATTCTTTTTTTTTCCCTTACAAATCCAATTTATGTGAGGAAATATTTTTCACAATTTGATCTTGAATTAGTGAATGTATCCTCTGCAAACATTTCTACTATTACAGAAATATAACCATGAGAGAATTCCCTAATTGACAATTTTTGATATTTATAGATTATCGTTGGTTATCTCAACTCGATTACTTTTCGCTTTGCACCGGCTCAAGCGAGAAAAGCAATCGAGTTGAGATGACCAATGATAATCTGTTTATCGCTATTTTACCTATGAAGACGTTGTTAATTTCCTTGACAATGGCACTTGTTCCTTAGTTTCTAGTGATAATTTTCATATCACTCGACTCCGTTTTCATATCACTCGGCTCCGCTGAGAACGGAAATTATCAGTCAGCAAGATCAAAGGAAAATTTGTAAAATAGCGATAATGTTATATTTTTAGAATATAAGTAATAATAATAATAAATTTGTTTATTAAAGTGTCACATATTGATAGCCATAAAACATGTACAACAATAATAATATTTACACATAAAACAATCAATATCCAGCCATCATATACTGACTTATGAGACACTAACAGTATAAAACTTTATACAATAATGATGATCAAAGTTAAAACATCTAAACATTACTCATTAAAATTGTTTCTTATACAAAAAATTTTCCCATATCAAAGTTTTTATAATTGTAAAATTTTCTTATGTCAAAGTTTTAAAATACAAATTAAAAATCTGAATATATAAACAATTTCTTGACTATAGTTAAATTGACGTATAATAAGCTAAATATAATTTTCTACTGATAAAAATATTTGCGTTAAAAAAAAATATATAAATTCTGATTAGAATATATTTACTATGAAAATAACTTCCTTAAAATAAAAACTTATATAATACTTTTCACAAATAGTGTTGGATATTTGAACAGTTCATGATTTGTATAAATTTATTGTCCATATTGAGATTGTTAAAGTGATCAATATATTTAAAGCATTCGGAAAATAAATTATAACGTAAGTCACTATAAAGTTCACATTCAAGAAGGAAATGTTTTTCATTTTCTACACAACCAAGGTTACAAAACACACAGAGTCCTTCTTCTACCGGAATGGGCGGCCTGGAGTACCTGCCGATCTCGTAGGCCAAGGGTAGTGCACCGGACCGAAACAGAGCCATAGTTCGTCTTTCCGGCCTGGCCATATTAAGGCAAACATACGGTTCAGTTTTTACATTGTTTTTAAACAGTCTATATGTGCGTAATTTATTACCATTTTGTATATTGCGCCTATCATTAAAAAGTTCTCTGTGCCACTCTGTATTGTCGAGTTCTACCAATTTTTCAATAACAGTTCTCATAACAGTTTTTATGGAATAAGACAAGTCGTATACAATATCTCTAATGTTTAAACTATTTACAATTTTGTCAACTTCAAAAGCCCAGCCCTTTTTCTTCCTAGATGTCCATTTTAATATTTTATATGATGTTCTATTTTGTTCGGTGTGAAGGAGTCTACACAATAACCTACAGTAATGTATTCGGATAGAACATATTTGGTTCGAGGACACAGTTATCGTCCTTAGATTTTCGTTGTCTACAAAATAGTCCCTAGTGTGGACAGTGTATAACTTGCAAATTTTGTTCATACACTTTCCAAATTTATTTCTTTATATTTTATGCATGAAATATTCAGTAAAGGAATGAAATTACATGTAAAAAAATTTGGGTGCTGAATCTTTATGTAAAGTAGTGATTTGGTCCAGTTCAAAAGGTCAAAAACTAGTATGTCTGAAGCTGTCAAACTGAATTTTAGACCCCTTAACATAGAATTGTCAATATTTTGAGTTAGAGCTGGTAGACTTTTCTATAATTTTGATATTATTTGTCCCAATAGTAGTACACTACACTGTAATAATCTTTTTGAGATATAGAGCAGGTGGAATTTTTTTAATTTGAATTTATTGTCTAAAAGAAATGCACTACGAAATAACTGTGTTCTCAGGCTATTTACAGGTTCTGTACAGCTGAAATAGCACTAAACGATTTAGTGCCCCAAAATGCCACTACCATATAGTAATATCGGTTCCACAGTAGCTGTATAAAGTTTAGTGTACACCTTATGAGTCATTCCTCCTGCTAATACCACTTTTATAAGTAATAACTCTTTAATTATACATGTATTTTTCAGGTAGTTTTGTTGTTATGAAGACTTATACATTGGAAGATGTTACATCATTTCATCATAGAAAGGAGGAAATATCAGATATCAAATGGTCACCAGGTATTAGTTATAGATTTTAATAGTTACAAGTTGAAATAATGATTACCAGAAATGTAAAAGAACTGACCTTTAGTGGAAAAGAAACTAAATGAACGTTATTTGCACAAATCTTTTTTTTAATATTTTTTCTTCTTTTTTTTTGGTGTTGAACTGGACCATAAAAATCACAAAAATTAAAAATAATATATTTCAATACTTACAAAAATGTGACTTTATTGCAGGCTCGCGCGTTCCAACTTTGAAAAGAAGAAATCAATATCCTTTGGTAAATTGAATATGTAGTATTTGTGATAATTTCTGTTAAAATCAAAGAGAATGTTCTATTACGTTTCATATTTTCATGAAATCTTTGTAGATGCTGGTAAATACCTTACAGTAGCATTCACATGACAGCTTTGTAGATATCTACAATGTCATAGCTCAGAAAAGAGTAGGCACGTGTAAAGGAGCATCTAGTTATATCACTCATGTTGATTTGGATAAAAATGGTAAGCAGTGTAATCTAGTCATAAGTTCTTCGTACTTACTACTGTGAAAGTACTTTTATTTGTGGGGAACCAATTTTCATGGTTTTCGTTGATTACTTTATCCACAAATTTTAATGTCTAACAAAATAAAACAACAGTTGTCCAAATCAAGACATGGAAAGATCACAGATGTAGGATTCGCTACTGATATGATCTAGAGAATATATTAAATATTGCAAAATCTGAGAATACTATAATAGTAGTCACAGGTCAAACGCACTATGAAATACTAATGCAGCCAGGATTATACCTATTTAATCTTTAAAAAACCTAAACTGTATAATTTTTGATCGATGAAAGTCAGATTTCCAGTATTGATATGCTATGATAAAGTGTTCATTTTATATCCTCATAATTTTCGTACGTATGGGAAATAATAATGTCATGCTTTTGATAAGAATTATTTTACAATTCAAGATACGTTTATAGCATTTGTTAAAGTAACTGTTTTCTTTAGGTTACATGTTTATGGCCTAATTAACACATTTGGTGGTCTTTAATCTGGTGATCACGCTAACTCGGGTTAATTAGTGTCATCACTACGACTAGCACCGGTCAATGTTTATTTCCTTCAATCCAGACAATTTTTAACATTTGTTTCTAATAGTTTCAATTTTTCATTGTTTTTTTCAAGAAAACATAAATCCACGAATTTAAAAACCAACGAACATGTAAATGTTGCTCAAACCATGAAAATTGCTACACAAGAATTAAAGTTCTTTCACAGTATTTTACATAGCAAGGAAAAGAATTCAGACATGTGACAGAGTTGTCAAGCATAACTGGAGATTTAGAAAATAACCAGCTGGAGTTTGGCTTCATAACTGGAGATTTTCAATCGACCTTTTATCAACGTATGCAATGGTTTTTTGTGTTTTAAACTGCATATCTTCCTTTTTGTTAACAAAGCAATGATTTCATACCTTTCAACACCTACATAGCCATTTTTACTTGATAAAATATTTCTTATTATGTTTAATTCAAGATTAAGTGATTAGCCATCATACATAGTTGGCAAAAAGTATCTCTGCTTAAGGATGTTCGCACCTCTTGTTTTTGAATTTTTGCCGGATATTCGGAATCCTTAGGTTTTATCCATGTTGTGCCATTAAAAATGTTTGACCACTAACCCCTACTTTTCTTTCCATAATTTGATTACATATAGTTTAAAATGTCATCTTTGAAAATCTTATAAAATCCTTGTTATTTTTTCATAGTTTTGATAGAAAAACAGTGCCAATATTAATAGTATGAAAATCTAGAGAGAATCATTTCCGCCAAATTTTCAACGGCTTAATCTCAAAAACAAGCACACGGACCCTTCATTTTTTCTGCTTTTTTAGTTCCTATCAAATTATAACAGTCTTTTAAAAAGCTTGTTATTTTGAAACAGAGTAGCGAACATCCTTAAGCTACATTGTCAACTTTTGGTACCACTACTTAACATGCTAGTAACAGAAGTTGTTGAAATGATATACATTTGTAGTGTGCTTTCTGTTGGGTTAGCTGTCTCCATATTTAGTCAAGCCATTAGGGCCACCATAGTCAGCTTTGCATGAAGTGTAGTAAGCATGGTCTTGACCTTAGGCACTGGACTTGCACCATTTGAAATCAGATCTCCAGGCAGAGTTGAATTTGTCAGATACTTGGTCTTCTTTAATTGGCTGCTGGGGTATTTGGTGATAAGATACGGTTTGCATCTTGATCTTGTCAAAATATTAAAATCTTAGAATTGTCCAAGACAAACATACTCATATAGGTATTCTATTGGCTTGGATAGAATACAAGCTATAAATATCATATTTGAGTTGATTTCATTTGTCTCTGAGGTTCAGTAACTGATCCTTGCAGAATTGTTATCAACAGCATTGAATTAATTAAAGAATAAAGTCGTTGTTTATACAACTAATCTCTTGTCAGTATTTCACTTTTAATCATCCAGGTATGTGTCTTAAACTAGCTAGTTATCACCAGGTATTGCCAATTGTCTATATTTGTTGTATACTGTAGTCTAATCCTAAACACCTTCATTGATTACAGGACGCTAATTGCCTATTTACCTTTGACACAAAATCAAAACAGTAAATGGTGACTTCCGGTTTCTCGGACTTTTCCCATATCAATTTCAAGTTTCACGGACTCTGTCTGTATTCAAATTTTGAAAACAAAAATGTTTACAGAAAATTATCGAGGTTGACATTTTCAAAAGCGGAAGATTTCAAATTTTAACGGAGGGACGGAAGAGGGTCTGAAAAGCTGGAGATTTTGACTCCTGCGGAAGAATTACATGTACAAGAATTTGTTGTTTAAAAAGACTTGGTATTGAGAAACTGTTTCTAATGGAAATAGGAGGAATGTCTAGTGTATTGCAGGAAAATGAGAGCAAAATCATGTAAAATTTATGGTCAACTTAATTAGCTTTATCAGTGAACGAAGTTAAAGAAAAAGTCATGGTTGTAGTTGCAGTCTGAACTAGTTGCCTTGCTTGTGATTAAATTGTCCTGTATTTTATATCAATGGCATTTGGATTTAATTTAGGACATTAATTTGTGAACCTATACTTTAATTTCTGTACATGTACCATCATAGAGACATGTGTATTATTTGGAGACTTGATGTGAGATGCTTCTAGAGTATGTAATTGTTCATTTCAGGAAAGGTGTTGATGTTAAATTCAGGGCCAAGGAACAATTTATTCTATGAGGCACCAAGGGATAGTGGTATCACATTAAGGAAACAAGAAATAGAAAATCTGATTGGTGTTCATGGACTTCTGTCCGTGGTGACACATGTGAAGGTGTATGGCCTGCTAAAAGTGATATTACAGATGTCAATTCCACCTGTCTTGCAAAGGACAGACAACTCTTAGCTACAGCAGACGACTTTGGATTTGTAAAATTATTTATATATCCAGTAAAGGTATGTATCATACTGACTATAAAATGAATCTATATTACAAAAAAAAAAGCTATCCAATTTTTTTCTCCGTTTATGGGGATGGGGCGTCAGAATCTATTAATTTAATAGAGCATTTGTTATAGACTTTTCAGGAATAAATTTCTTTGTAATTAAGCAAGGATTTGTATAGTATAATATTTTTATAGAATATCTTAAAAACTTTGCCACAAATTTTAAATAGAACAATATGAAAATCAACCATTGTGCTCAGATATTTTAGAATTTGTTCCTTTTAAAATTCATCCATAATTTTGTCCTCAAAGAAATTTAAGAAATTATATTGAATATGTATCTTATCTTTAGGAAAATTTGCCAAACACAAAAGTATGTTGGACACAGTGCCCATGTGACTAATGTTAGATGGACGACAAGTGACAGGAAGTTGATATGGACAGGAGGAGCTGACACTGCAGTGATGGTATGGAACTGTTCCTCTCAGAAGATAAACATTTTGTACATGGAGAGTGATGACACAGATTCAGAAGAAGGTAATCTATCATTAAGGATATTATCCTATGATACATTTCTGGAATATCTATCATTAGGTATACTTGAAACAATAAGTTTTCAGAGCATGAAAAAGTCAAACCATAGACTGAATATGTTTAATGAAACTCAAAATATTGTAAACATAAATCTGGAAAGGGAAGCTAGCTTAGGTGAAACTAAATGAACATTATTTGCACAAATCTTTTTTTTAATATTTTTTCTTCTTTTTTTTTGGTGTTGAACTGGACCATAAAAATCACAAAAATTAAAAATAATATATTTCAATACTTACAAAAATGTGACTTTATTGCAGGCTCGCGCGTTCCAACTTTGAAAAGAAGAAATCAATATCCTTTGGTAAATTGAATATGTAGTATTTGTGATAATTTCTGTTAAAATCAAAAGAGAATGTTCTATTACGTTTTCATATTTTTCATGAAATCTTTGTAGATGCTGGTAAATACCTTGCAGTAGCATTCACATGACAGCTTTGTAGATATCTACAATGTCATAGCTCAGAAAAGAGTAGGCACGTGTAAAGGAGCATCTAGTTATATCACTCATGTTGATTTGGATAAAAATGGTAAGCAGTGTAATCTAGTCATAAGTTCTTCGTACTTACTACTGTGAAAGTACTTTTATTTGTGGGGAACCAATTTTCATGGTTTTCGTTGATTACTTTATCCACAAATTTTAATGTCTAACAAAATAAAACAACAGTTGTCCAAATCAAGACATGGAAAGATCACAGATGTAGGATTCGCTACTGATATGATCTAGAGAATATATTAAATATTGCAAAATCTGAGAATACTATAATAGTAGTCACAGGTCAAACGCACTATGAAATACTAATGCAGCCAGGATTATACCTATTTAATCTTTAAAAAACCTAAACTGTATAATTTTTGATCGATGAAAGTCAGATTTCCAGTATTGATATGCTATAATAAAGTGTTCATTTTATATCCTCATAATTTTAAACGTATGGGAAATAATAATGTCATGCTTTTGATAAGAATTATTTTACAATTCAAGATACGTTTATAGCATTTGTGAAAGTAACTGTTTTCTTTAGGTTACATGTTTATGGCCTAATTAACACATTTGGTGGTCTTTAATCTGGTGATCACGCTAACTCGGGTTAATTAGTGTCATCACTACGACTAGCACCGGTCAATGTTTATTTCCTTCAATCCAGACAATTTTTAACATTTGTTTCTAATAGTTTCAATTTTTCATTGTTTTTTTCAAGAAAACATAAATCCACGAATTTAAAAACCAACGAACATGTAAATGTTGCTCAAACCATGAAAATTGCTACACAAGAATTAAAGTTCTTTCACAGTATTTTACATAGCAAGGAAAAGAATTCAGACATGTGACAGAGTTGTCAAGCTGCAACTGGAGATTTAGAAAATAACCAGCTGGAGTTTGGCTTCATAACTGGAGATTTTTAATCGACCTTTTATCGACGTATGCAATGGGTTTTTTTGTGTTTTTAAACTGCATATCTTCCTTTTTTGTTAACAAAGCAATGATTTCATACCTTTCAACACCTACATAGCCATTTTTACTTGATAAAATATTTCTTATTATGTTTAATTCAAGATTAAGTGATTAGCCATCATACATAGTTGGCAAAAAGTATCTCTGCTTAAGGATGTTCGCTCCTCTTGTTTTTGAATTTTTGCCAGATATTCAGAATCCTCTGGTTTTATCCATGTTGTGCCATTAAAAATGTTTGACCACTAACCCCTACTTTTCTTTCCATAATTTGATTACATATAGTTTAAAATGTCATCTTTGAAAATCTGATAAATTCCTTGTTATTTTTTCATAGTTTTTGACAGAAAAACAGTGCCAATGTTAATAGTATGAAAAATCTAGAGAGAATCATTTCTCGCCAAATTTTCAACGGCTTATATCTCAAAAACAAGCACACGGACCCTTCATATTTTTCTGCTTTTTTAGTTCCGTTATTTATATACTATCAATTTATAACAGTCTTTTAAAAAGCTTGTTATTTTGAAACAGAGTAGCGAACATCCTTAAGCTACATTGTCAACTTTTGGTACCACTACTTAACATGCTAGTAACAGAAGTTGTTGAAATGATATACATATGTAGTGTGCTTTCTGTTGGGTTAGCTGTCTCCATATTTAGTCAAGCCATTAGGGCCACCATAGTCAGCTTTGCATGAAGTGTAGTAAGCATGGTCTTGACCTTAGGCACTGGACTTGCACCATTTGAAATCAGATCTCCAGGCAGAGTTGAATTTGTCAGATACTTGGTCTTCTTTAATTGGCTGCTGGGGTATTTGGTGATAAGATACGGTTTGCATCTTGATCTTGTCAAAATATTAAAATCTTAGAATTGTCCAAGACAAACATACTCATATAGGTATTCTATTGGCTTGGATAGAATACAAGCTATAAATATCATATTTGAGTTGATTTCATTTGTCTCTGAGGTTCAGTAACTGATCCTTGCAGAATTGTTATCAACAGCATTGAATTAATTAAAGAATAAAGTCGTTGTTTATACAACTAATCTCTTGTCAGTATTTCACTTTTAATCATCCAGGTATGTGTCTTAAACTAGCTAGTTATCACCAGGTATTGCCAATTGTCTATATTTGTTGTATACTGTAGTCTAATCCTAAACACCTTCATTGATTACAGGACGCTAATTGCCTATTTACCTTTGACACAAAATCAAAACAGTAAATGGTGACTTCGGTTTCTCGGACTTTTCCCATATCAATTTCAAGTTTCACGGACTCTGTCTGTATTCAAATTTTGAAAACAAAAATGTTTACAGAAAATTATCGAGGTTGACATTTTCAAAAGCGGAAGATTTCAAATTTTAACGGGAGGGACGGAAGAGGGTCTGAAAAGCTGGAGATTTTGACTCCTGCCGGAAGAATTACATGTACAAGAATTTGTTGTTTAAAAAGACTTGGTATTGAGAAACTGTTTCTAATGGAAATAGGAGGGAATGTCTAGTGTATTGCAGGAAAATGAGAGCAAAATCATGTAAAATTTATGGTCAACTTAATTAGCTTTATCAGTGAACGAAGTTAAAGAAAAAGTCATGGTTGTAGTTGCAGTCTGAACTAGTTGCCTTGCTTGTGATTAAATTGTCCTGTATTTTATATCAATGGCATTTGGATTTAATTTAGGACATTAATTTGTGAACCTATACTTTAATTTCTGTACATGTACCATCATAGAGACATGTGTATTATTTGGAGACTTGATGTGAGATGCTTCTAGAGTATGTAATTGTTCATTTCAGGAAAGGTGTTGATGTTAAATTCAGGGCCAAGGAACAATTTATTCTATGAGGCACCAAGGGATAGTGGTATCACATTAAGGAAACAAGAAATAGAGAAATCTGATTGGTGTTCATGGACTTCTGTCCGTGGTGACACATGTGAAGGTGTATGGCCTGCTAAAAGTGATATTACAGATGTCAATTCCACCTGTCTTGCAAAGGACAGACAACTCTTAGCTACAGCAGACGACTTTGGATTTGTAAAATTATTTATATATCCAGTAAAGGTATGTATCATACTGACTATAAAATGAATCTATATTACAAAAAAAAAAGCTATCCAATTTTTTTCTCCGTTTATGGGGATGGGGAGCGTCAGAATCTATTAATTTAATAGAGCATTTGTTATAGACTTTTCAGGAATAAATTTCTTTGTAATTAAGCAAGGATTTGTATAGTATAATATTTTTATAGAATATCTTAAAACTTTGCCACAAATTTTAAATAGAACAATATGAAAATCAACCATTGTGCTCAGATATTTTAGAATTTGTTCCTTTTAAAATTCATCCATAATTTTGTCCTCAAAGAAATTTAAGAAATTATATTGAATATGTATCTTATCTTTAGGAAAATTTGCCAAACACAAAAGTATGTTGGACACAGTGCCCATGTGACTAATGTTAGATGGACGACAAGTGACAGGAAGTTGATATGGACAGGAGGAGCTGACACTGCAGTGATGGTATGGAACTGTTCCTCTCCAGAAGATAAACATTTTGTACATGGAGAGTGATGACACAGATTCAGAAGAAGGTAATCTATCATTAAGGATATTATCCTATGATACATTTCTGGAATATCTATCATTAGGTATACTTGAAACAATAAGTTTTCAGAGCATGAAAAAGTCAAACCATAGACTGAATATGTTTAATGAAACTCAAAATATTGTAAACATAAATCTGGAAAGGGGAAGCTAGCTTAGGTTATGTGTCAGAGAAAAAGCTACTAGTGTCCCAATACAGAAATTGATTTGGAAATATTTAATAGAAATCAACAATTTTCGATGAACTAATTCCATAAAGTACTATAGTATGAAATGATACAGCTACGGTTGTTATATAAGTATAGATTTAAGCTTATGATCTGTTTAAATCAAGGAGTTGGGAAAATACCATGAATGGTTGAATATTGAAAACGTGAAAATAAAATACTAAACTGGATTATTGAAATGTGAAAATAACACTATGGACTGAATATGAATTAGTGAAGATAACACTAGAAAAAAAAAATTTAATGATATTTTATTTGATATTCTTTTTATATATCTTTCTTCTTATTTTTCAACACAGGATATGATAGTGACGTAGAGAGAGAGAAGAATATGGACTATGGTAAAAAGATTTATGTCAACACAAATAAAGAAAGAGATAAAATTAAACCACAACTACAGGAAACTGTAGCTAAGTAAGTCCCAAATACTTTATTGGCATTAAACCACATCTACAGGAAACTGTAGCTAAGTAAGTTCCAAATACTTTATTGGCATTAAACCACATCTACAGGAAACTGTAGCTAAGTAAGTCCCAAATACTTTATTGGCATTAAACCACATCTACAGGAAACTGTAGCTAAGTAAGTCCCAAATACTTTATTGGCATTAAACCACATCTACAGGAAACTGTAGCTAAGTAAGTCCAAAATACTTTATTGGCATTAAACCACATCTACAGGAAACTAGCTAAGTAAGTCCCAAATACTTTATTGGCATTAAACCACATCTACAGGAAACTGTAGCTAAGTAAGTCCCAAATACTTTATTGGCATTAAACCACATCTACAGGAAACTGTAGCTTAGTAAGTCCCAAATACTTTATTGGCATTAAACCACATCTACAGGAAACTGTAGCTAAGTAAGTCCCAAATACTTTATTGGCATTAAACCACATCTACAGGAAACTGTAGCTTAGTAAGTCCCAAATACTTTATTGGCATTAAACCACATCTACAGGAAACTGTAGCTAAGTAAGTCCCAAATACTTTATTGGCATTAAACCACATCTACAGGAAACTGTAGCTAAGTAAGTCCCAAATACTTTATTGGCATTAAACCACATCTACAGGAAACTGTAGCTAAGTAAGTCCCAAATACTTTATTGGCATTAAACCACATCTACAGGAAACTGTAGCTTAGTAAGTCCCAAATACCTTTTTGGCAACTTCAAGGTATAGTGTAGTCATCTAGGTAACTGACTTATCTTTTTCTCGTGCTTTGAATTAAAAATCAAATGTAATAATGTTATAATGCCATAAATCAAATTGGCCATTCTTTTTGAGTTATAAGACTATATTTTATATTGTAGACCAAGTGTCAGTAGAAATGTCCCAGAACCTCGAAAAGTAAAGAGAGCAGAACCACCAACGTCTGGCTCAAAGAGAAAGAAAATAACACAAGTTACCGTAAGTTTTGGTAGAATTTGTCTTCCTAAAATTAGATCTATTTAAATATAGTTTGCATTCACCTAGAAGGACACCTAGAACTCCCATCTTTGTGAAGGTGCCTAAGGATAATTGTATGAAATTATTTTTAATGCACTCAAGTTTTATACGACTGCAAAATTAAAAATATTTTGGTCGATATTGGTATCACTCATCTGTGTCATCGCTTCGTCGTCAGCGCGTCTGAAGACAGATGATTTCGGATAATAACTTTAGTATTAGAAAATAGAAATCAATAATATTTTAACACAAGGTTTATAACCACTAAAGGAAGTTTGGGATTGATTTTGGGGTTTTGGTCCCAACAGTTTAGGAATTTGGGGCCAAAAAAGGGGCACAAATAAGCATTTTTCTTGGTTTTCACACAATAACTTTAGTATAAGTAAATAGAAATCTATGAAATTTAAACACAAGGTTTATGACCACAAATGGAAGGTTGGGATTGATTTTGGGAGTTTTGGTCCCAACAGTTTAGGAATTAGGGACCAAAAGGGTCCAAAATTAAACTTTGTTTGATTTCATCAAAAATTTAATTTGGGGTTCTTTGATATGCCAAATCTAACAGTGTATTTAGATTCTTAATTTTTGGTCCTGTTTTCAAATTGGTCTACATTAAGGTCCAAAGGGTCCAAAATTAAACATAGTTTGATTTTAACAAGAATTGAATTCATAGGGTTCTTTGATATGCTGAATCTAAATATGTACTTAGATTTTTCATTATGGGCCCAGTTTTCAAGTACGTCCAAATCGGGGTCCAAAATTAAACTTTGTTTGATTTCAACAAAAATTTAATATATGGGGTTCTTTGATATGCTGAATCTAACCTGTATTTAGATTTTTGATATTTGGGCCCTTTATCAAATTGGTCCACATTGAGTTCTAAAGGGTCCAAAATTGAACTTTCATTGATTCCATCAAAATTGAATTCTTGGGGTTCTTTGATATGCTGAATCTAACCATGTATTTAGATTTTGGATATTGGACCATAATAGGTAAATGTCAATTTGAATTTTTTAAGTTCTTAGACCACATTCATTCTGTGTCAGAAACCTATTCTGTGTCAACTATTTAATCACAATCCAAATTCAGAGCTGTATCAAGCTTGAATGTTGTGTCCATATTAGCCCCAACTGTTTAGGGTTCGACCTCTGCGGTCGTATCAGCGGCGCTATGGAGCATCTGGTTAGATATCACTTTTCTATCTTCGATTGAAAGTCTACTTTTGAAAATTCTAAAAAACAGGTGACTCATTCTGAGCAAATCAAATAAGTTAATAATTTCTATAAAATAAAAGGTACAGAATATTAGCTCGATTTAAAATGTTTGAAAATTTCAAATTGATTGAAATTTTAAAAGTAAAAATTAGCCGTTTGTTAGATCTTCCAAACACTGTTAATTTAATAATTATTGCATGCATTTATTTATTATTAAGATTTTTGAAGAATAGCCAAAATGTGAGATTAATTATTGAGTTTTCTAATATATTTATATGTATCATATATCAAAGTGAATGTTCTTATTATTGAGAAACTCACTGAGTTGAATGAATAAACACCTGACATTATGTTAATGTTTGGTTCTTTGTTTTATAGGAAACAGTAATGACAGTATACAGACTATAAAGGAATACGAGAAACAGTTCTTCCAAAAAATCTAAATTATTCAAGTAAGTACAAAAAAGGGCTTTTTCAATTACATAATTGTAGAAGACACTATATGGTTTGCATCAGTAAGTTTAAGATTTATCAAGTAGGACAGAAAACATTCATATTTGCAGATACAGACATTTCCGGGTGCTGGATTTTCTCGCTGCATTGAAGACTCATTGGTGGCCCTTGGTTGTTGTCTACTCTTCCATCGGGTTGTTGTCTCTTTGACATATTCCCTATTTCTATTCTCAATTTTATTTTAGAATTCACATCCAGATTAAGAAATCCAAAAATATTTTATAAGTGCTTGTTATTTTGAAACAGAGTAGCGAACATCCTTAAGCTACATTGTCAACTTTTGGTACCACTACTTAACATGCTAGTAACAGAAGTTGTTGAAATGATATACATATGTAGTGTGCTTTCTGTTGGGTTAGCTGTCTCCATATTTAGTCAAGCCATTAGGGCCACCATAGTCAGCTTTGCATGAAGTGTAGTAAGCATGGTCTTGACCTTAGGCACTGGACTTGCACCATTTGAAATCAGATCTCCAGGCAGAGTTGAATTTGTCAGATACTTGGTCTTCTTTAATATGCTTCTGGGGTATTTGGTGATAAGATACGGTTTGCATCTTGTCAAATATTAAAATCTTAGAATTGTCCAAGACAAACATACTCATATAGGTATTCTATTGGCTTGGATAGAATACAAGCTATAAATATCATATTTGAGTTGATTTCATTTGTCTCTGAGGTTCAGTAACTGATCCTTGCAGAATTGTTATCAACAGCATTGAATTAATTAAAGAATAAAGTCGTTGTTTATACAACTAATCTCTTGTCAGTATTTCACTTTTAATCATCCAGGTATGTGTCTTAAACTAGCTAGTTATCACCAGGTATTGCCAATTGTCTATAATTGTTGTATACACAGTCTAATCCTAAACACCTTCATTGATTACAGGACGCTAATTGCCTATTTACCTTTGACACAAAATCAAAACAGTTTCCTCGGACTTTTCCCATATCAATTTCAAGTTTCACGGACTCTGTCTGTATTCAAATTTTGAAAACAAAAATGTTTACAGAAAATTTTCGAGGTTGACGTTTTCAAAAAGCGGAAGATTTCAAATTTTAAAGGGAGGGACGGAAGAGGGTCTGAAAAGCAGGAGATTTTGACTCCTGCCGGAAGAATCACATGTACGAGAATTTGTTGTTTAAAAGACTTGGTATTGAGAAACTGTTTCTAATGGAAATAGGAGGGGAATGTCTAGTGTATTGCAGGAAAATGAGAGCAAAATCATGTAAAATTTATGGTCAACTTAATTAGCTTTTTCAGTGAAAGAAATTAAAGAAAAAAGTCATGGTTGTAGTTGCAATCTGAACTAGTTGCCTTGCTTGTGATTAAATTGTCCTGTTTTTTATATCAATGGCATTTGGATTTAATTTAGGACATTAATTTGTGAACCTATACTTTAATTTCTGTACATGTACGATCATAGAGACATGTGTATTATTTGGAGACTTGATGTGAGATGCTTCTAGAGTATTTAATTGTTCATTTCAGGAAAGGTGTTGATGTTAAATTCAGGGGCCAAGGAACAATTTATTCTATGAGGCACCAAGGGATAGTCGTATCACATTAAGGAAACAAGAAATAGAGAAATTTGATTGGTGTTCATGGACTTCTGTCCATGGTGACACATGTGAAGGTGTATGGCCTGCTAAAAGTGATATTACAGATGCCAATTCCACCTGTCTTACAAAGGACAGACAACTCTTAGCTACAGCAGACGACTTTGGATTTGTAAAATTATTTATATATCCAGTAAAGGTATGTATCATACTGACTATAAAAATGAATCTATATTACAAAAAAAAAAAAAGCTATCCAATTTTTTTTCTCCGTTTATGGGGATGGGGAGCGTCAGAATCTATTAATTTAATAGAGCATTTGTTATAGACTTTTTCAGGAATAAATTTCTATGTAATTAAGCAAGGATTTGTATAGTATAATATTTTTTATAGAATATCTTAAAAACTTTACCACAAATTTTAAATAGAACAATATGAAAATCAACCATTGCGCTCAGATATTTTAGAATTTGTTCCTTTTTAAAATTCATCCATAATTTTGTCCTCAAAGAAATTTAAGAAATTATATTGAATATGTATCTTATCTTCAGGAAAAATTTGCCAAACACAAAAAGTATGTTGGACACAGTGCCCATGTGACTAATGTTAGATGGACGGCAAGTGACAGGAAGTTGATATGGACAGGAGGAGCTGACACTGCAGTGATGGTATGGAACTGTTCCTCTCCAGAAGATAAACATTTTGTACATGGAGAGAGTGATTGATGACACAGAATCAGAAGAAGGTAATCTATCATTAAGGATATTATCATATGATACATTTCTGGAATATCTATCATTAGGTATACTTGAAACAATAAGTTTTCAGAGCATGAAAAAAGTCAAACCATAGACTGAATATGTTTAATGAAACTCAAAATATTGTAAACATAAATCTGGAAAGGGGAAGCTAGCTTAGGTTATGTGTCAGAGAAAAAGCTACTAGTGTCCCAATACAGAAATTGATTTGGAAATATTTAATAGAGAAATCAACAATTTTCGATGAACTAATTCCATAAAGTACTATAGTATGAAATGATACAGCTACGGTTGTTATATAAGTATAGATTTAAGCTTATGATCTGTTTAAATCAAGGAGTTGGGAAAATACCATGAATGGTTGAATATTGAAAACGTGAAAATAAAATACTAAACTGGATTATTGAAATGTGAAAATAACACTATGGACTGAATATGAATTAGTGAAGATAACACTAGAAAAAAAAATTTAATGATATTTTATTTGATATTCTTTTATATATCTTTCTTCTTATTTTTCAACACAGGATATGATAGTGACGTAGAGAGAGAGAAGAATATGGACTATGGTAAAAAGATTTATGTCAACACAAATAAAGAAAGAGATAAAATTAAACCACAACTACAGGAAACTGTAGCTAAGTAAGTCCCAAATACTTTATTGGCATTAAACCACATCTACAGGAAACTGTAGCTAAGTAAGTTCAAATACTTTATTGGCATTAAACCACATCTACAGGAAACTGTAGCTAAGTAAGTCCCAAATACTTTATTGGCATTAAACCACATCTACAGGAAACTGTAGCTAAGTAAGTCCCAAATACTTTATTGGCATTAAACCACATCTACAGGAAACTGTAGCTAAGTAAGTCAAAATACTTTATTGGCATTAAACCACATCTACAGGAAACTAGCTAAGTAAGTCCCAAATACTTTATTGGCATTAAACCACATCTACAGGAAACTGTAGCTAAGTAAGTCCCAAATACTTTATTGGCATTAAACCACATCTACAGGAAACTGTAGCTTAGTAAGTCCCAAATACTTTATTGGCATTAAACCACATCTACAGGAAACTGTAGCTAAGTAAGTCCCAAATACTTTATTGGCATTAAACCACATCTACAGGAAACTGTAGCTTAGTAAGTCCCAAATACTTTATTGGCATTAAACCACATCTACAGGAAACTGTAGCTAAGTAAGTCCCAAATACTTTATTGGCATTAAACCACATCTACAGGAAACTGTAGCTAAGTAAGTCCCAAATACTTTATTGGCATTAAACCACATCTACAGGAAACTGTAGCTAAGTAAGTCCCAAATACTTTATTGGCATTAAACCACATCTACAGGAAACTGTAGCTTAGTAAGTCCCAAATACCTTTTGGCAACTTCAGGTATAGTGTAGTCATCTAGGTAACTGACTTATCTTTTCTCGTGCTTTGAATTAAAATCAAATGTAATAATGTTATAATGCCATAAATCAAATTGGCCATTCTTTTTGAGTTATAAGACTATATTTTATATTGTAGACCAAGTGTCAGTAGAAATGTCCCAGAACCTCGAAAAGTAAAGAGAGCAGAACCACCAACGTCTGGCTCAAAGAGAAAGAAAATAACACAAGTTACCGTAAGTTTTGGTAGAATTTGTCTTCCTAAAATTAGATCTATTTAAATATAGTTTGCATTCACCTAGAAGGACACCTAGAACTCCCATCTTTGTGAAGGTGCCTAAGGATAATTGTATGAAATTATTTTTAATGCACTCAAGTTTTTATACGACTGCAAAAATTAAAAATATTTTGGTCGTATATTGGTATCACCTCATCTGTGTCATCGTCTTCGTCGTCAGCGTCGTCTGAAGACAGATGATTTCCGGATAATAACTTTAGTATTAGAAAATAGAAATCAATAATATTTTAACACAAGGTTTATAACCACTAAAGGAAGTTTGGGATTGATTTTGGGGGTTTTGGTCCCAACAGTTTAGGAATTTGGGGCCAAAAAGGGGCACAAATAAGCATTTTTCTTGGTTTTCACACAATAACTTTAGTATAAGTAAATAGAAATCTATGAAATTTAAACACAAGGTTTATGACCACAAATGGAAGGTTGGGATTGATTTTGGGAGTTTTGGTCCCAACAGTTTAGGAATTAGGGACCAAAAGGGTCCAAAATTAAACTTTGTTTGATTTCATCAAAAATTGAATTTGGGGTTCTTTGATATGCCAAATCTAACAGTGTATTTAGATTCTTAATTTTTGGTCCTGTTTTCAAATTGGTCTACATTAAGGTCCAAAGGGTCCAAAATTAAACATAGTTTGATTTTAACAAGAATTGAATTCATAGGGTTCTTTGATATGCTGAATCTAAATATGTACTTAGATTTTTCATTATGGGCCCAGTTTTCAAGTACGTCCAAATCGGGGTCCAAAATTAAACTTTGTTTGATTTCAACAAAAATTTAATATATGGGGTTCTTTGATATGCTGAATCTAACCGTGTATTTAGATTTTTGATATTTGGGCCCTTTTATCAAATTGGTCCACATTGAGTTCTAAAGGGTCCAAAATTGAACTTTCATTGATTCCATCAAAAATTGAATTCTTGGGGTTCTTTGATATGCTGAATCTAACCATGTATTTAGATTTTGGATATTGGACCATAATAGGTAAATGTCAATTTGAATTTTTTAAGTTCTTAGACCACATTCATTCTGTGTCAGAAACCTATTCTGTGTCAACTATTTAATCACAATCCAAATTCAGAGCTGTATCAAGCTTGAATGTTGTGTCCATATTAGCCCCAACTGTTCAGGGTTCGACCTCTGCGGTCGTATCAAGCGGCGCCTTGCGGAGCATCTGGTTAGATATCACTTTTCTATCTTCGATTGAAAGTCTACTTTTGAAAATTCTAAAAAACAGGTGACTCATTCTGAGCAAATCAAATAAGTTAATAATTTCTATAAAATAAAAGGTACAGAATATTAGCTCGATTTAAAAATGTTTGAAAATTTCAAATTGATTGAAATTCTTAAAAGTAAAAATTAGCCGTTTCGTTAGATCTTCCAAACACTGTTAATTTAATAATTATTGCATGCATTTATTTATTATTAAGATTTTTGAAGAATAGCCAAAATGTGAGATTAATTATTGAGTTTTCTAATATATTTATATGTATCATATATCAAAGTGAATGTTCTTATTATTGAGAAACTCACTGAGTTGAATGAATAAACACCTGACATTATGTTTATGTTTGGTTCTTTGTTTTATAGGAAACAGTAATGACAGTATACAGACTATAAAGGAATACGAGAACAGTTCTTCCAAAAATCTAAATTATTCAAGTAAGTACAAAAAGGGCTTTTCAATTACATAATTGTAGAAGACACTATATGGTTTGCATCAGTAAGTTTAAGATTTATCAAGTAGGACAGAAAACATTCATATTTGCAGATACAGACATTTCCGGGTGCTGGATTTTCTCGCTGCATTGAAGACTCATTGGTGGCCCTTGGTTGTTGTCTACTCTTCCATCGGGTTGTTGTCTCTTTGACATATTCCCTATTTCTATTCTCAATTTTATTTTAGAATTCACATCCAGATTAAGAAATCCAAAAATATTTTATAAGTTCAGTTTTCTCTGGGCTCTTATGTATTTAAAATCACTTTGTTTTCTGTATATCCAACTTGAAAAAGATGTACATTTCATATGACAATGTCCAAGTCACAGATCAATGTAAATAAGATGATGATGTCACAATGATAATCAGCACCTTGTTTTTATTTCAGAGATGGTGTGTTTAAACCAAGTACAACAAATACACAAAACCTAAGTATGTCTGTGTCAGAGTTGTTCTGGAAAATGGTCAAGGAGACTGTCCAACAACAAGCTGATGCTTTTAAAGGTCAGTTATTACTGTATATATAAAAAAGAAGATGTGGTATGATTGCCAATGAGACAACTGTCCACAAGAGACCAAAATGACACAGAAATTAACAACTATAGGTCACCGTATAGTTCTTTGAATTTGAGGAAATTCAATTTCACAATTTTGTAATGCAGAATCTGAGGTTTTATGTTCATGTTTTCTTGTTAATCTCTCTGATTTTCCTTATACATGAAATTTACAGGAAGGGGATATTTTACAATTTTACCTTGATCATGAAATTAGTTTAAAAGACTGTCCTGAATATTTTGATTTACAGAATCAATCAATTTGCATCGTTCATATTACAATATATTTGCAGATTTTCATTTCTATTGTAAATTAATGAAGATAGATGTAGGGTATATATTACTAAGACAACCCAACAAAACACACAAAAAATTATCTTTTACATTTTATGTCATAATAAATTTGGTATAAGAGTATCACCTTTATCAGTGTTAGTTGTTTTAATTTGGTATAAGAGTATCACCTTTATCAGTGTTAGTTGTTTTAATTTGGTATAAGAGTATCACCTTTATCAGTGTTAGTTGTTTTAATTTGGTATAAGAGTATCACCTTTATCAGTGTTAGTTGTTTTAATTTTCAATGTGACAAACAATTCAAAAAAGGAAATCCATAATTTATATCAAAACAATTTAAGTAAGACATACCTCAACCAGTTACAACAACTGGATTACCAGATTAGTACTCAAAAACAACTATCTAAAAGACAAAGAGACAAAGTCACAAAGAACCTTTTGTTTGTTAGTTAAAAATGACTACTGTGAAGTGATACATTGATATGAAGTTTTATGTGTACTTTTAAAACTTTAAAAAAATAATTTAAGTGTGAAACCAGAAACCAAAAACCAAATGGTATAATGCTGATTGTGTATAAATTCCATTTATAAAGATTTCATGAGTATACTTTGAATTGCAGCTCAAAGATTTAATTTAGAAACAGAATGGAAGGATACAAGGTTACGAGAATTAGATAGGGTTAGTATCAGGGCTTCCAAAAAATATTTGAGCCAGCCAGACATTTTATATCTGATCCCGATTTTAATCCCTTAAGACTAAGTCACAAAAGGCAATTATGGTAATCAGATGACCATCCCAATTATTGACATTAGATTTTAAAAAAAACGATATTAAACTTTACTTTGATATGAATTTGATGTTTGACGTAAACTGTTAAATTGGTAGTGCATCATTTGAAGTGTGCACATCAGCGTGCTCATATCTGCTTTAGACTCTTTATTTGTGCAAAATGACGTCAAAAACTTTACTTTCGTTTTTAAAATCACATTTTCCTAATACCGGATGTTGACTTGACAATGGTAAAACATGGACCAGAAACAGATACGTATAATCCATGTACGTTTACAAAACACGACTGAGTGAAGAAGCTCTTTCCACGTTATTTCTTCAACAAAATACTTGAAATGAACGTTAGATGCAGATATCAACGATAATTTTAGCATTTTTGAAGAAATGTAGGATGCATAATTAAATTTCCCACCTGCACACATGTTCTTGTTCAGACAACATAGTTCTGATGATTTTTCATTTAAAACCTTCTTAAATTTTTCATCAAATAATGTTAATAAACGTATTTTCTTATAATTTTAATCTTTTAGATTAAATCAATTAAATACAAACCACTGAAATGTAAGAAAATAACTTTAATAGACCGATCAATTTATACGATGTCCGGTACTGAAAATAGTTTACGTCACCTGAGCAGGTAGATTTCAGCTGTCCAACAACTAACTAGCCTTGATTAAAATTAGAAAGTATTGAAGTAGGGGTTGTTTTGATAGTAATTAATCATCATGTCACTTTCATGACTGGAAATGTGTGGCTGTTAAAGGCAAAAGGTTGGGTCAAAAAGATTGTGAATTATGTTAAAATGACCATCTCTTAAGAAAGCCTTGTAAAAAAAGTAGATGACCATTTCATGCTTTGCCCAGCCGGACTTTTACCTGACATTATACAATTGTCCCGAATATATGACCTTTTGGGAAGCCTTGGTTAGTATTATTGTTTTTTTAAAAAGAAATACAGAATGAAATTGACATCAATTGCTGATTAATGTTATCTCATTTTATTACTTAGAGAAAAGTATATCAAGACAAAAAATGACATAACCACACAAAATAAAAAAAAGTTTTTGAATGAGTGAAGATGTAAAAATCATCAGATGCACTTTAGTTGCTGTAAACATGATTCTGTGGATGTTCTTGAAGTGAAAATGTACTAAATGTGGACTCTTATTTCCTTGTTGATAATTTTCCTATTTGAATAGTCAAACTTCTGTATCACTAGCTTGCCAACACTGAGGTTGTGAGTACGAATCCCATATGTGTCAGGTTTGCTTGGCTTTATTCTTAATTGAGTCAGATTGTCAGTTTTCCTACCAAAGATCTGTATTTCTTTCCAGAAAACCTGCCCTTGTCCACCAATAAAATCTGACTGCCACAAAATAGCAAAATTGTACTGAAATTGACATTAAACACCAATCAACCAGTCAATTATTCGAACAAACATCAGATGTCAAGTGAAACTAGATGTATTTATATTTTGTTGTACTGTAATATATTGCTACCTGTTTTTCATTACAGATGGAGCTATTTGAAAAAGCTAAAGGGAAAATTTTAGATGAAGTAATCAACTTAAGTCAAGTAACTGGAAAAGAATGGTAAATTATATATTCAGGTCTAATTCTTTCATTTTGAAGTTCTAAGGAGAAATCTTTGAACTATGAAACAAAAAATAATCATTGATTTTATCTACTGCAACATATAACCACTTATGGTTATGCAAGAAACTGCTAGAGAAAATGTATTGAACATGCAACTTGTTGTTATCCACATATAAAACTTGCATTTCATCAAGGATTTAATCATCACTATTAGAAATATTCAAAAACTGTCCATCATTCTTAGTCGCCACACAATTGTATTATAAAAAAGTTCACTAATGTACAAAGTTTTAATTCTTTACAAATTATATTATAGTAAGGTAAACGTGGTAATAGGCCCTTCACGGTTAGTTCTACCATATTAGATAGGGGGCAGATTTTCATAATGGAGGTAAAAATAGTATGAAAAATACGGGAAAACATCATTAAAACAGAGCAGTTGCTTGGAAACATGCATTGGATTTCCCGTACTATCATACTATTTCCACCTCTTTCAAAAAAAATCTACCCCCTATTCAATATGGCCGAACTAACCGTGAAGTGGCCTATTATTCCAAATATTTTATCAGACACAGGTATAATGATTGATTGTTTAGCTCTTACTGTAGATTCATTATTATTTGTTGGATACCAATTTTCATGGATTTCGTTGGTAAAGGTGGACCATGGAATGAAATGTTCAACCAATGACAAATTTTGTATAGGCTTGTAGGCAAACTTCGGCTAAACCATGAAATTAAAAATCCACAAACATGTAAGTTTTCCTTAATCCACGAAATTTGGTCCCCACATAAGTAAGTGAATCCACAGTATTGCATGACTACATGGGACGTAGTTGAGGGGCCTGATGGGTTATTTTCATTCTTCGTGATCGGCGCATTTTCGCTATCGTGATCCGTTTTTCTACAGATTTATACTCTTTTTATATTTTCATGATCCATGATCATGGAAATTTATTTTCTGTGAATCGTGATTGACAAAAAAATCAACTCGTGAATCGTGATGAGACCCCCCCATCAGGCCCCTCATAGTTAATATCATATAAACACAATACTTTTGCAAAATAAGTCCTATTTAATTTACTATATAATTAATATTGTTTTGTTTTTGCAGGGAGGATGCATTTTCTAAGAAGATTTGGGATAAGAATGCACCCTATATATTTGAGAATATTTATCTACCTGCTGCACAGGCACAAAACTTAGGGTAATACTGGCTTTTACTTAACTTCTTATCTACCACAACAGATGCTATAGTTCACTACTACACACAACTGATAAGTTTACTACTGCAGCTGATTTGTAGGTTAATTACCAGAGATATTTTTGCAGTGAGAGAATTCTACAGTGGAGATGTATGGTACTTTAATTAGAATTTGAATATCTCATTAATTATTTTATGTATATTAAAAATTAAAAATGTTATGAACTCACCAGTGTTTGTATTTTATTATAGTCTTTTTTTTCCCAATAAAGTCTATGTATAGTCCGAAAAATGTTCACTTATTTACAAATAGTACGCTTTCTGGATCGGAGAAAGAAATATCACTCCCCACACTTCTAACTTCACTTTCGTCAATATCTGACGCGGTAAAACCTTCAAATTCTCCCTCATCGTCATCCGAAATAAACATGTCTAAAATCTCGTCAGCCATCTTTTACTATTTTTCATTCATACATTCATATGCAAATCATGTGTTCTAAAATCGATTATTACTCATTAACCAAACGCCTTATATGGAAAACCAGGGTATCATGTTAAAGGTTATTCATTTCTTAAATCGATTTTTATTGGTTCTTTACAGGATTCCCCTTTACATTTGACCAATCGTCAGCAATGTAACAATGGTATATTTGACGGATATATACGTCACTACGATTGCGCATATCTTTGTTTACAGCGGACAATTCCGCTATCGCGAGTCTGCAGTAGTATTCTTGCAGCAGATTTATCCGTCAGTAAGGAGATAAGAGATAAATTTAGCGCGGATATATACGTCAGTGGTAGGGAAAGAGTTAAGGCTATTTAAATAAGCAACAATTAGTCCATTGCAACTATATAACAGATGGTAATAGCATTTAAAATGTATAAACTCTACACATAGATAATAGGAAACAGAATTGCACCTCATGTTTATTTGAATAATGGAATGATTGCATGGTATACATGTTGTCTGACAGAGTTCATTTGTCTTTGAGTGTTTACATAAATGATCATTGATAATTTTAAGTTTATGTGATACTTTTAGATAAACCTACATAAAACACTGTTTAAACATAAATTCAACAATGAAAATTAAAAGCTTGCAAGAAATGTCAGTGTGTGCACTCTTGGTTTTCAAGTTAATTTACATGTATAATCCATAGTATGTTAACAACACAGTATAAAGATTTTATTCCTTTTTCAGAGAATTAAATTCCATTAGCAAAATGGGTATCTAATGTACTTCCCAAGAAATGTTTTGAGGTAAATATTTGGTTTTATCTATGATGTTATTTGATTAATATTATCATTTTAGAGTAAGCCTGCTAATCATTTCAAAACAAATTTTAGAATATTCCAATTTACACGATGACAAATTGTTCAGTTGTCCTTACAAAAAAAAATTGTACAACATTAAAGGATAGATTGGTATTTTAAAGCTACTTTCAGCACTAATGTCATTTTTTTGGTCATCAGTTTTTATAGGTGGAGGATGCCGGAGGTTGAAGAGAACCCCAGACCTTCAGTAGGAAAACTGACAATTCTAGTCAATTAAGATTATAGTCAGGCTTTTGTGCAGGTGTCAAACTGATCAACTTAGTGTTGACAGGCTAGTGACACAGTACTAAGTGTTGACAGGCTAGTGACACAGTACTAAGTGTTGACAGGCTAGTGACACAGTACTAAGTGTTGACAGGCTAGTGACACAGTACTAAGTGTTGACAGGCTAGTGACACAGTACTAAGTGTTGACAAGCTAGTGACACAGTACTAAGTGTTGACAGGCTAGTGACACAGTACTTAGTGTTGACAGGCAAGTGACACAGTACTAAGTGTTAACAGGCTAGTGACACAGTACTATGTGTTGACAGGCTAGTGACACAGTACTATGACTACTTAGAAAACTTGGCGATCAAGGCCCCATTTAATAATAGAACATCAATACAAAAAAAATAATCAATTTGACAAAGTATAAGCCATTTTTTCGTGTCTCCATTGAATTAAGGAAAAATGTAAATAAAAAAAGAAATGTTAATTCTATATGTAAATGTTTTTTGTTTAATAAGGTTGGATGGGATACACTTTATGACGAGTTCCAGAGAATCGTTGAAGAAGACAAGAAGCATAAAGATCATGATGAAATATTTGACCAGTTGATTTTGATTTTTGATTTTTGGTGTTTTAACGCCACTTTAAGCAGCGCTTTTGGGCTATTCGTGGCGGCCAGTTTTTATTGGTGGAGGAAGCGGTGCCGGAGAAACCACCGACCTTCGATAGGAAAACTGACAATCCTAGTCAATTAAGATTGAGTCGAGTGCACCCATAGGCGGGTTGAACTCACAACCTCAGTGTTGACTGGCTAGTGATTACAGTAGTAACTACTTGACCACTCGCCACCGAGGCCCTTTGACCAGTTGAAGGCAGCTGTTGTAGCTAACAGTAAAGCAAAACATCAATGGGAGAGCAAAGCTGAGGATAGTTTGGTAAGTTTGTGGGAAATGATCAGAGGCAGATTTACGTAGGAGGGTGCTCATGCCTCCCCCTTTCCCCTGTGTTGGAAAAAATTGGTTGATTACCATTAAAAGGCTTGTATAGTCCGCGGTTTTATTCTCCAAAATTGAACATCAGCAGGGGTGCGGACTATAGAGTACAATAAGCAAGAAACAAGAGAAAAAATTCAAATTTCGCGAGGTGGTTTGTTTTTGTTCTGCCATCTTTGTTATTGATATTGTAGAGGGCACTCTTATCATTTTTCAAACTAATAAATTTACCTTATCTATATTCAATATCAAATTAATATTGATAAATTTAAAAATTAAACGCTTCATAACAAATTTCTTGTTTCTTTTCAATGCATTGCTTATAAAATAAACTGGTATCTGCTTGAATGAAACTGTACAAAAAAAGTAAAAAGCCAACCGTAAACCAGCTTGCGATGTGTAAATTACAAAATGTAATCGGTTATTATACGTTCCGTTTTCGTGTCTCATACTGACTAATATGTTATTTATTAGCTTAAAACCCTTTAAATATTAATGTGATAGATATATTTAATACTATTTTACATCAGGATGGAACTGTTTTACTTTCAAAGTCGTATTATATTGATATCTAGTATGTACGGATTTCAACTTTCACCATTTTCTCTTCTTTTACACGTGCTTGGCTATTTAAATAAGCAACAATTAGTCCATTGCAACTATATAACAGATGGTAATAGCATTTAAAATGTATAAACTCTACACATAGATAATAGGAAACAGAATTGCACCTCATGTTTATTTGAATAATGGAATGATTGCATGGTATACATGTTGTCTGACAGAGTTCATTTGTCTTTGAGTGTTTACATAAATGATCATTGATAATTTTAAGTTTATGTGATACTTTTAGATAAACCTACATAAAACACTGTTTAAACATAAATTCAACAATGAAAATTAAAAGCTTGCAAGAAATGTCAGTGTGCACTCTTGGTTTTCAAGTTAATTTACATGTATAATCCATAGTATGTTAACAACACAGTATAAAGATTTATTCCTTTTCAGAGAATTAAATTCCATTAGCAAAATGGGTATCTAATGTACTTCCCAAGAAATGTTTTGAGGTAAATATTTGGTTTTATCTATGATGTTATTTGATTAATATTATCATTTTAGAGTAAGCCTGCTAATCATTTCAAAACAAATTTTAGAATATTCCAATTTACACGATGACAAATTGTTCAGTTGTCCTTACAAAAAAAAATTGTACAACATTAAAGGATAGATTGGTATTTTAAAGCTACTTTCAGCACTAATGTCATTTTTTTGGTCATCAGTTTTATAGGTGGAGGATGCCGGAGGTTGAAGAGAACCCCAGACCTTCAGTAGGAAAACTGACAATTCTAGTCAATTAAGATTATAGTCAGGCTATTGTGCAGGTGTCAAACTGATCAACTTAGTGTTGACAGGCTAGTGACACAGTACTAAGTGTTGACAGGCTAGTGACACAGTACTAAGTGTTGACAGGCTAGTGACACAGTACTAAGTGTTGACAGGCTAGTGACACAGTACTAAGTGTTGACAGGCTAGTGACACAGTACTAAGTGTTGACAAGCTAGTGACACAGTACTAAGTGTTGACAGGCTAGTGACACAGTACTTAGTGTTGACAGGCAAGTGACACAGTACTAAGTGTTAACAGGCTAGTGACACAGTACTATGTGTTGACAGGCTAGTGACACAGTACTATGACTACTTAGAAAACTTGGCGATCAAGGCCCCATTTAATAATAGAACATCAATACAAAAAAAATAATCAATTTGACAAAGTATAAGCCATTTTTTCGTGTCTCCATTGAATTAAGGAAAAATGTAAATAAAAAAAGAAATGTTAATTCTATATGTAAATGTTTTTTGTTTAATAAGGTTGGATGGGATACACTTTATGACGAGTTCCAGAGAATCGTTGAAGAAGACAAGAAGCATAAAGATCATGATGAAATATTTGACCAGTTGATTTTGATTTTTGATTTTGGTGTTTTAACGCCACTTTAAGCAGCGCTTTTGGCTATTTCGGCGGCCAGTTTTTATTGGTGGAGGAAGCGGAGTGCCCGGAGAAACCACCGACCTTCGATAGGAAAACTGACAATCCTAGTCAATTAAGATTGAGTCGAGTGCACCCGCACGAGCGGGTTCGAACTCACAACCTCAGTGTTGACTGGCTAGTGATTACAGTAGTAACTACTTAGACCACTCGCCACCGAGGCCCTTTGACCAGTTGAAGGCAGCTGTTGTAGCTAACAGTAAAGCAAAACATCAATGGGAGAGCAAAGCTGAGGATAGTTTGGTAAGTTTGTGGGAAATGATCAGAGGCAGATTTACGTAGGAGGGTGCTCATGCCTCCCCCTTTCCCCTGTGTTGGAAAAAATTGGTTGATTACCATTAAAAGGCTTGTATAGTCCGTGGTTTTATTCTCCAAAATTGAACATCAGCAGGGGTGCGGACTATAGAGTACAATAAGCAAGAAACAAGAGAAAAATTCAAATTTCATGAGGTGGTTTGTTTTGTTCTGCCATCTTTGTTATTGATATTGTAGAGGGCACTCTTATCATTTTTCAAACTAATAAATTTACCTTATCTATATTCAATATCAAATTAATATTGATAAATTTAAAAATTAAACGCTTCATAACAAATTTCTTGTTTCTTTTCAATGCATTGCTTATAAAATAAACTGGTATCTGCTTGAATGAAACTGTACAAAAAAAGTAAAAAGCCAACCGTAAACCAGCTTGCGATGTGTAAATTACAAAATGTAATCGGTTATTATACGTTCCGTTTTCGTGTCTCATACTGACTAATATGTTATTTATTAGCTTAAAACCCTTTAAATATTAATGTGATAGATATATTTAATACTATTTTACATCAGGATGGAACTGTTTTACTTTCAAAGTCGTATTATATTGATATCTAGTATGTACGGATTTCAACTTTCACCATTTTTTCTCTTCTTTTACACGTGCTTTTCAAACTTCAGGTTTAAACATCAACAAGTTTCTTAATTGTTTTTTGTGTCATTTAAAATTATTTAAAAATAAAATTATTTTAACAATTGTGAAGGGTTTTAGAATCATTTACAAGCAGTTTTAGCTTCTGTTTGTTGATGGAAAATAGGTTTTTCAAAGAAAATATGGCATACGACCACACATGATTTGAAATTACTGGAGTTTCATTGAACCTTTTCTAACAGTTACAAAAAGTTTTTTTACCAAAAATTTTGTGGGGAGAAGGGGGTGCGGACTATGTACCAGTGCAAACTATACAAGCCAAAATACGGTATTTAGGGAATCACTGAAGCATGACTAAGCTGGCCCTCTCTTATGGCAGTCACTGTCCCACTTCTGAAAGCTTCTGGATCTGCCACTGTAGAAGGCAGTACTTATAAACACAGAGGGAAAACACTTTTTAAGCTAGCTGAGTAACTTGTTAGCTATATATATAGTGATATCTATAATCGTTCGTGCGAACGAAGAAAAGTTAACACTAAAAAAAGCAGGTCTCTGAACATGCATCCTCACTTGGAAAAAAAATATAAAAGGATAATGGATTAGTCATTTGAAGAAAATAAAAAAATAAAAATTTAGAAATTTTTATAATTCCTACAGATAATTCAAACTACATTTGAAATTTATTTCAGAGAGTTATGCAGAAAAATACATTCCCCTTGTCATGCTACCTGTGATGCTACAGTTTTTTAAGTAGCAAAATTGTTTTAAAAAAATGACATTGATAATATTTGGCTTAGCAGCAACAGAAAACTTAACGCCACTGGTAAAAAAAAATCTACTATCTACATCACTAAACATTCATTTCAAATAGCAATATACAATCACATGATGAAAAATATGTGTACTGATATACACAAATGGAGTTATATATGTAAAGATAAATATCTGACGAATTAATTAACTTGACCAACCAATAACACAATCTGTTTGCATCAGTTCCTTTAAGTTTGTATCTTCAGAACTTTACTCTTCAATATAAAACATGGTGTTTTTTTTAACAAATGAGAATGTTCTTTGTCGGTATACGTCTTATAATGAATTATTCAGAATAAATATTTCATAATCTTTTCTGATATTTTCAGCTGAAAGTAAATTAAAAGAGTTGACAGGACCAAGCATAAGTGAACAATGGTTAAGTTGGCAGAAACAGAACAGAACAACATAAACAAAGAGATCAAGCTAAGGCTGAACTGGATAAAATTCTTAGTAGAGAACTTGTAAGTTGATATGATGGGCAGACATTCATAGACCAAAAAAACTTAACTCAAGGAATCCTTATTACAAAACATGAAAGTTATATTTAGAATCAAAACCACTAATGATTTACTATGACACAAGTAACATGCAGAAAATTTTAAACAAACAATGAATTATGACCTAAAGAGAGTTGCTACCGTGCAACTAAAGCAAGGGGGAAGGTAGAAAACAAATACACTGGATTCCACACTACACAGACACACATGATTAGAGTTGATTCTTAGTTTAGAACATGTGATTTATTAAGGAGAAAACAAGCACACTTTCAACAAAGCTTTTCCATGTCATATGACAATTCTGTCCTTTTCCTAGAAGCCTGGCACCCCTGATAAAGAAGCACTAAATGTCTAGTGATCGATGTATAAGCTTTTTTTTATTTTTATACCCCATTTATGGGCATTATGTTTTCTGGTCTGTGCGTCCTTTCATCTGTTTGTCGGTTCATCCATCCGTCCATTTGTCCCACTTCAGGTTAAAGTATTTGGTCTCAGGTTAAAGTCTTTGGTCAAGGTAGTTTTTAATGAAGTTGAAGTCCTATCAACTTGAAACTTAGTACACATGTTCCTTATGATATGATCTTTCTAATTTTAATGCCAAATTAGAGTTTTAACATAGAAAATGAAAGTGCGATTGGGGCATCCATATACTATGGACACATTCTTCTTTTCTATTATTTATAAACAAATATGCCTTTATTACAGAGTCACAAGTCAGTACTTGCAGCAGATGAACTCACAACAGTCAAAAAAAACTTGCACTCACAAGGTGTAGAAGTTGACCAGGAATTTGTAAGTATACTCATATTTGAATAGTACCATAGCTTTGTTGTTTCATGCAAGTTTTCATTATATTCTTGTAAAGAGTCAAACTATAAAGATTTACCTATGAACTTTTCTATTCATCTAATATCAATTAATACCAGTCAGGCATGAGTCTCTACTTTATCTAAGATAAAGGAGCTCGAGGGAGGCTTTATTTGTCTTTAATTTTTTATTGAAATTTTCACTTTTGAAGTACGGTACTATAGATATCTCATTATGTCCTTTGAATTAATACCTCAATAAAAAAACAAGTACATTTTTGAAGTTATGATGTCACATATGACTTTAGAGAACCCTTTTTTTCTTAATGTTTAATTGACATAAGCAGGTAGGTTAAGGAACTTTGAAACGTAAATTAAATAAGTAGGAAAATTTGAATTATCAAGAATAAAATTGTTTAAACCAAAATTCAGGAATCTTAGTTGTTGAATTTATATATTTGTGTAGTAAGGATTCAGTAAACCGTTATTTTGGTCATTATCGCCTAGGTCACGTGACTTCTACAGGGGTAAAATGCCTCAACCAAATTGGCAAAAATTGGGTTACTATTAACACTGAATAAAAATCAACAAACTTTTTTTTAAACGGATCCTTTCCCGTTAATTAAAAGTTATGCACCATTTTCCAGAAGTGAACATATTAAATAAAAATAATATTTTTAGATTACCTGGCAGCATATAATATTAAATTTGTACACAGTTTTGTTCCTATTTTGATTACAGTTTCATATTCAATAACCACACAGCCTTTTTCTATTAGTTTATATCTATAGCTTTCTATTTCAGTTGATTTTTTTTAGAAATATGGTCTCTGGTAACCCGCTTTTTCTGAATTAAGAATTGGTAACATGGTTTCGATAAATTGTTTATGTTATTCAAGCGCACTGAAGACTCAAACAATCATCAAAGAACTACAACTCTGTTGTCACAGTTGACGATGCAGGAGTATTGACATTATTAAACCTCAACAGAAATTGGTCTTATTGACAATATCTGTTGAAATCGTTTGACCTTTGTAGTAACCTACGATAGTAAAACAAGTTGTCTGTGTTTGATGCCCCTCCTTAGGCTTCAATTGGATGTAGAATGTTGAATTTTCCCCTAAAAAGGACTGACAACATATGTGCAGTTCCACCTTCAGCATAAATATAAATGATTTGTACTACCAATGTCTATGCAAACTTGGTCGCTTAAACTTTGAAGAGTAGTCTTATGGTGTATATGTTGGTTATCTGAATTCTATATACATAGATATAAGAAGATGTGGTATGAGTGCCAATGAGACAACTCTCCATCCAAGTCAAAATTTATAAAAGTAAACCATTATATGTATATATGTTATGTTTTGTCCTTGGTTCTTTTTATCAACCATTTACTTTCGTCCAGCCCCAGGTGATTTATATTCATATCAGACTATTTATTTTGTGTATAGCAAGATCTTGCTATATAAATCACTGATCTCTTACTATATAAATCCTTTATCTCTAACTATAAATTCCTTTATTAAATATGGGTTTGCAAATTTATGCTAATGGTATGCATTTAAAATTGTATCACAGAAGAATAAAAGAAAACAAGCAGTTCTGACATATTCAGTTGCAGAATGTTTGGAAATGAGTATGGCAAGTTCAATCAGAAGTCTTGAAAAGTATAGAGAACCACTTTATTTTAAATGGAAGAAAATTTGGTATGCAGGGTGGGGAAAATGGAATGTTTCCTTTCATCTGTTGCTACACAGACAAATTTAAATTTTTTTCTGGGGTTGCTGTGTGAAAAATTAATTTTTTCCTTCATTGTGTGTTTTTCCAGTTCTTACCAGGCAAGGAGATTCATTTTCAAAATTGATGTCCCAGTCAGTACTCGCATACATTTCATCTATATCATGTATATTGTGTTATCAAGCATTGCATTTCATTTTGTGACAAAAATAATGAATTTGTGTTGTTGTGTTACAGTATTAAAGGGACCATTTGTTCAGTGGCTTCCTTTAATTTGGTTCATGTCTGTCATATCTGTTTTGTTACATTAGGCTGTTAAGTTTCTCAATTGATTTTTTTTTTTATGTCTAAGCCATTTTTAGCCCACTATACAGTATGGATTTTCTCCTTGTCAAAGGTGGTAGTTGCCTATAGTATAATTGCTAAATTCTACTTCATTTGTACTTTGGTAATGTTGGTGGATAGTTGTCTCAATGGCGATCATACTACATCTCCTAATTTTGATATAAAAACAGACAAATGGCATTAAAGTCTTAGTGTGACCATTTATTGCTTACAGATTTCTTGTTGACCCCTCTTTCAAAAAAATCTGGGTTATCTGCTCTTCGGTTGGGTTGTCTCTTTGACGTGCATATTCCCCAATTTTGATACCAATTTTACAAACAAAAAAATCTTTATTAATTTATTGTGACTTCAAATAATTCTGCATTAATGTGTATGTTTCAGTTATAAGAATGCGAGTTCTTATTATTGCAATACTAACCTAGTCACATTACATGTATTATATATAAAGATTGAGTGGTTTGCAAAAAGGCAATATGTGTAATGGAACTTTATGGAAGAAAAATATATAAGCATAGACAATGATAGAAGTCTTATCTGTGTCTAATTTTGATAATTGAAATGGCAATACTTTATGATTACATGTATCTGTAAATTTAACACGGCAGAAAGTATGTTTTCTGTCCAAATACAATCTAATGGAACATACGTGTACAAGTTCAACTTTTCCTGGGATTCATGTTTAATACCAAATTGTTGCTTTTATGTTTAACTTCTTTAAATATTTCTTTTACCATAACTGATGTCCTTTTGCATGTTTTGTGTGTTTGAAATCAATTTTGATTGAGCTATTGATATATTTATTTTATTTTTCTGCATTGTCCATGGAATTTGAACTTTTCAATTGCTGGTATTCATTGATATCTATACTTAAGCTAGTCACCAGGGTTTTAATAAATTATCTCTCATGTTGACTGACACTTTTCACCTTATACATTTTTTGTAGTAGATTCTTTTAAATATATTACAAGAGTATAAAAAATCCTAAATTTAGCTGGTGAAGGTACATGAAACTTTCCGTAACATGGGAATTAAAAGTACGGGGTACCGCCTCCTATTGAACAACCTGAATCTCAAACTTTTAACCTGGATCCACCACTGCATGTTTCATTTGTCATTATTTACACAATTTTCTAAGGATTTCTCAGTGTTGAACTTTTTTTCTGGTTTCTTTTTATTGAATTTTGTACTGTAACACCCTCAATTGTTAAAGGCAGTACAATTTACAAGACGAGCATTTAAGCTAAATGGCTATGTTGTATGAATTTTGCTCATAGTTGTAGGCCTTACACTGACCTTTAGTTGTTGACTTCTACGTCATTTAGTTGCTTGTCCATGTTGCAAAAAGTTGACTCATTTATAGCAATGAAAACACATTTTCTTATTTTTATATGTACCCATACATGTACATGATATTTAATGCTCTTTCTTAATCATGTTAATGTCACTCAGTAAAACTCTCAAAAACATGTTTACTATGTATAATTTTATATGCCAGTCTCTTAAGCTAAACTGATGTTGTTCTTTTTTGGTTGCTGTCTGTCATTATTTGTTAATTTGTGTATTTAATGTAGCATAACTCAGGTAAATGCACATTGATGATAAGAGTTTTACTCATTGTTGAAAGCTGTACAGTGACCTATAAATAATTGTGATGAAAGACCCAATGACTTTCATAAAAATCTGAAATCGATCTGACCTAATTACTCAGGAAATTGTAAATACAGTGCATAAAAAAGAAATGTTTAATCAAATTAATGTTTTGATACACACTTTTGACAAAAAATTAATGGATGAAGTTACTTATTTTATTAGCTCAAGGTAATGTAGATACTGCTGTTCTTATGTAAATTTTACAGATATCTATAACTTTTAGCCCTTTTATGTTGGTCTTCTGTTTGTAATAAATTGCACATGTAATTTTTCCACTATACATGTACAATGTAGAGTTATGTGCACAAATTCTTTTTTGATCAACTCAAACTTGTTTAGATTAATCTCTTTTTAACCATTTTTAACATGCTGTTTGACATCACCATGATCACACTCTGGAATGTCTGGTTGGAAAGTTAACTTTATTCCATTTCAAAAAGTTATGTTGCCCTGAACACATTGTTTTCCATGTTTTCTGGATGACATTGAAAAAGAAGTATTTTGACACAAAGCTTGTGGATTACCAACTGTTCATACATTCTGCAGTCACTTATTGCAATGTACATGTAAGGCTTATCTTTGTTCTCATCATTGTCATCTTGAACCTGTAATAATAAAAAAGAAACAATTTACAATTGTGTACACAAAAAAAAGAACCCATCCAGTAAGCAGTATTACAGATACAAATATTTTTCATATATAACATTATGATTTATAATGTATTCCAAGTATACATGCAATAATTCTGTGAAACAATGGTGTGTTAAAAACTTAACGCACCATTAACATTTTTGTAAAACAGTCCTTAAAAAACTAACTATCAATATAACAAGTATTTGCAAAAAAAAAATACTGTTTGTTAATTTAATTTTCTTCAGGCCAAAACAAATTAAAATTAAATGTTTGATTCCAGCCTCCATGTTGAAACAAAAAGGTTCAGGTAGGTAATTCAACCTTTTTGGTATCTATATATAGGCAGATCCAGAACTTTACATAAGGGGGGGGTGCTGCTGACTGACCCCCACCCCCTTGATCCGCCTATGAGGACTATGGGTAATCTCATTGTTCGTACACCAAAATGAAAATAACGCCACATCATTGGATGGATTTCCAATATTTAGTACGTGTTAAGCCGATCACAACTTTTTGGTGAACGCTTTTGAAAATTTTACCCAGAATGCATTAGATTCCGGAACGACAAATTTATTTTATGTCTTATTTTTTTTAAATGATTATATAGGTACATTTCAGAACAGTGAATATTCTAACTTCCAAACCTATACCAAATTAGCATTAAACACCAGTGTTCACGATTCCCAGGGTCTCAGTGTCATGTGATGCTTAATTTCTTGAATTTGATGCTATCTCAGTGGCTGATCCAAAAATTTTCATAAGTTCAATGGGGCCCACTGCACTGACTGCCTAAGAAGGGGCCCGATCCAGTCATGATTCAGGTATTTCTTATATATATAAACAACCGAATTTTCCCCAGAAAAGGTGGGCCCAGGACCCCCCCCCCTTCCTCCACACCCCACCCCCATTGAATCCGCCTCTGTATCTGAATTAGTTTTTATATAGATAATGTTATGAATGTGATGCTATAATTTTTATGGCCCTGCAACAAAGTTGTCGGGGCCATATAGTTTTACCCTTGTCTGTCATTCCGTCATTCTGTCATTCCATCATTCCGTCATACTGTCATTCCGTCATTCCGTCATTCCGCAACAAACCATTATACGGCATTTTTTTCTAAACGCCTTCAGATATTGGGCTGATTTTTGGTATGTGAGTTAACCATGATGAGTTACAGATCAAGTTTAAGTTTCGTTCTGCTCCGCTAATTTTTGCCGAAATTAAGGGTTTAGAACTTTGAAAATTGTTGAAAATCACAGTTATACAGACTTTTTTTTTATACGCCTTCAGATTTTGTGCTGATTTTTGATATGTGAGACTACCATGATGAGTTACAGATCAAATTTATGTTTCATTCCACTATGCTGATTTTCATGTCGTTTCAACACATCTTGTTAGATCTGCAGTACATCCACTTCCTGTTTGCTGATAGTTTGAAATTTAATTACTCATTGATCAAGGAAATTTTTCATCAGACTAGTATTGGTCTTGAGAGCTTGATACTATCCATGCATGCTTGTGTCCACATGTGTTATTGAAATTGCAGATTTTTCAACTTTTTGAGACGGGGCCATTGACTTGTGTCGTTCCAACACATCTAGTTATAATAATATTTCTATATTGAATTTGTCATATATATAAGTAAAATAATACTCATGACAGGGTGACATAATACAAAAAACTTAACAAGATGATATTTCTAATTTCCCAGTTTACCAAGATGCAAAATAAAGTGTCTTGGTAGAACACTGTGACCTATAGATGTTAACTTCTACTTCTTTTGGATCTGTTCATGCTGTGAATTGTTGGCAATCATTATATGTTTTCCAGTTTTGATATTACTTATTTTATATTATTTTATAAGAGAGGAAAACTAGATACAAATGTAAATCTTTTTTATTTGGTACTTCTTAATGTCTGATTCCGTAACATATATCATAAAGACTGTTATATAAACAGAATGAACTTTATTCTGGTAGTACAACATGGAAAGAACTTTGGTAGCTGACATTTGTACAATTCAATATACAATTACAATATACAGATATACAAAGTAGCATACAGAATAAAATAAGGGTATAATATATTTGAACTTTATTCTAGTAGTACAACATGTCGAACAGAAAGAACTTCAGTAGCTGTCTCATGATATATGATTATGTACACAAACAATGTACAATGTACACCCTACATCTTTTTATTTATATACATATTAAAAGTCAGGAGCCTGTTATTCAGTGGTTGTCGTTTGTTTATGTGTTACATATTTGTTTTTCGTTCATTTTTTGTACATAAATAAGGCCGTTAGTTTTCTTGTTTGAATTGTTTTACATTGTCATTTCTGGGCCCTTAATAGCTGACTATGCGATATGGGCTTTGCTCATTGTTGAAGGCCGTATGGGGACCTATAGTTGTTAATTGCTGTGTCATTTTGGTCTCTTATGGAGAGTTGTCTCATTAGCAATCATACCACAGATGTACAAAGTAGCATACACAATAAAATAAGGGTATGTATATTTGTATATATAAGATTTACACTTGGGCACAGGACCAATAGCCAGGTTTTTAAAAACTTCTTTTAGGTCTCTCAGAATTTCTATTTAGTAAGTACTACATTTTTTGTACACTACAGACAAAAAGGTATACATACTATGCAAAATTTAAAATTTCAAGTCTTTCTGTGAATAAAAATCTAGAATTTTTGTTGTTTTGGCATGTCTAAAAACTGACCTTGCATGAATTGCAGCTTTGAAATTGAGGGAAAGTGTAGTTTGTTCATGTAATTGCTAACTTAAAAACATCTGGCAGTGTCTTGCCTACACACTGTCTGCGAAGTTATAAACTCTGTGATAATAAAGGTTGTCAATACAGTTTATATTGATAATATTGAGGTGGGGTCTTTGTTGAAAATTTAGTCTTGTGTCTTTTTCTTCTACAGTTGCCTTCAGATTCATTTTAGACCAGCAACTTAATGTTATCAGAATTGCCAATCTCATGTTCTGATATCACTGTCTCTCAAAAGAAATTATATCCATGATTCATGAATTCAAACAGATTGAATGTCAACTGGCCAACCATGGAATAGGCTAGAGCACATTAAGTTTTTTTTTATATCAAAAAGTGTAACTTTAGCATAACAAATTTCCTGGACAACTCATGGGTATTCTAAAACTTCGCCTAAATTGCACATAAACACTGTGGACCATCAATGGACTTGCATTTAAGATAGTTCAGGCATATTTAACATACTAAATAACAAAATATTAATTTTCCTGACCACTGCGTCCGGAAGTAGTCAAGAAGACATTATTATTTTTTCAGGGGTTGAGAGGATACACGTAATCGTTACAAATTTTAACTTCACGGTTCTTAAGTAAGCAATGATGTTATACAATTGTTTGTTTTTGTTTTCACCTTTCATAGGGCTTTATTTCTAATCTTATTTCTGTGTACACAATTCTAAATCTACATAGTTCACCTTTATCAATAGTTTGGCAAAATATTTAGATGTTGATTTAAATCACATTTTAACCTTGAAGAATATGTTAAAACCTTTTCTTTTAAATAAGCTCAAGTTAAAGTACAATAAAATATGGAAAAATGATATATTTGATGATAGAGTAAATCAGCAACATGGAAATAAATTGAGAACATACAGATTATTTAAAAGTATATTTACAGGAACATTTGAGAGTTATCTTTTATGTGAAAATTTTAATCAAAGACAACTTTTAACAAAATTCAGAATTAGTGCTCATAAATTAGAAATAGAATTTGGATGCTATAAGGGGCTTCAGAGAGAATATGTCTATTATGTAAAAGAGATATAGAGGATGAAATACATTTTTTATTACAGTGCCCAATTTTAGAAAACAAAAGAAAAGATATAATTTCAGAACTTGAAAAAAAAAATATGTCAACAAAAAAACCTTGATTTAAAGTCAAAATTTATTTGGTTTATGTCATGTGAAGATAAATATGTTCTTAAAAAATACATGATCTAATTTTTATTTAGAATGTGAGAAAAAACTTTACTGACTCCAGACCTCTCTGGTTGTAATTAGATGTCAAATTCTTTAAAATTATTAAAATGTATGTTATTTTTATTAGATATAAATTATTCAGTCTATAATAACAAAGAAGACTGGGTTGTGCATACATATCCAAAATTAGGTCACAGACATTGGACATTATATATTCAATTCAATATTTTATTATATATTATATATTATGATAGTCTTAACATATCATAACAAATGTTTTTGGTTTTTTTTTTTGGTTTTTTTTTTTTCACAACTGTAATCAACAAAATCAATGCTAATCATATGAATTTTATTTGTAATTGTAATTTGTATTAATTATGCTGCTCTTTATGGGCGTCTTGATTGACAAATAAAACTATTCTTATTCTTATTCTTATTCTTATAAGAAATCCGTTTGGACGATTCCATATACCATTATGTTTTAGGGTATTTTACCTTCAGTGTCGAGTTGATGTATAGTATTAAGGCTTATCTGCGAGAAATAAATCATTTTTCTGGTAGATTAACTAAATTAAAAACCAATTCAAATATATTTAAAATATATATTTTATTTAACTGAGTAAATTGATCGGAATGTGAATGATAGACCTAAAATTCTTTTTGGTCTATCGATCCCAGTTATGACATTTGCGCGGGAATTTCTTCCATTGATATCGCAATATAATTTACTTTGGATTATTGTTATCTTTAGATGTAATGTGATAGGATTTAATGTGATATTATTTGTCTCTACTTCTATAGTACATAGTTTGACATCAGGTTTGTACACATGAAGTCTCTAGTCTACTCAGATCTGAAGTATACATGTACTCATTCTCAATTTAATTCTGCATATCCCGGGTACCATGATTACCCGAGGATTACAAGAACAAATTTTATATCCGAAGGACAAATTGATTTGTCCCAAAAACATGATTTTACATGGTGTTCTACTCCTTCCATATGTCACTGCTGAATCGCTCCGTAATTCTTGTATCACTGCTTTTAGACGCATTATAAGCAACGTCATAACTCGTGTCATAATGTCTGAGGAAATGTAATCAGCGAGTCACAATATTTGAGGAGTAGTTATCAAGCTTGCTTTTGTCTAGCGTAAAACTGTCTTAGGGCTAGGACAAGTTAGGGAGGTTATAAAGCTTGTAATATAACGATTAACAGATTATAATCGGGTTTTCTTAGTATACACTTTATCGCTATTCCCGGCTGACCTGAGAATCTGTCCGGCTTGAACTATTGACGTCATACAACAATCACGTTTCCATTCATGCCATTGTGGCGTCAGATATTTTGTATTATGACGTCAACATTTTACTGGAACCTATGTGATGTCCAGTAATGGCGTAAAATAGCGATAAGGTGTATAGATACCTTAAAATATCACACACTGTTACTGAGGACACAATTTTATTCATTTTACTTAGTTCATTAGCTGTGCTCACTCACCAAAAAGGTTTATTGCGGCTCACTGGCTAATATTTTACCATATCGATGTGTAGAAAAGCTGATACTCTATACATATGTGTGAGGAGTCATTATCAAGCTTGCTTTCGTCTAGGGTAAAAACTGTTTTGCCAAGTTAGAGAGGTGAAAAAGCCAGTAATTGAACGATAAACAGATAATCAGGTTTTCTTTATATATATACCTTGATATTTTATCGTGTGTTTTTCTATGTTGTGATGTTATACTATTGTTTCAGAAAAAGGGAAAAGGTTTGGTACCATTAAAACGTTTAATCCCGCTGCAAATGTTTGCACCTGTCCTAAGTCAGGAATCTGATGTACAGTAGTTGTCGTTTGTTTATGTAATTTATGTGTTTCTCGTTTGTTATATAGACTAGACCATTGGTTTTCCCGTTTGAATGGTTTTACACTAGTAATTTTGGGGCCCTTTATAGCTTGTTGTTCGGTGTGAGCCAAGGCTCCGTGTTGAAGGCCGTACATTGACCTATAATGGTTTACTTTTATAAATTATTTGGATGGAGAGTTGTCTCATTGGCACTCACACCACATCTTCCTATATCTACTTAAAATATCACCCACTGAGGACACAATTTGATTCATTTTAGCTCATTAGCTGCGCTCATTCGCTAAAGAGGTTCATTGCGGCTCACTGGCTAATATTTGACGATATCAATGTGTTGAAAAGCTGATAATTTTTTTTTATTGGGTGGGGGGTGGATGTTCCAAACCTGTTTATTAATGGAATTGTGAATCAGGCCATTACTCCTCAATTGTATTGATGCATACTTTTCATGTCGGGACAGTTTTCCTCATTTTTGAAGGCTGTATGGTTGCCTATAATTGCTATGTCATCTAAACCTCTGTGGATAGTTGACTCATCATGCTCATTGGCAATCATATTACATGTTTATATTACACATTGTAATTTTTATATGTATCCATCCTTTAGAAAAGTTCTTTTGAATGTAACGAATCCCCTCCAGATCCCCTTTTATAAGTTAAAAAGGCTGCATCTTCTTATCTTCTTTAGAACTTTGTTGTTTTTGTGTGTGTGGGGGGGGGAGGGGGTCCCAACCTGTTGTTTATAAGTTGTAAATCAGGCCATTACTTTTCTCAATTTAATTGTTGCATATTTAACATGTCTGGACTGTTTTTTTCTCATTTTTGAAGGCTGTATAGTTGCCTAAATTTACTTTGTTATTTGAACCTCTGTGGATAGTTGTCTCATTGGCAATCATATAACATATACTGATTTTTATATGGATTGCAGACCTGAAAAAGATGTTCAAAGTTGAATATGCTGCAAACTTCAAACAGCCTACTACAACTTATTTACCATGAAACTGTTGATCAGAATTATATACATGTATAATTGATTTCATCCCAGTCCTCATGTACATGTACCACTATAGCTATCAATCAGCTGCTATCAAATCAACAGAACAAATGCAAATAGTTTTGATGTCATGAAAGTTTTGTTTTTTTTAATAAATCTTGAATCTTTATATCAATATATTAACTGTATCCCAATATGAAATGTTTGGCTCTTTTACAGCAGAATATACAGTATGGGGTTTTCTCATTTTTATGGGCCTGTTTACAGGATGTTTAATGGTATACCGTTGTCGGCTTGTCTGTCTGTCCGTTGTCAACATGTCAGACAATAACTTAAAAACGCTTTAATAAAATTGCATAAAACTTTGGTGAATTGTTTATATCTATCGACGTGAGCTCCCTTCCTTTTTTTTTTTATTAATTTTGGATTTTACGTTTCCGAGTTTATTCCTAAAAAAAGGGAGGATTTTCCAGTTTTCGGACTATAACTCAAAAAACATGAAACATTGGTGAATTGTTTATATCTAGTGATGTAAGCTGCTGCCTTTAGAATTTTATAAATTTTGCAATTCCAAGTTATAGGGTTTTATATATTAAAAAGGGGGAATTTTCAAGTTTCTGATAATGTTATCAACAATTCTCATTAAACTTTGGTGAATTGTTTATATCTATTGATGTAAACTCCCTGTTTGATTTTCATAAATTTCTAATACATGTAATATGACTTTGAGAAGTAATTGAACTTTATTCTTTGTAAATGTGACGAGCCTATCATGCGCTCATGGTGCAGATGTTTATTGAAGGTGGAATGCATATGGATGCCTATAATTTCTTACATCCATTTTATTTGAATTTTAAGGCATAATTATTATTTATATAAACAAATCCCACACTGATATATAACATGAACAATAATCAGACATCAACCCACGCCAACCTGGATGTAACTGAAAAACATCTAGAGGTCAATATATACAGTCTCAAACAAAAGACAAAATAAGGAAAAATATAGCAAATTTTTTAGAAGAATTATTATGAAATGTATTAGCAATATTTAGAATATATCGTTTAAAATTTTGGTTCCACCTAACATTTTAGAAAACTGGGATTTCATTGCATCTAGTCTATCAGAGGGATATTTTATCAGTTGTAGATATGGAATCTTATTTTATCTTGAAGTCAGATTTGAACATCGACTTGAGAAATGAAGGTGGAGTAAAGACCAAATGTCAGTTTTAATCTTATATATGTATGTCAATTTTACTCTTATATATGTATACATATATTATTGATTCAGTAGTGATGGTAAATAGACACTCACAAGTCTAAGATAAAATTTTATAGTTTTGAATTTTTCTTCGTCAGTTAACTAAAATTAGGTGGAGATATGTTCTTATTTCCAACAGAGGGGTACTCAACCTATATCAATTTGTGCATGAAGCGATTGATAGTTGCTAGATACGGAATGCTTTTACCACAAATTTGTGAAAGTTTTAACCGATGTATATACTTAAAATACAATGATGAAATTCATGTCTTTTTCAGGACTTCTGATCCAACCATGTAGTATGGCATGTTATTGAGATATGGTTTTGGTCGATGGATGTTCATGAAGGACCTGTAGTACAAAGTATATCACTGGATTGAGCTCTTTGTCTAAGTGTGTTATGAAAGTGCTTTGCTTTGAGCTCAGTTCATTGTTATGCAATTCATTCATTGTGAAATAAAGATTTGACAGACAACTCTCATGTACAAGAAATTATCAAAGTAGTATCCATTCTACGTACAATGTAAGTAATAGGAAGATAATAGCATTTTATTTAGATTTGAATCAAATTTAAAAAAAAACACAAATTTACAAAACAATACTACTCTTGCTACTAGCAATATGATGCTAGATTGTTATGTTACACTTTATTTTTATACATCTGTACTGCCTTCATGAAGACTTAGTCCCGAGTGTAAATGGTCATTCAGTATGTTAATAAACAGCTGCGCCATGAGCGCATGATACGCCCTTGTCTTGTGTGAGAAGTTTTATGCAATAATCAAATAGTTTCTGAGATACAGCGCGACATGTGAAAAAAAACACTTTTTTTACAAAAAACTCAATAACTCTAAAATAAAATGTTGAATCATCACCAAAAAATATACAGATCTTTAGATTAATATAACTAAGAAGTGTGTAAAGTTTTAAGCAATAGTCATTAATGGTTTTTAAAATACAATGCAACATGTGAAAACCACCCTCTTTTTTACAAAAAACTCAATAACTCCAAAAAAAAATTTTGAATCATCACCAAAAAGTATACAGATCTTTAGATTAGTATAACTAAGAAGTGTGTAAAGTTTTAAGCAATAATCATAAATCGTTTATGAGATATGGCGTGACATGTGAAAACCCACCCTTCTTTTTTACAAAAAACTCAATAATTCTAAAATAAAATTTTGAATCATCACCAAAAAGTATACAGATCTTTGGATTAATATAATTAAGAAGTGTGTGAAGTTTAAAGCAATAATCAGAAATCGTTTTTGAGATACAGCGTGACATGTGAAAAATACACACCCCTGTTTTAGTTATAAAGTCCCGTAACTCAAAAAGTTTAAATCCTATTTTCACCAAAAAGTATACAGATCGTTTAACCATCATAAGAAACAACTATGTAAAGTTTCATGAAATTTGGATAAGTGGTACTCAAGTTACGGTGCGACATGTGGATGCGGACAGACAGACAGACAGACGGATAGACGGACATTTGTATACCATAATACGTCCTGTCAAAATTTTGACGACGTATAAAAAAAGACCAAAATTTATAAGGCCTATATCTGGCCTAATTGAATTCTAAAACTATATTTCATTGTACATGTTCAACATTTATCATTCATTTGTTTATTTCTTAATTTGTGTGAATTAACAGCAATTATTAATTACTACAATACAATTTCATACCACAACAAAACTGCCTTACTGTATTGGTATTACTTATATTTGTTTCCATACAACAAAATAAATTGAAATGAGAATATTTTTGCAATACCTTTTTCATATTGAATACTATAACTTTTCAGATCTTTAGACATATTAAGTAGATGTTCATATCCACTCGAAATTTTATCAGATGACTTCTGTAGCAGTTATGAGTCTTTGAAGCATGCTCACAAAGGTTCTTTTGATGATATCATGTTCATTCTGGCCAAATTTTTTTTTTGCTTTGACCTGCTTCGGAGGGAATATTTTCAAATAATTACTAAAAAATAACACAGAAGTTTACTTTCTAGCTCATCTAGCCCCAAGCATCATGTCACGCATTTTCATTACTAATGTCTTTTAATCTGAGTAATTACTAAAAACCATTAAATGTCTTCTAATCTGAGAAACAATTTCGACATTTAAACAAAATCTTTTACTTATGATAATGATGATCCACCACAAAGTAATATTATTAGAACCATACAAATAGTAAGGAAATACATGTTCTCAAATACCATCTCCCATTATAAAAAAATCACATCATGAAAAAATGAATCTGTTATGTATTCCTCTCCTAGCTTCAAAATGTATCCAAAATCAAAGATGTGGAACATATTCTATCATAATCATTTGGTAATTAATGCAATTAGTGTTTCTTCCATGCCCTTCTTGAACATAAAAAACTAAATATTAAATAAACAACACTCCTAATGCTCAGGTTGGTTGTCATATTGTGCAAGACAGTTAATAATATAGAACCCTATGAGAAAAACATAGTACTTCTTTTGTCTTATAAAACACTGTCAAACATCCAAACATTCTATCCACACTGATCTGTGTCAACACTTGTATAATTTATAAGATATCTTCTAAAGTGTATAAGATATCTTATATAGTTTATAAGATATCTCATATACTTTATAAGATATCTTATATAATTTATGAGATATCTTATAAACTTATATAAGATACCTTATAAACTATATAAGATATCTCATAAACTATATAAGATATCTTATATAATATATAAGATATCTCATATTATATATAAGAAATCTCATATAATGTATAAGATATCTTATATAATATATGAGATATCTTATATTATCTCTTTTATAAGATATCTTAAATTATATAGAAGATATCTTATAAAGTTTATTAGATATCTCATATATTATATAAGATATCTTATAAATATTTTTATATAAGATATCTTATAAATATTTTCATATAGAATATCTTATATAATTTATAAGATATCTTATAAAGAAAATTATATGTGATATCTTATAAACTATATAAGATATCTCATAAACTATATAAGATATCTCATAACTATATAAGATATCTCATAAACTTAATGAGATATCTTATAAACTATATAAGATATCTTATAAACTATATATGATATCTTATAATTATATAAGATATCTTATAAACTATATAAGATATCTTGAAGTAAGAATAAATAGCAAAACGGCTTGCCATAGTCCCAGGTTATAGAAAGGTTTGGGATCCCGCTTACATGTTTAACCCCGCCACATTTTGTATGTATGTGCCTAATTGTTAATTTCTGAGTCATTTTGTCTCGTGTGAAGAGTTGTCTCATTGGCAATCCTTCATACCACATCTTCTTTTTTATTATTAATAATATGTTTTGCAGCATCTGGCCGCTCCCAAATGACAAAGAAAGAATTTTATAGTCAGTGGCCTAACTTATTTATAGGGAGACAAACAACTTGAGGTGTATGAGTTCAAATATTATCTTATGACATCTTATGGGAAGCCATTTTATCACAGTCTATGAACCAATCTAAGCAGGATTTTTTTTTTTTTTTTTTCGATCATTAGACATCTATCTAAATTCCTGGATTATCATGATTTCCTATTTGTTAATCATTTCAACTTAAAATAAAACCATATATAAAACTAGAGGTTCCAAAGAGCCAGTGTTGCTCACCTTGGTCTATGTGCTGCGGCAATGCATATTAAATAGGGATGGCAATGAGTACTCGAGTACTTGGGTACTCGCTCAGAAGGCAGAGTACTCGAGTACAGTTTTAGTACACGGATAATCGTTTGTGTGTTATACATCTTGAGACATTTTTCTTCACATTTCCATTCACTTTAGTTTCGTTGAAATATTTCCTACGTTATACTAAATAAAATCAATTAAAAAAATAAATATGTTATTCCTAAGGATACTATTTGTTATAGTAGTACCAGCAACGTCCTTTCCTTCCGATGGAATGTTTTTATATGCACAACTTGTAACAAAAAAAGTCAGATGGTCTTTTGTCTGAAATTGTTAACCAGATTATATTTCTAAACAAGAACAAAATCAAAGTGACATGCGGTGAACCCTACGCAACTGATTAGAGACATTTTTAACGGTGTTTGTACACGGATCAACACTTTCATGGATTAATAATTAACTCATCACAATTAAGCCATAAAATCTTTCCTTTGTTTGTTAATCAAGATTTCTATTAAACATGATTGGTATGAGATGTACATTTAAATTAATCTAATTACTCTGTATTTGAAAGTTAACTATAATAATATATTTAGTTTACAATTTAAAGATAGGCGAAAGTACGAGGGCGACGTCAAACCCAAAAAGTCGAAAATAAACTGACAACGTCATGGAAAAAAAAAAAAAATCAGACAAACGATAGTGCAAAAAAACAGAAAAGTAAGACTAAGCATTACGAAAAGGCACAAGTAATTTGAAGTCCCATATTGTTGTTGACAAATTAATGGACAATTCGTATTATAAAAAGTACCAACTCCTGGGGAACAGATGATACATGTAGTGTCTACTTTGTCAGACTTTATATGCAAATTTTTTTTTTATTTTATTGGAATTTGGTTTATGAACACGTACACAAACAATAATTGCTATTATGATAGGTTATTTGTAGAAATAGCGGTCGGTAATTCATTTTTTAATTGACACAAACAAAACAGAGTATCAAGCTATGTTTGTAGTAAGTTTACCTTTCGTTAATATTTTTATGAAAGGTAGTCACAAAAACACTGCATCCCACCTAAAACTTAAACTTTTCAATAGACGTTTAAGATTCATCTGAGTACTCGCGAGTACTCGAGTATCATAACCGAGTATCCGAGTATTAAATTTCAGATCTTTTGACATCCCTAATATTAAACAAAGGACATTCAACATCATTAAAGACAAGAATAGAATTTATGACAAAATTCTCTGTTTAAGGTGATTGTGACTTGTTTGTAGATCTTTCTTTATAGAGCATTCTTGCTGTTTACAGTTATCTCTATCTATAATGAACTTGGTTCAGTAGTTTCAGAGGAAAAGATTTTTGTTAAAGATTACAAAAATTTACGAAAAAATGTGTGTGCAAAATTTATTTTAAAGGGCTATAACTCCTAAATGGATCAATTGACAATTTTGGTCATGATAACTTATTTGTAGAGTTTACACTTTGCTAAACATTTTTGCTGTTTACAGTTTATGTCTATCTATTATAAAATTCAAGATAATTACCAAATACTGCAAAATGTCTTTAAAATTACCAAAGATTTGTATATATAAATCTTTGAAATTAACAATTCAGGGGCAGCAACCCTACTAAAGTTTGACTGATGTGTGTGAATATTTGCAGATTTCCAGCTGATGAAAATGTTTACCACATGTCAGATTTGGTCTAAATGCTTTAGATTCAGAGATATAAGCCAAACTGCATTTCCTCCCCATGTTCTATTTTTAGCCATGACGGCCATCTTGATTGATGATCAGGGACGTCGGATACATTTTTAAAAACTAGATATCCTAAGGATGATTTAGGCCAAGTTTTGATGTATTTGGCTCAGTAGTTTCAGAGGAGAGAATTATTGTAAAAGTTGTACAATGATATGATCTTTCTAATTTTAAGGCCAAATTAGTTTTGACCCCAATTTCACGGTCCACTGAATGATAGTGCAAGTAGGGCATCCGTGTACTTATGAGACATTTCTTAAACATGGTTCAAACATGGCAATATTTTTAATTTTCTGCTGAAACTACTTGTCTCAGACTAGTGTACAAGGTTTCAAGTTGATTCAACTTCAAACTTCAACTACTTTGACCAAAAACTTTTACCAGAAGCGGTACAGATGGACGGACAAATTGACTGAGGGACAAACAAACGGATGCAAATACCAAAACAAAACATAATGCCACTAGGTGGGGCATAAACAAGTCTGGAAAATAATAAGAACTAGGTGTCATGACCTTGACATTAAAAGAGGGAGGTATATTAGTATTTCAGCTGAAGACAAAATGTAATCTTTGTAAGAATACAATTAAAGATTAACTACATTTTCTCTTAAAATGTCCTATTTTGAAAGATAAAAGATATCATCGTCTGTCTATTTAAATTCTAAATCCAAAATATTTTCAAAGTTATCTGATGAGATGAAATTTGTTTGGATTCTTTCATCTGAAGATATGCTTGTTACATCAAACTTAATTATCTAAATTATTGCATTTCCTATTTGAAGAACTAAATTAACTTCTAGAAAAAAACAATGAAGTTTTAAAAAATTAGGCATAGGCTTAGATCTATAAATTGAATGGAAAAAAAATCCAGGTCACAGTGGCTTAAAAAGACTTAATGTTTTGTTAATGACACTATTTAAATGTTTCCTTATCTATATATGATTAAATGTTTTTGTTTGTCTATAAAATGCACTTCAATCACTAATCATATCTTTAGCTTTATTGTGTAAAATCTCATTTAAATGTAGTGATCCTGGTTGGGCACCATGATTCCTTAATGAAAATATGGATCTTATCTTTCAATTTAAAAACTAGAGGCTCTAAAGAGCCTGTGTCGCTCACCTTGGTCTATGTGCATATCATAAACGAAGGACATAGATGGATTCATGACAAAATATTTTTTGGTGATGGTGATGTATTTGTAGATCTTACTTTACTGATCATTCTTGCTGCTTACAATTATCTCCATTTATAATGAATTTGTCCCAGTAGTTAAAATATTTTGCAAAAATTTACAAAATTTACAAAATTTATGAAAATTGTTAAAAATTGACAATAAAGGGCAATAACTCCTTAAGGGGTCAATTGACCATGTTGATCATGTTGACTTATTTGTAGGTCTTACTTTGCTGTACATTATTGCCGTTTACAGTTTATCTCTATCTATAATAATATTCAAGATAATAACCAAAACCTGCAAAATTTTCTTAAAATTACCAATCAGGGCCAGCAACCCAACCAAAGGTTGCCTGATTGGTCTGAAAATTTCAGGGCAGATAGACCTTGGCCTAACAAACAAATTTATCCTCGTCAGATTTGCTCTAAATGCTTTGGTTTCAGAGATATGAGCCAAAAACTGCATTTTACCCTATGTACTATTTTTGGCCATGTCGGCCATCTTGGTTTGCAGGCGGTGTCATCGGACATATTTTTTAAACTAGATACCCTAATGATGATTGTGGACAAGTTTGGTTAAATTTGTCTTAGTAGTTTCAGAGGAGAAGATTTTTGTAAAAGATTACAAAAATTTACTAAAAATTGTTAAAAATTGACTATAAAGGGCAATAACTCCGTAAGGGGTCAAATGACCATTTTGGTCATGCTGACTTTTTTGTAGTTCTTACTTTGCTGAAAATTATTGCTGTTTACAGTTTATCTCTATCTTTAATAATATTCAAGATAATAACAAAAAACGGCAAAATTTCCTTAAAATTACCAATTCAGGGGCAGCAACCCAACAACGGGTTGTCCGATTCATTTGAAAATTTCAGGGCAGATAGATCTTGACCTGATGAACAATTTTATCCTGTCAGATTTGCTCTAAATGCTTTGGTTTCGGAGATATAAGCCAAAATCTACATTTTACCCCTATGTTCTATTTTTAGCCATGGCGGCCATCTTGGTTGGTTGGCCAGGTCATCGGACACATTTTTTAAACTAGAAACCCCAATGATGATTGTGGCCAAGTTTGAATGATGAATGTGGCCAAGTTTGGTTAAATTTGGCCCAGTAGTTTCAGTGGAAAAGATTTTTGTAAAAGTTATTGATGACAGACGGCGACGGACAACAGATGACGGACGCCAAGTGATGAGAAAAACTCACTTTGCCCTTTGGGCCAGGTGAGCTAAAAAATGGTTTTCACAGAAAAGAGTAAAATGCATACAAATTTGAAGCATGGAACACTATGTCATTTTAAATGGCATATCTTATCTATATATCAAGTTTCCTTGAATTTCTAGCACAGCTTTTCTTTTATAAACCACTGGTGAAAACTAGAGGGTCTAAAGAGCCTGTGTCGCTCACCTTGGTCTATGTGCATATTAAACTAAGGACACATATGGTTTTTTGACAAAATTGTGTTTTGGTGATGGTGATGTATTTGTAGATCTTACTTTACTGAACATTCTTGCTGCTTACAATTATCTCCATCTATAATGAACTTGACCCAGTAGTTACAGTGGAAAATATTTTGTAAAAATTTAATTTTATTTTTAGGTCTTACTTTGCTGAACTTTATTGCTGTTTACAGTTTATCTCTATCTATAATAAAATTCAAGATAATAACCAGAAGCTGCAAAATTTTCTAAAAATTACCAATTCAGGGGCAGCAACCCAACAACGGGTTGCCTGAATGGTCTGAAAATTTTAGGGTAGATAGACCTTCACCTAATAGACAATTTAATCCTGTCAGATTTGCTTTAAATGCTTCAGTTTCAGAGATATGAGCAAATAAACTGCTTCCCTGAGCACAGCTGGATACGCCCGCAGAGGTCCAACCTTGAACAGTTGGGGCAAAAATGGACACAATATTCAAGCTTGATACAGGTCTGAATTTGGATTGTAATTAAATATTTGACATATTATAGGTTTCTGAATAAATGTAGTCAAAAAAGAACTTGAAATTGGTTATATGAATTGAATTTATATTCAATTAAAGATTTCTTGCTGTTGTGCAATACACTGTGCTGTTGCGCAATACTTAGTAAATCTGTTGTCAGACTATAAACAAATAAAGTTCAATTAATTCTCAAGGTCATATTAGAAATTTATGAAAATGTAAAGGGAGCTTACATCAATAGATATAAACAATTCACCAAAATGTCATGACAATTGCTGACAGCATTTTAGAGTTATTGTCCGAAAACTGGAAAATCCCCCCTTTTTTAATGAATAAAACCCCATAACTCTGAAATGTAACATGTAAAATTTATAAAATTCTAAAGGGAGCTTACATCAATAGATATAAACAATTCACCAAAGTTTCATAAGAACTACTGAAAGCATTTTTGAGTTTTTGTCCGAAAACTCGAAAATCCCCCTTTTTTATGAATAAAGCCCTGTAACTCGGAAACGTAAAATCTAAAATTTTTAAAAATCGAAAGGGAGCTCATGTCAATAGATATAAACAATTCACCACAATTTCTTGCAAGTTGGTGAAAGCATTCTTGAGTTATTGTCCGAAAACTGGAAAATCCCCCTTTTCTTGTTGAATAAAACCCCATTACTCGGAAAAGTAAAATCTAAAATTTATAAAAAAAGGAAAGGGAGCTCACGTCAATAGATATAAACAATTCACCAAAGTGTTATGCAAATTTGTTAAAGCGTTTTTGAGTTAATGTCCGACATGTTGACGACGGACGGACGGACGGACAGACGGTCAACGGTATACCATAACACGTCCCGTAAACGGGCGTATAAAAACTGCATTTCACCCTATGTACTATGTTTAGCCATGGCAGCCATCTTGGTTTGCGGGCGGGGTCATCGGACACATTTTTCAGATTTTTTTGGTTGGCTGAGTCATCGGACACATTTTTATACCACCGCAAAAAAATTTTGCGGTCGTATATTGGTATGACGTTGGCGTCGTCGTCGTCGTCGTCGTCCGGCGTCGTCGTCCGAAGACACATATTGGTTTTCGCACTCTAACTTTAGTTTAAGTGAATGGATCTCTATGAAATTTTACCATAAGGTTTAATACCACAAAAGGCAGGTTGGGATTGATTTTGGGGGTTATAGTACCAACAGTTAAGGAATTAGGGGCCAAAAAGGGGGACAAATAGCATTTTTGTAACGTCCAGACAATAACTTGTGTGTAAGTGTATGGATCTCTCTAACATTGTACCACAAGGTTCCATATCACAAAGGGAAAGCTGGAATTGAGTTTGGGGGTAATTGCCTCAAAATTTTAGGAATTTGGGGCCAAAAAAGGGCCAAAAAACAAGCATTTTTCTAGTTTCATGACAATAACTTGTGTGTAAGTGTTTGGATATTTCTGAAATTGTACTACAAGGTTCCATATCACAAAGGGAAAGCTGGAATTGAGTTTGGGGGTAATTGCCCGAAACGTTTAGGAATTTGGGGCCAAAAAGGGGCCAAAAATAAGCATTTTTCTAGTTTCCAGACAATAACTTGTGTGTAAGTGTTTGGATATTTCTGAAATTGTACTACAAGGTTCCATATCACAAAGGGAAAACTGGAATTGAGTTTGGGGGTAATTGCCCGAAACGTTTAGGGTTTGGGGGCCAAAAAAAGGCCAAAAATAAGCATTTTTCTAGTTTCCAGACAATAACTTGTGTTCAAGTGTATGGATCTCTCTGAAATTGTACTGCAAGGTACCATACCACAAAGGGAAGGCTGGGATTGATGATGGGGGTAATTGCCTCAATATTTTAGGAATTAGGGGCCAAAAAGGGGCAAAAAAAAAAGCATTTTTCTAGTTTCAGGACAATAAATTGTGTGTAAGTGTATGGATCTTTCTGAATTGTACTACAAATAATAATGATATGGTAGGAGATACACACCAAACAGTATGTGTAAATTATTATATAATAAGTATTGTGCAATAGCAAGAAATTTTCAATTGCACAGTATTGCACAATAGCAAGTAATCTTCAATTGCACAGTATTGCGCAATAGCAAGAAATCTTCAATTGCACAGTATTGCGCAATAGCAAGAAATATCTAATAGCACAATATTGCGCAATAGCAAGAAATTGTCAATTGTACAGTATTGCGCAATAGCAAGAAATATTCAATTGCACAGTATTGTGCAAAAGAAGATACTTCGTATAAATTGCTTATTTCTTGACCAATTTCAATGGGGTTTTATTCTTGAATTCTTGGGGTTCTTTAATATGCTGAATCTAACGGTGTATTAAGTTTTTGGATTTTGGGCCCCGTTTTTAAATTGGTCTACATTAAGGTCCAAAGGGTCCAAATTCCAAAATTAAACTTAGTTTGATTTTAACAAAAAATGAATTCTTAGGGTTCTTTGATATGCTGAATCTAAACATGTATTTAGATTACTGATTATGGGCCCAGTTTTCAAGTTGGTCCAAATCGGGGTCCAAAATTAAACTTAGTTTGATTTTAACAAAAATTGAATTCTTAGGGTTCTTTGATATGCTGAATCTAAACATGTATTTAGATTTTTGATTATGGGCCCAGTTTTCAAGTTGGTCCAAATCGGGGTCCAAAATTAAACTTTGTTTGATTTCAACAAAAATTGAATATATGGGGTTCTTTGATATGCTAAATGTAAACATGTATTTAGATTATTGATTTTTGGGCCCCGTTATCAACTTTGTCCACATTGAGGTCAAAAGGGTCCAAAATTAAACTTTTGTTTGATTTCATCAAAAATTGAATTCTTGGGGTTCTTTGATATGCTGAATCTAACCATGTATTTAGATTTTGGATATTGGACCATAATAGGTGAATGTCCAATTTAAAATTTTTAAGTTCTTAGACCACATTCATTCTGTGTCAGAAACCTATGCTGTGTCAAATATTTAATCACAATCCAAATTCAGAGCTGTATCAAGCTTGAATGTTGTGTCCATACTTGCCCAAACTGTTCAGGGTTCGACCTCTGCGGTCGTATCAAGCTGCGCCCTGTGGAGCATTTTATTTAAACTAGATACCCCAATTAATGAAGATTGTGGCCAAGTTTGGTTAAATTTGGCCCAGTAGTTTCAGAGGAGAAGATTTTTGTAAAAGTTAACGACGACGACGCCGGACAACGCCGGACGCCAAGTGATGAGAAAAGCTAACTTGGCCCTTTGGACCAGGTGAGCTAAAAATGTCAGTCTGTTTCTGGGGACGTAACTCATACACAACAGAGAATATAATACAATATTATATCTGTCTCTGTATTCTTTGTGTTGCTAATCATTTTTGAAATTTACATTTTCAACCCAAAACTGCAAAAATTAAAATCTCAATAAATATTGTAGAAAAAATCTGTTGTCTCGTCTAATTTTGCTGTTAATCGCAGGCTTAACAAAAATGAGGAAAAAAATAATAAAATATTCCAATGGATACTATCTTTAGATCGTGAGTAGCTTCGGTCCAAGTTATGTAAAAATCCAGGATAGTTTATGAATCTAATAAATGTTTCAAAAACTTTAACTGCAGACTGTATGTAATGTAAACTGCAAGAAAAAACAGAGTCTATTTATAAGTAAAATACAGATAAACATGTACGAAATTTTAACATAAACTGTTATCACAGAGATATGTCTCGCCTTTTTGTAATTTTGATAATGCAAATGTTGAAATTAAAATAGCAATACTTTAACATGTAAGTTATGCAAATATTCAAAGTCGATGAACCATGACTGAAGGTACATGGCTAGACAACTCCATGGAATGAGATGTGCCAATATATGCTAATACAACTGCATACCAAATACCATTGACTTATTATAAGTCGTTCCCTTTAAACAAACCTAAACACAAACATTAACTTGTAAACTATGTAAAAGTTTCAAAGTCAATGAACCATGATCAGGGGTGGGGCTATATAATCTCCATGAAACGATACTTGCAAATGCCAATAAATTTGCATACCAAATATCACTGACATTAGCAGTTCATCTTAAACTGATCTAATTACAAACTAATACATGTAAACTAAGCAAAAGTTTCAAAGTAAATAGACCATGACTAAGGGGGCGGGGCCAAATATTCTCCATGGAAATGAGATGTGCTAATGCTTATACAACTGAACACCAATTAACATTGGCCTACCACTAATGGTTCCCCTTGAACTGACATAATCACAAACTAATACATGTTAACTTACCAAAATTTTCAGTCTATAGACCATGACTAAGGGGGCGGAGCCAAATAATCTCCATGGAAATGAGATATGCCAATGCTTATACAACTGCATAACAAATATCATTGACCTACCACTAGTGGTTCCCCATAAATTGACCTAATCACAAACTAATACATGTAAACTATGAAAAGTTTCAAAGTCAATAGACCTTGACTGAGGGGGCGGGGCCAAATAATCTCTATGGTAATGAGATGTGCCAATGCTAATACAACTGCATACCAAATATCATTGACCTACCACTAGTGGTTCACCATGAACTTGACCTAATCACAAACTAATACATTGTTGACGCCGCCGCCGCCGACGACGCCGACGCCGGAAACAGCATACCTATGTCTCGCTTTTTGACTCCGTCAAGGCGAGACAAAAATTTCCTTCCAGATACTATCTTTTGATCATAAACAAGCTTCTGTCCAAGTTTAGTACAAATCCAGGCTAGTTTAAGAAAGTAATGAAAATTTTAAAAACTTTAACCACAGACTGAATGTTATGGTTCCTGGCAAAAAAAATAAGTCCATTTATAAGTAAAATACGGAAAGAATGGATTTTTTTTTTTACACAATTTACTTCTGGATACTATCTTGTGATCATAAACAATTAGCTTCTGTCCAAGTTCGGTAGAAATCCAGGCTTGTTTAAGAAAGTTATTAAAATTTCAAAAACTTTAACCAAAGAGTGAATATTTGTGGCCGGCACTGATGACGGAATGAAGGCTTGTTATGTTTCGCTTTATTGACAAAAGTCGAAGGCTCAACAATAATCAGACAATTGTTTTAATTTTCATCAAACTATCTTCTTTTCAGCCTATTTGGGTTGACAAAAGAAGTTCTATTCCTCATTCTTGCAGGTTTTTTTATCCATTTGAAACATTTTTCATCTCCAAACAAGGGACTTAAGTTTACATTTGCAGCAAAAAGCAGGTAATTAGATTATTTTTCTTTCAGTAACTGCAAGTTTATTTCTGTAAATTTTTATTTCAGCGTTTCAATGGTCTAAAAAGAACGTTTTTAAGAATGGTATGTTTTGGTGGTTTTATCTGTAGTTGTACACATGGTTACATGGACCAATCATTTAGATTCTGACCTATTAAAACGTTTAAACCTGCTGTATTTGTTAGCACCTGTCCTAAATCAGTAACTGATGTTCAGTGGTTGTCATTTGTTGATGTGGTTCATAAGTGTTTCTTGTTTTTTATATAGATTACACAGTTGGTTTTCTCTTTTGAATGGTTTTACACTAGTCATTTTTGTGGCCCTTTATAGTTTGCGAGCCAAGGCTCAGTGTTGAAGACAGTACTTTGACCTATAATGGTTTACTTTTACAAATTGTGACTTGGATGGAGAGTTGTCTCATTGGCACTCATATATACCACATCTTCTTATATCTATTATGTTAATGAGGTGAAAGCAGGTTTTAATTAACTTTGTGTTTGAAAATCATTCTAGCCGCAGACGTTTAACTAGAAACTTCAATAGTTTATATACTGCAGCTGTGCTGTTCGAGCAGTCAAATTGCATTGACTGTATATTCATGTGTTATACAGTCACTGACCGTATATCACCTTGTTTATGACGTTGACAATGTGTTTCCATAGAGTTTTATCTATGACGTCAATAAAACATACAGGTTCGCGGAAATTTTACGTCTTCTGCTCAAAATTAAGAAATGATGGTTTTACCCTAAATACTTCATTTAGAACAGTTATAAGAGTTGCAGTATATAAAGAATAACCATACATTGTCTCAAAATATTAATGTTATTTGTACTCCGCTCGAAACAGGTAGAAATGCTCGGCACAGCCTCGCTTTCTACCTGTTTTTAAGCCTTGTACAAAAAACATTGATATTTCGAGACAATGAATGGTTATTCTATTATAATATTTGATATTTATATATTATTCTGTTTTGATGAAGTACATCAATGTCCTTAGCAAACTCAATACAGTATTATCGTTTGGGTCATACTTCCCTTTATTTCAATGTTTTGTGTTCATTGTTTTTTGTAAATTGTTATAAATTAGGCCATGAGTTTACTCTTCTGAATTGTTTCACATTTTTCATGTGGGTGCCTTTTATAACCGACTGAATGGTTTAAGGTTTTCTCATTGTTGAACGCCATACAGTGGCCTATAATTGCTTACATGAACTCTGGTGGAAAGTTGTTTCATTGGGAATCATACCACATCTCATTTTTGTAACACATGTAAATGGAGCAAAAGTTTCAAAGTCAATATACTGAGGGGGCAGGCCAAAAAAAATCGCCATGGAAATGCTTATACAACAGTATACTAAACCTCTGACGTACCACTAGCAGTTTCCCATAAACAGACCTTATCACATACTAATCCAGTGCTGACACCTCGAAGTCTACTTCATCAACTTTATCAAAGCAAGACAAAAACTGAAATTCGCTAAAATTGACATAACACAGGCAATAACTTCGAAGTATGTGGTCAAGATTTTTCTCAAAATTGAGCAGGAGACAGACCTGAACCTGTTGATAATTCTACGACTGTAAACCAATTTTTGAGTATTGTGGTCTAAAAATAATACATGGAATGATCAGTCTATTTTAAACGTGTATAAAAGAAAATTGACATCTGAAGAAAGTTTCAAAATGCAAAGGTTTTGCAATATGGGATGAAAGGGCAATTAAACATGTCAAGACGGTTTTTTGCTAATTGAAGTGTCATTTATAGCAGGTTTTACTGTACATATGAAATGAAACTTACTGAAATATCTATCATCAATAAATATAAGTATACATTTTAACTTGATTTGGCACAAATCGGTATATACAAAACAAAACAGTAACTGAACTCCAAGGAACTCCAATTTGAGCTTAAATTATTGGAGTTACCTCCAATTATCCAATATTATTGTTGGACTTTTTTTTGGATAGATTTATATACACCATGCACAATTTATGTTGGTTTTTTCATGAAATAATCTACTAGTACATGGAAAGTATGGTAATACATGCACACACACACACATCATGTTTTAACTTTAATGTCTGAAGAATTGGGCATGGATATATATATGATCGATTTACAACAGACTATAAAACATAAGCATATATATATACACATACTTTACAAACAAACAAACTGCTTGTCAGCATTGAAGGGTAAAGACTGCTTTCAATTTTCAATTTTAATTTAAATTATTAGAGTTATCTCCCATTATCCAATGTTGTTGTTGAACTTGTGAACTTTTTGTTTGTTAAGAAAAGATAGATTCATATACACTGCACAATTTATGTTGATTTTGTTGTTGATAAAAATAATCTATATGGAAAGTATGGTTATACATGCACCCACACACATCATGTTTTAACTTTAATATCTGAAGAATCTTGGCATGGATATATATGATCTATTTACAGTTAACTATAATACATAATTATATATGAACACAAACACTATACAAACAAAAAAAAAACAAAGTGCCTGTCAGCACTGAAGGGTAAAGACTGCTTTCAATTTTCAATTTTGAGCTTAAATCAATGGAGTTATCTCCCATTGTTCAATCTTGCTGTTGAACTTGTGAACTTTTTTTTTAGAAAAGATAGATTCATATACACCATGCACAATTTATGTAATTTTTTTGGAGAAATAGTTAACATGGAAAGTATGGTAATACATACAGCCACACACATCATGTTTTAACTTTAATATCTGAAGAATTTGGGCATGGATATATATGATCTAATAAATCTTCACCTCAATGCACTGTGTTGTTTGAACTCTCGAAGGTGAAGATGTTTAAGCTTGGAAGATATAGCTATCGAGCCAGTACCAAAAGGAAGATTTTGATTTTATACAATCTTTACCCAAATTTTATAATAGAGTACGGCATAATAACAAACTTACATATGCACACATGACACAAGTATAGTCTAGTATATAAAGTATAGTTTTATTCAGGCACATTCAAGCACTTGTACAAATAAATCATAGACATGTGCAATCATAGATATCTACATCATAGTATTTACTTATTTACATGCACTTTCATTTACAAACTGATAATTACAATTCTGCCATTACTTCATTTGTCCCCAGTTATCTCAATAAAAATTATAGACAACAAAAAATATGTAGTCATTACTTAAAGTGATTCTAACATGGTCAAATCTGACCTGCGACCTTGCAATGTAACATATCATTGAAATATCCTTGACTTTTAAAAATGTTCAAAGTAGAAAATATCAGATCAGCTTAGAACTGTAGTTTGCTTTAGTGATATGAGGCAATTATCAAATGCAATTGAACACATGTTCTGGAATTTTAAGATTGTACAAATGTATCTAGGATGCATGTTTTCCCATTTCCATGCAAAATTGTTTGATGATACTTCAAAATCATAGAAGTCTGATTACTCTGGTGGAATGATAAACATTTAAATTGACAAACTCAAAATGTTAGTTGAATTCTATACTTTACAACACTTTAAAAAGTTCATGCAATTTGGTTTGACAATTCAAGTCCTATAACTCTTAAATGACTTATGTTAAAATCATTAAACTTGAAAAATAGCATTGTTTTTTGTCAAGTTTTCAGCTTTTTGTTTTTTTAAACAACCAAAATTTTCAAAATTATGTTAATTCGAACAACACATTTTAGATTTCTAGAAGACACTTTATATTTTGAACCACCCTTAAATTTAAAAATATAATACATTAATTGTTATATAATTTAACCTTAAATAAAATAATACTGCACAATACAGGTACAAATATATAACATAAACCATTGCACACATGACACATAACAGTTCTTCAAAGTTGGCTACAAATTGCTCTTTCTTGGTTATACATGTATATAATATATACAGGGAATTTCCTTGAATAAGATATATTCACCTTAGTCTGATTAAAAAAAAAATCTAATATGATGTATTTCCATAATTAAAGAACATATTTTCCCCATTTTTTGCTCTCATATTTCAAAAACACCAATTAAACATAAATTTGAATTAAAACACAACATTTTTTTTTAAAAAGTTTCTCCATGGAAGACAACACATGTACTTTACTAAATAAATCAAATAAAGACTTTTATTGTTTAACTTTAGTTCTTAGAAAAAAATTCAATCCATTCGCTGTTTTAGAATCAAAGGCATTCTGGGTAATAGTTTCAAAGCTGTACACCAAAACATTGTGATTGGTTTAAAACCTACAAAACAATTGAAATTCAACCAATGTCGTTACAATATTATTCTCATTTTGTTATATGAACAATAAGATTACCCATAGTCCTTTAGATTCTGAAAGGAAAACTAAAGACTTTTTCTGTTTAAGTATTATTCCTGGCCCAAGGGAAGTTCTTATTTCTGACTTAATTCTTGTATTTTTAAGCTTTTGTAGATTTTGAATAAGAAGTTCACAAAATTTTGATGCCACATGACAGCAACAATTTATAAAACACTTAATGTGTTATATGTCCTTTACTTTAAATCAGATTCAATTTGACAAATAATGTATTGAAAGCATTTAATAAGTTTACTTATTACTGGGAATTTTTTCTTGATTTTTCCAATTATTTTATTCAATTGTGAGGGGAACATACAAGGTCCAGTGTTTCACTAATAATGGCTAATCATAAATCTACGTAGTCAAGATTACTTGCATACAGTGAGAATTTTTGTTCAAATAATTACTTAGATGCCATCAAATATTATACTAAAGACAATTAACCCTAACCATGCATTAATCTTATTATGAGGGTCTGGATGGTGGTCTTTAATTTTGTAGGTCCTTTTTCCACCCAATTATTTATTCTCTAGTCTTTATCTATTTTGCTTTTTTCCTCTCCTCTTTATTTAAAGGACCCTTTAATGCTAATGATTATTCTCTAGTCTTTATCAATTTTGCTTTTTTCCTCTCCTCTTTATTTAAAGGGCCTTTAATGCTAATGATTATTCTCTAGTCTATTTCTATTTTGCTTTTTTCCTCTCCTCTTTATTTAAAGGGCCCTTTAATGCTAATGATTATTCTCTAGTCTATTTCTATTTTGCTTTTTTCCTCTCCTCTTTATTTCAAGGGCCCTTTAACTTTAATGCTAATGATTATTCTCTAGTCTTTATCAATTTTGCTTTTTTCCTCTCCTCTTTATTTAAAGGGCCCTTTGTTGCTAATGATTATTCTCTAGTCATTATCTATTTTGCTTTTTTCCTCTCCTCTTTATTTAAAGGGCCCTTTAATGCTAATGATTATTCTCTAGTCTTTATCTATTTTGTTTTTTTCCTCTCCTCTTCATTTAAAGGGCCTTTTAATGCTAATGATTATTCTCTAGTCTTTATCTATTTTGCTTTTTTCCTCTCCTCTTTATTTAAAGGGCCCTTTAATGCTTATGATTATTTATTCTCTATTCTTTAAAGCCCATTCAAACCCCCTATTATGACACTGTTTGCTAAGCAGGAACCTTTTATATAACATCTTTGATGGGTTGTTGTCTCATTGGCAATATATATCCTATGGTCCTACCACATCTTCTCGTTTTATATATCTAAACCCACATTCACCTAGGCTAGCAGGATAGCAGGGTTTTACTGCCATTCGATTGACGACCAAGTGACCATATTTCTATACCACAGTCACCCTTGGGGTGGCACAATGATGGCAGTAGACCTAGTGACCATATTTCTATATCCCACTCACCCTTGGGGTGGCACATGGGTGGCAATCATTTTATATATCTAGCCCCGCATTCACCTAGGCAAGCAGGAAAGCAGGGTTTTACTGCTGGTCGATTGACGACCACGTGACCATATTTCTATACCCCAGTCACCCTTGGGGTGGCACATGCATGGCATCTATATCTGATCCAGAGGCTGGAGTCTGACTTCTCTATTGCTAGAAAAAAGTCTGAAGATATATTAAGAATTAAAAAAATTAAGAATTAACTTTAAACTTTAAACTTTATTGAAAAGCACTTTACACCCATATGGGCCAATGGATTAAAACATTATACATGATATACAGTTTACATTTAAACAATGAAAATAAACAATGCAGACACTTTGAACTATAATCCTTGTCTTTCTTTAAATCAATATATATATATATATATATATATATATATAGTCCTGTTTTGTTTCAGGATTGAAAATATGTTTTAATTTATCTATATCATTTAAGTTATTATATTTATTTTCATTTAAAAATTCTTTTCGTAATTGTTCATTTATTTTACATTTAACAATAACTTGTGTGTAACTGTATGGATCTCTCTGACATTGTACCACAAGGTTTCATATAACAATGGGAAGGCTTGGATTGAGTTTGGGATTAATTTCCCTGAACATGTAGGAATAAGGGACCAAAAAGAAGCATTTTTCTTGTTTACAGACAATAACTTGTGTTTTAGTGTATGGATATCTCTGAAATTATACTACAAGGTTTCTTACTACAAAGGAAAGGCTGGAATTGAGTTTTTGGGTTCTTGCTCCAATGGGGGTTTCGATAAGTTGGGGGCCAAAAAAGGGCCCAAATAAGCATTTTTGTACTTTCCAGTCAATAACTTGTGTTTAAGTGTATAAATGACTCTCTGAAATTATACCACAAGTTTGCATAGTACAAAGGGATGGTTATGGGGTTATGGCTCAAATCATAGGGGCAAAAAAAAGGGGGAAAACAAGGGTTTTTCTGGTTAAAGGACAATTTAGACAATTTAAAAGCAGTGTAAGGGAGGTTCTCCAATTCCATTTAAAGAATACTGTTACAGATATGTTTGATTACCTCCCTTACACTGCTTGAAAATTATGTATTAAGAACGTTGATTGTCTTGAGATGATAAGCTGTAATTTTTTTTTAGCTCACCAACCAGAAGGGCCAAGTGAGCTTTTCTTATCACTTGGCGTCCGTCGTCCTTTGTTGTCCGTTGTCGTCCGTTATCATCTTCAATATGTCACCTAAAGAAAACAGTTAAATAAACAAATGCTATCAAAAGCCAGCCCAGCATGAAATTATTATTTCCCATTCGTTCGAGAATTATGAGGATATGAAATGAACACTTTATCATATCATATCAATACTGGAAATCAGACTTTTATCGATCAAAAATATTTTTTATGAGATCAAAAGTGGTTCAGATTAGGTTTTTAAAGATTAAATGGGTATAACCCTGCCTGCAGTTGTAGTTCATGATGCATTTGCCCTGTGAATACTTTTATAGTATTCTCAGACATGGCGATATTCAATATATTCTATCAGTAGTCATATCTACATGGGGATCTATCCATGTCTTGATTTGGACGTCAGTTGTTTTATTTCCTTGGACACTTAAATTCGTGGAAAAAAGTCATCCACAAAAACCACAAAAGTTGGATCCCCACGTTTAAAAGTACTTTTACAGTATTCAAGTCTTATTTAGAGAAAATTATTGAATTGGTCTATGCATGTTGGTGAGGGTAGTAAATTCAAGATTTAAAATATAAAAAAATAAATTAAAATGAGCAATTTCAGTGTAAAATACACAGAATTATACCAGTCTGGTTCTAAAAAAACACTAAGGAAATGTATTGCTGAATATCAAACAAATCTGCAAATGCCATGAAGGGACTGTAGCAGATCGCTTTATACAAAATATCTCATCCATATTTTACCCATTTATTCTTAAATGACTGTTTAGCTAAACCTATCTTTTGTATTTCCAGCTGATGGCTAGGGAAGAAGAGATCCAAAGACTGAGTCTGAACAGAGAGGAAATTCATAGAGAACTTGAACATAAAGAGGCTCTGATCCAGAGGCTGGAGTCTGACTTCTCTATTGCTAGAAAAATGTCTGAAGATATAGTAAGAATTAAAAAAATTAAGAATTAACTTTAAACTTTAAACTTTATTGAAAAGCACTTTACACCCATATGGGCCAATGGATTAAAACATTATACATGATATACAGTTTACATTTAAACAATGAAAATAAACAATGCAGACACTTTGAACTATAATCCTTGTCTTTCTTTAAATATAACTCATCTAAACATCAGCCCAACAATGTGAGATGTGTAAATTTGCTTTCGCAAATTTTTTGTTCTTCCCTCGCCGGGATTCGAACTCATGCTACTGAGATATCGTGTATTCTTTAAATGGAATTGGAGAACCTCCCTTACACTGCTTTTAAATTGTCTAAATTGTCCTTTAACCAGAAAAACCCTTGTTTTCCCCCTTTTTTTGCCCCTATGATTTGAGCCATAACCCCATAACCATCCCTTTCTACTATGCAAACTTGTAATATAATTTCAGAGAGTCAATTATACACTTAAACACAAGTTATTGACTGGAAAGTACAAAAATGCTTATTTGGGCCCCTTTTTTGGCCCCCAACTTATCGAAACCCCCATTGGAGCAAGAACCCAAAAACTCAATTCCAGCCTTTCCTTTGTAGTAAGAAACCTTGTAGTATAATTTCAGAGATATCCATACACTGAAACACAAGTTATTGTCTGTAAACAAGAAAAATGCTTCTTTTTGGTCCCTTATTCCTACATGTTCAGGAAAATTAATCCCAAACTCAATCCAAGCCTTCCCATTGTTATATGAAACCTTGTGGTACAATGTCAGAGAGATCCATACAGTTACACACAAGTTATTGTTAACATTGTGATGTACTAGATGATGAGTTTCATTTCTTTTTTAAATGTAACATAAATGAACAATTAAACTTAAATGATATAGATAAATTAAAACATATTTTCAATCCTGAAACAAAACAGGACACTTACAAATTAGGCTCCTTTTTAAAAAAGTCACTAAGACTGAGGGCAGGGAGTCCTTGATATAATTTGAATCTCTTATATATATATTAATTTAAAGAAAGACAAGGATTATAGTTCAAAGTGTCTGCATTGTTTATTTTCATTGTTTAAATGTAAACTGTATATCATGTATAATGTTTTAATCCATTGGCCCATATGGGTGTAAAGTGCTTTTCAATAAAGTTTAAAGTTTAAAGTTAATTCTTAATTTTTTTAATTCTTACTATATCTTCAGACTTTTTTCTAGCAATAGAGAAGTCAGACTCCAGCCTCTGGATCAGAGCCTCTTTATGTTCAAAGTTCTCTATGAATTTCCTCTCTGTTCAGACTTAGTCTTTGGATCTCTTCTTCCCTAGACATCAGCTGGAAATACAAAAGATAGGTTTAGCTAAACAGTCATTTAAGAATAAATGGGTAAAATTTGGATGAGATATTTTGTATAAAGCGATCTGCTACAGTCCCTTCATGGCATTTGCAGATTTGTTTGATATTCAGCAATACATTTCCTACGCGTTTTTTTAGAACCACACTGGTATAATTCTGTGTATTTTACACTGAAATTGCTCATTTTAATTTATTTTTTTATATTTTAAATCTTGAATTTACTACCCTCACCAACATGCATAGACCAATTCAATAATTTTGTCTAAATAAGACTTGAATTGTAAAAGTACTTTTATTCGTGGGGATCCAATTTTCGTGTTTTGTCAGACACGAATAATTTTTATGATAAAAATATATTTAACAAGAATGTGTCCCCAGTACACGGATTCCCCATCCGCACTATCATTTTCTATGTTCAGTGGACCGTGAAAATGGGGAAAAATCTCTAATTTGGCATTAAAATTAGAAAGATCATATCATAGGGAATATGTATTCTAAGTTTCAAGTTGATTGGACTTCAACTTCATCAAAAACTACCTCGACCAAAAACTTTAACCTGAAGCGGGACGAACAGACGAACAAACAAACGGACGGACAGACGCACAGACCAGAAAACATAATGCCCATAAATGGGGCATAAAAAGTTATACAATGAAACATACTGAACTTGCAATGATTTTCTCGATAACACCTGATTAACAGACTTTAGCCAACCCGATTAACAGACCAACCGCCGATATAGCCGCATACTCAATATAGATTAACCGACCAATCTCTCGGTTAGCCGAGTGCTGGCCGTGTATATACAACTCGTCTAAACATCAACCCAACAATGTTAAATCTGTAAATTTGCTTTTGCAAATTTTTTGTTCTGCCCTCACCGGGATTCGAACCCATGCTACCGAGATATCGTGACACCAAACCGCCTGCACTGTAACCGGCGCGCTAGACCACACGACCACCTGGGCTTCATAAAAATGAAGCTTTGGGTGGCTGGATGTTACCTTTCCACATCAGTTTTAATCTAGCATCGTACTACAGTACATGACATATAAGACATGAAGATGTTATTTTTACAGATCAGCTAAATTATCTATAGTAAAGGATCCTGCAAATTAATGTAAGATACAGTCACAGAAATAATTATATTGATTTAAAGAAAGACAAGGATTATAGTTCAAAGTGTCTGCATTGTTTATTTTCATTGTTTATATGTAAACTGTATATCATGTATAAATTTTTTAAGCCATTGGCCCATATGGGCGTAAAGTGCTTTTCAATAAAGTTTAAAGTTTAAAGTTTAAAGTTAATTCTTAATTTTTTTAATTCTTACTATATCTTTAGACTTTTTTCTTTCTTCTTTAGCAATAGAGAAGTCAGACTCCAGCCTCTGGATCAGAGCCTCTTTATGTTCAAGTTCTCTATGAATTTCCTCTCTGTTCAGACTCAGTCTTTGGATCTCTTCTTCCCTAGACATCAGCTGGAAATACAAAAGATAGGTTTAGCTAAACAGTCATTTAAGAATAAATGGGTAAAATATGGATGAGATATTTTGTATGAAGCGATCTGCTACAGTCCCTTCATGGCATTTGCAGATTTGTTTGATATTCAGCAATACATTTCCTTAGTGTTTTTTAGAACCACATTGGTATAATTCTGTGTATTTTACACTGAAATTGCTCATTTTAATTTTTTTTTTTATATTTTAAATCTTGAATTTACTACCCTCACCAACATGCATAGACCAATTCAATAATTTTCTCTGAATAAGACTTGAATACTGTAAAAGTACTTTTAAACGTGGGGATCCAACTTTTGTGGTTTTTGTGGATGACTTTTTTCCACGAATTTAAGTGTCCAAGGAAATAAAACAACTGACGTCCAAATCAAGACATGGATAGATCCCCATGTAGATATGACTACTGATAGAATATATTGAACATCGCCATATCTGAGAATACTATAAAAGTATTCACAGGGCAAATGCATCATGAACTACAACTGCAGGCAGGGTTATACCCATTTAATCTTTAAAAACCTAATCTGAACCACTTTTGATCTCGTAAAAAATATTTTTGATCGATAAAAGTCTGATTTCCAGTATTGATATGATATGATAAAGTGTTCATTTCATATCCTCATAATTCTCGAACGAATGGGAAATAATAATTTCATGCTGGGCTGGCTTTTGATAGCATTTGTTTATTTAACTGTTTTCTTTAGGTGACATATTGAAGATGATAACGGACGACGACGGACAACGAAGGACGACGGACGCCAAGTGATAAGAAAAGCTCACTTGGCCCTTCCGGTTGGTGAGCTAAAAAAAAAAATTACAGCTTATCATCTCAGGACAATCATCAGTTCTTAATACATAATTTTCAAGCAGTGTAAGGGAGGTAATCAAACATATCTATAACAGTATTCTTTAAATGGAATTGGAGAACCTCCCTTACACTGCTTTTAAATTGTCTAAATTGTCCTTTAACCAGAAAAACCCTTGTTTTCTTTTTTTTTGCCCCTATGATTTGAGCCATAACCCCATAACCATCCCTTTCTACTATGCAAACTTGTGGTATAATTTCAGAGAGTCATTTTATAATACACTTAAACACAAGTTATTGACTGGAAAGTACAAAAATGCTTATTTGGGCCCCTTTTTTGGCCCCCAACTTATCGAAACCCCCATTGGAGCAAGAACCCAAAAACTCAATTCCAGCCTTTCCTTTGTAGTAAGAAACCTTGTAGTATAATTTCAGATATATCCATACACTGAAACACAAGTTATTGTCTGTAAACAAGAAAAATGCTTCTTTTTGGTCCCTTATTCCTACATGTTCAGGGAAATTAATCCCAAACTCAATCCAAGCCTTCCCATTGTTATATGAAACCTTGTGGTACAATGTCAGAGAGATCCATACAGTTACACACAAGTTATTGTTAACATTGTGATGTACTAGATGATGAGTTTCATTTCTTTTTTAAATGAACAATTGAGAAAAGAATTTTTAAATGAAAATAAATATAATTACTTAAACGATATAAATAAATTAAAACATATTTTCAATCCTGAAACAAAACAGGACACTTACAAATTAGGCTCCTTTTAAAAAAAGTCACTAAGACTGAGGGTAGGGAGTCCTTGATATAATTTGAATCTCTTATATATGATTTAAAGAAAGACAAGGATTATAGTTCAAAGTGTCTGCATTGTTTATTTTCATTGTTTAAATGTAAACTGTATATCATGTATAATGTTTTAATCCATTGGCCAATGTGGGTGTAAAGTGCTTTTCTTTAAAGTTTAAAGTTAATTCTTAATTTTTTTAATTCTTACTATATCTTCAGACTTTTTTCTAGCAAAAGAGAAGTCAGACTCCAGCCTCTGGATCAGAGCCTCTTTATGTTCAAGTTCTCTATGAATTTCCTCTCTGTTCAGACTCAGTCTTTGGATCTCTTCTTCCCTAGACATCAGCTGGAAATACAAAAGATAGGTTTAGCTAAACAGTCATTTAAGAATAAATGGGTAAAATATGGATGAGATATTTTGTATGAAGCGATCTGCTACAATCCCTTCATGGCATTTGCTGATTTGTTTGATATTCAGCAATACATTTCCTTAGTGTTTTTTAAGAACCACACTGGTATAATTCTGTGTATTTTACACTGAAATTGCTCATTTTAATTTATTTTTTATATTTTAAATCTTGAATTTACTACCCTCACCAACATGCATAGACCAATTCAATAATTTTGTCTAAATAAGACTTGAATACTGTAGAAGTACTTTTATTCGTGGGGATCCAATTTTCGTGTTTTGTTAGACATGAATAATTTTTATGATAAAAATATATTTAAAAAGTTATACAATGAAACATACTGAACTTGCAATGATTTTCTCGATAACACCTGATTAACAGACTTTAGCCAACCCGATTAACAGACCAACTGTCGATATAGCTGCATACTCAATATAGATTAACCGACCAATCTCTCGGTAAGCAGAGTGCCGGCCGAGTATATACAACTCGTCTAAACATCAACCCAACAATGTTAAGTCTGTAAATTTGCTTTCGCAAATTTTTTGTTCTGCCCTCGCTGGGATTCGAACCCATGCTACTGAGAGACCACACGACCACCTGCGCTTCATAAAAATGAAGCTTTCGTTGGCCGGGTGTTACCTTTCCACGTCAGTTTTAATCTAGCATCGTACTACAGTACATGATATATAAGGCATGAAGATGTTATTTTTACAGGTCAGCTAAATTAGCTATAGTAAAGGATCCTACAAATTAATGTAAGATACAGTCACAGAAATAATTATATTGATTTAAAGAAAGACAAGGATTATAGTTCAAAGTGTCTGCATTGTTTATTTTCATTGTTTATATGTAAACTGTATATCATGTATATGGGCGTAAAGTGCTTTTCAATAAAGTTTAAAGTTTAAAGTTAATTCTTAATTTTTTTAATTCTTACTATATCTTCAGACTTTTTTCTTTCTTCTTTAGCAATAGAGAAGTCAGACTCCAGCCTCTGGATCAGAGCCTCTTTATGTTCAAGTTCTCTATGAATTTCCTCTCTGTTCAGACTCAGTCTTTGGATCTCTTCTTCCCTAGACATCAGCTGGAAATACAAAAGATAGGTTTAGCTAAACAGTCATTTAAGAATAAATGGGTAAAATATGGATGAGATATTTTGTATGAAGCGATCTGCTACAGTCCCTTCATGGCATTTGCAGATTTGTTTGATATTCAGCAATACATTTCCTTGGTGTTTTTTAGAACCACACTGGTATAATTCTGTGTATTTTACACTGAAATTGCTCATTTTAATTTATTTTTTTATATTTTAAATCTTGAATTTACTACCCTCACCAACATGCATAGACCAATTCAATAATTTTGTCTAAATAAGACTTGAATACTGTAAAAGTACTTTTAAACGTGGGGATCCAACTTTTGTGGTTTTTGTGAATGACTTTTTTCCACGAATTTAAGTGTCCAAGGAAATAAAACAACTGACGTCCAAATCAAGACATGGATAGATCCCCATGTAGATATGACTACTGATAGAATATATTGAATATCGCCATATCTGAGAATACTATAAAAGTATTCACAGGGCAAATGCATCATGATTTACAACTGCAGGCAGGGTTATACCCATTTAATCTTTAAAAACCTAATCTGAACCACTTTTGATCTCATAAAAAATATTTTTGATCAATAAAAGTCTGATTTCTAGTATTGATATGATATGATAAAGTGTTCATTTCATATCCTCATAATTCTCGAACGAATGGGAAATGATAATTTCATGCTGGGCTGGCTTTTGATAGAATTTGTTTATTTAACTGTTTTCTTTAGGTGACATATTGAAGATGATAACGGACGACGACGGACAAGGAAGGATGTCGGACGCCAAGTGATAAGAAAAGCTCACTTGGCCTTTACGGTTGGTGAGCTAAAAAAAAAATTACAGCTTATCATCTTAAGACAATCATCAGTTCTTAATACATAATTTTCAAGCAGTGTAAGGGAGGTAATCAAACATATCTATAACAGTATTCTTTAAATGGAATTGGAGAACCTCCCGTACACTGCTTTTAAATTGTCTAAATTGTCCTTTAACCAGAAAAACCCTTGTTTTCCCCCTTTTTTTTTGCCCCTATGATTTGAGCCATAACCCCATAACTTTCCCTTTGTACTATGCAAACTTGTGGTATAATTTCAGAGAGTCATTTATACACTTAAACACAAGTTATTGACTGGAAACTACAAAAATGCTTATTTGGGCCCCTTTTTTGGCCCCCAACTTATCGAAACACCCATTGGAGCAAGAACCCATAAACTCAATTCCAGCCTTTCCTTTGTAGTAAGAAACGTTGTACTGTTAAATTCGTTAAATAAGCCGCAGGGTTTTTTCTCTGTCATTGTCCCTGCGTGTTATACTCAGGTGCGCTTTATGTACGCATTTTTTCTGTGTTTCAGGGCAAGCGTGAAAAAAAAAAATTATATCTGGATTTTTTTTAATGGAGACCGTCAGATTGTCAAGTGCTTGTAGTGACTTGATAAATTGTTCATGTGGCATTTTTTGTTATGAATTAAAATATATATACTTTATCAGTTGTTCTTTATTTCATTGTTGGATTACGAAGTTGATAACCATGTGTTCATTACATAAACAAAGAAAGATAACTGTGTTTGAAAGAGGTACCATACAGGATATTAATTGTGTATTTACAATAAATATGTTATGGTTTGTTGTTTTAAGGTGTTGTTAAATAAAATCTCCTAATGGAATAATAAAGGAAGTGATTGTGTTTCTTTCCAATATTTCAAGTCTCTTTTAATGACGATGGTGATAACCATGTACTGAAATGAACCATTTAAATTGTTTCATAAACAAAGAAAGATAAGCGTGTTTGAAAAGAGGTACCATACAGGATATACTATTGAGGAGTAACTGCTTGTTGTTTTATTGTGTTTCAAAATGAAATATCTTTATGATATATTGTAGCCACATATTATCGGATGTAGGAAATAAAAAAAAAGAATATTAATTTTCATAATTTAATATGCTAAGACATTTATATATCACCGTCTTATTTGAATTCCCCTTTCCGTGGCCCATCTCACTTTCAGTTAAAAATAGACAATGACTTGCAGAAACTGAATGGTTTTGTTAATTCGTAGTTTTCAACCAAGTTTAAATTTTAAAATGTTTGAAGCTGATAAACCAAAACTTTTATTTTATAGACAACAATAAAATTCTTCAAATTTAATTTGATAATTTGTTTAACATGTTACGGAGTGAGTTACAAAAAGGAGATAACATTCATTACTCTAAGGTCAGTAGAATGCATACTACGTTTTCATCAGGGTACGCTTTATATTCAGGTGCGTTTTATGTAAGGAAAAAAACACTTCTTCCCCTAAAAAACGGCCGTGCGCCTTATTTAGGGGTGCGTTTTATTTTCTGGAAAATACGGTAGTATAATTTCAGAGATATCCATACACTGAAACACAAGTTATTGTCTGTAAACAAGAAAAATGCTTCTTTTTGGTCCCTTATTCCTACATGTTCAGGAAATTAATCCCAAACTCAATCCAAGCCTTCCCATTGTTATATGAAACCTCGTGGTACAATGTCAGAGAGATCCATACAGTTACACACAAGTTACTGTTAACATTGTGATGTACTAGAGGACGAGTTTCATTTCTTTTTTAAATGTAAAATAAATGAACAATTAAGAAAAGAATTTTTAAATGAAAATAAATATAATAACTTAAATGATATAGATAAATTAAAACGTATTTTCAATCCTGAAACAAAACAGGACACTTACAAATTAGGCTCCTTTTTAAACTAGAGGCTCTTAAGAGCCTGTGTCGCTCACCTTGGTCTATATGCATATTAAACAATGGACACAGATGGATTCATGACAAAATTGTATTTTAGTGATGGGGATGTGTTTGTAGATCTTACTTTACTGAACATTCTTGCTACTTACAATTATTTCGATCTATAATGAACTTGGCCCATTAGTTACAGAGGAAAATATTTTGTAAAAATTTACAAAATTGTTAAAATTGTTAAAAATTGACTATAAAGGGCAATAACTCCTTAAGGGGTCAACTGACCATTTTGGTCATGTTGAATTATTTGTAGATCTTACTTTGCTGAACACTATTGCTGTTTACAGTTTATCTCTATCTAAAATAATATTCAAGATAATAACCATAATCGGCAACATTTCCTTAAAAATTACCAATTCAGAGGCAGCAACCAGTTGTCCGATTCATCTGAAAATGTCAGGGCAGATAGATCTTGACTTGATAAACAATTTTTCCCTGTCAGATTTGCACTAAATGCTTTGGTTTCAGAGTTATAAGCCAAAATTTACATTTTACCCCTATATTCTATTTTTAGCCATGGCGGCAATCTTGGTTGGTTGGCCGGGTCACCCCACACATTTTTTAAACTTTATACCCCAATGATAATTGTGGCCAAGTTTGGTTAAATTTGGCCCAGTAGTTTCAGAGGAGAAGATTTTTGTAAAAATTAACTACGACGGACGACGACAACAACGGACGACGTACGCCAGACGACGGACGCTAAGTGATGAGAAAGCTCACTTGGCCCTGTGGGCCAGGTGAGCTAAATATGACAAATAGTTGTCAAAAATTTACTATAAAGAGCAATTACTCCTTAAGGGGTCGACTGACAATTTTGGTCATGTTGATTTATTTGTAGATCTTTACTTTGCTGAACATTATTGCTGTTTACAGTTTATCTCTATCTATAATAGTATTTGAGGTAAGAACCAACCAGAGTGCACACGTTGAAATGTCTCACCTTCTTTACTTATCATTGATATTATGTTGACAGTCCTAAATATAAAGCTTTATTACAACTTAACATTAACCAAGAAAACTAAACATTGCCCAAGTCAAAGTGGACAGCAGTTCTTTAGCAGTTTATTAGCATTCACAGTTCTTACTCGACAGCTGTTCTTTAGCAGTTCATTAGCATTCACAGTTGCCAAATTCAAGGCAATAGTTAATTTGCATATAGGCATTCCAATAGCATTTCATAGCAGTTTCTTAGCAGTTTATTTAGCCTTCACAGTTATTTAGCAGTTATTTTTGACGAAAAATTTAAATGAGATTCTCAAAAACTGCTATCTTCTCTGAATATTCATGAGAACTGCTATCAAAAATGAATATTCATAGAAACTGCTAAGTTGTACATCCTAATATGGCTTTCTAAACTGCTAAGGAATGCTTTCAGATCTGTCAAAAGTTGGAATACAAAGGTATACATGAGCAATGAACCATGAAAATAAGGTCAAGGTCAGATGAACCATGCCAGGTAGACATGTACAGCTAACAATTCTTCCATACAACAAATACAGTTGATCTACATTTTGTATTGCTATATAGTTTAAGAAAAACAGACCAAAACAGAAAACTAAACACTGAGCAATGAACCATGAAAATGAGGTCAAGGCCAAATAAAACCTACGCAACTGACATATAAATTATAAAATATTTCCATATTCCAAATATAGTTGACCTATTGCATAAAGTATTAGAAAAAAAAAACCTCAAAAACTTAACTTTAACCACTGAACCATGAATATGAGGTCAAGGTCAGATGATACCTGCCAGCTAGACATGTACACCTTACAATCATTCCATAAACCAAATATAGTCGACCTATTGCATATAATATTAGAAAAAAAGACCAAAACTCAAAAACTTAGCTTTGACCCTGAACCATGAAAATGAGGTCGAGGTCAGATGACACCTGCCAGTTGGACATGTACACCTTGCAATTCTTCCATACACCGAGTGTAATACTCTATTGCTTATAGTATCTGAGATATGGACTTGACCACCAAAACTTAACCTTGTTCACTGATCCATGAAATGAGGTTGAAGTCAAGTGAAAACTGTCTGACGGGCATGAGGACCTTGCAAGGTACGCACATACCAAATATAGCTATCCTATTACTTATAATAAGAGAGAATTTAAGATTACAAAAAATCTTAACTTTTTTTTTTCAAGTAGTCACTGAACCATGAAAATGAGGTCAAGGACATTGGACATATGACTGACGGAAACTCCTTAACATGATGCATCTATATACAAAGTATGAAGCATTCAGGTCTTCCACCTTCTAAAATATAAAGCTTTTAAGAAGTTAGCTAACGCTGCCGCCTCAGTAGCCGCCGCTGCCGCTGGATCACTATCCCTATGTCGAGCTTTCTGCGACAAAAGTTGCAGGCTCGAATAAAAACTACAAAATTTTCTAAAAATTACTTATTTTTGGGCAGCAACCCTACAACAGGTTGTCAGATTAGTCTGAAAATTTGAGAGCTGATAGATCTTAACCTGATGAACATTTTTACCCCCGTCATATAATTGCTGTAAATGCTTAAGTTTCAGAGATATAAGCCAAAACTGCATTTTACCTCTATGTTCTATTTTTAGCCATGTCAGCCATTTTGTTTGGACCATAAGAGAAGATCCAAGAAAGCAACAGGAAATTCAATGTTGCTCTAAATCCTTAAAGAAATGCCAAGTATTCTTAAATGATTGAATGTGTCCATAGGGCACAGATGATGCCCAAGCTTACATATTAAGTTATAAAAGAATATAACTCACTTACAGCCAAAGAGACATTACACCAAAATTGGTATTACATCTAAGTTTTGTGGTAATACGCATTGTAAATGAGTTTCATAACATTTGGTTGAGGCAAACTGAAATAAGGGAATGGAAACCAACTTTAGGATTTACGGATGTATTGACGTACAGATGAATGGACATGGTGACAGACAATCTAATGCGCAACTACGGCAGGGAAATAGTAGCAGAGGGGGCATAAAAATCATAAGTTATTTTTTATTTTGCAGGGACCGCGCTGTGCGTCGCAAATGTCGCAATTTGGGATTTTTTATTTCATCTGGCGACAAAATACGGCTGCTGGCGATATTTCTGGCGCCAACATTTTCCTATGTCAAAATTTTCATTTCTTGACAATATCGATCTTCATTTAAATTGGTAAAATAAATTGTACGAAATTTTACCTGGCGACAAGTTTATGACTTTGTTTATGACCCCAAGCTAATCAACGGTTACAACAGGTGTCATAATGTTTTGTTACAGGTAATCCATTTATCGGATGGGTCATTAATGATCATTAACATTAATTCATTCAAATAGAATTGGTCAGTCAGCGTTTGTCTTTTCATTTGAATAAATGTTCATACGACAACACAATTTGCAATGTTTACCGTAGTTTAATGAAGAAAACGTAATTGACAGGAAGTCGAAAACCATAATCAACTTATACAAAGACAAAGTTTTTCTTGTTTTCCGTAAAAATAGCAAATTCAGACTTAATTTGTCTTTGCATGCCCTCAGTTAAGATACGAAAATAACAAAACCGCCGCCATATTGTTGATCACATTTACCTCTTCTACGTACTATGTATAATCCTCCAAAGAAGGAGCACACCGAATAAAGAAAGATAACTCAATTTTATTTTTCCTACCATTGGGAGACCTACATTAGATATGTCTAAGATATGTCTTCTGACTGAAGAATTCATATGTTTACGTATTTTGAGATATGGGTAGAGTTAAAGAGGGTCTTAGTAGCAGGATGGGTAATGTTTGAAGAGTGCCTTGGTCATCTTTTTCTGTACTCTTTATTTTTAATACAAATTTTCACTATTCTGTAAATCTAAACACCCATTATTATGTTTTCTTCATTCAATTACCAATTTTTTTCTATTTATTTTTTTTATTTAAAAACAATTTTTCTATTCTGTAGCATATACAGACCATAACTAAGCTAATTATATTCTTATACATATGAAATACTGACAAAGAAAATAAAAGTACACATGTTTTTTTGTATGTATATAAACCCTTATGCTATAACTTACTTAGTGTAACATGTTAAATGATGTCAAGTGCAGGCTGAGTGCATAAGAAATTTAAATTAAACATAGTTTGAATTTTTTTAGAAGAAATCAAGACTTTAGCTGGCCCTAAAGTTGGCTCAAAGTTTTCAAAACTGGCGACAAAATTTAGGAGCTGGCGATTTTGCTGGCTCCAACTTTTTGGGAGCCAGAGCAGACCCTGTTTTGACTTACTATATCTTCAGACTTTCTTCTTTCTTCTTTGGCAATAGAGAAGTCAGACTCTAGCCTCTGGATCAGAGCATCTATTAGTTCAAGTTCCCTATGAATTTCCACTCTGTTCAGACTCAGTCTTTGGATCTCTTCTTCCCTTGACATCAGCTGGAAATACAAAAGATAGGTTTGGCTAAACAGTCATTTAAGAATAAATGGGTAAAAATATGGATGAGATATTTTGTATAAAACGATCTGCTACAGTCCCTTCATGACAACAAGTGATAAGAAAAGCTCACTTCGCCCTTCCAGTTGGTGAGCTAAAACAAAATTACAGCTTATCATCTCAAGACAATCAATATTTCTTAATACATAATTTTCAAGCATTGTAAGGGAGGTAATGAAACATATCTATAACAGTATTCTTTCAATGGAATTGGAGAACCTCCCTTACACTGCTTTTAAATTGTCTAAATTGTCCTTTAACCAGAAAAACCCTTGTTTTCCCCCCTTTTATGCCCCTATTGGCTTAATGATTTGAGCCATAACCCCCATAACCATCCCTTTGTAGTATGGAAACTTGTGGTATAATATCAGAGAGTCATTTATACACTTAAACACAAGTTATTGACTGGAAACTACAAAAATGCTTATTTGGGCCCTTTTTTTGGCCCCCAACTTATCGAAACCTCCATTGCAGCAAGAACCCAAAAACTCAATTCCAGCCTTTCCTTTGTAGTAAGAAACCTTGCAGTATAACTTCAGAGAGATCCATACACTGAAACATAAGTTATTGTCTGTAAACAAGAATAAACTGTTATCACAGAGATATGTCTCACCTTTCTGTAATTTTGATTATGCAAATGTTGAAATCAAAATAGCACTACTTTAACATCTTACACAAGTTATGAAAATATTCAAAGTCAATGAACCATGACTGAGTTACATTGCTAAACAATCTCCATGTAAATGAGATGTGCCAATGCTTATACAACTGCATACCAAATACTATCATGACCATGGACTTATCATAAGTTGTTCCCAAATCTAAATACAAACATTAACTAGTAAACTATAGAAAAGTTTCAAAGTCAATAAGAGGGGGTGGAGCTATATAATCTCCATGGAAACGATACTTGCAAATGCCAATAAATTTGCATACCAAATATCATTGACTTAACATTAGCAGTTCATCTTAAACTGATCTAATCCCAAACTAATACATGTAAACTAAGATAAGTTTCAAAGTCATTAGACTGTGACTGAGGAGTGAGGCCAAATATTCTCCATCGAAATGAGATGTGCCAAAGCTTATACAACTGAATACCAATTAACACTGGCCTACCACTAATGGTTCCCCTTGAATTGACCTAATCACAAACTAAAACATGATAACTCAGAAAAATTTTCAAAGTCAATAGACCATGACTAAGGGGGCGGAGCCAAATTATCTCCATGGAAATGAGATATGCCGATGCTTACACAACTACATACAAAATATCCTTGATCTACCACTTGTGGTTCCCCATAAACTGACCTAATCACAAACTAATACATGTAAAATAAGCAAAAGTTTCGAAGTCAATAGACCATGACTGAGGGGGCAGGGCCATATAATCTCCATGGAAATAAGATGTGCCAATGCTTATACAACTGCATACCAAATATGATTGACCTACCACTTGTGGTTCACCATAAACTAGACCTAATCACAAACTAATACATTGCTGACGCCGCCGCCGCCGCTGATGCCGGAAACAGCATACCTATGTCTCGCTTTTTGACTTCGTCAAGGCGAGACAAAAATGCTTCTTTTTGGCCCCTTATTCCTACTTGTTCAGGGAAATTAATCCTAAACTCAATCCAAGCCTTCCCATTGTTATATGAAACCTTGTGGTACAATGTCAGAGAGATCCATACAGTTACACACACGTTATTGTTAACATTGGGATGTACTTACTAGATGTTGAGTTTCATTTCTTTTTTAAAAAATAAAATAAATGAACAATTAAGAAAAGAATTTTTAAATGAAAATAAATATAATAACTTAAAATGATATAGATAAATTAAAACATATTTTCAATCTTGAAACAAAACAGGACACTTACAAATTAGGCTCCTTTTTAAAAAAGTCACTAAGACTGAGGGCAGGGAGTCCTTGATATAATTTGAATCTCTTATATATATATATATATTGATTTAAAGAAAGACAAGAATTATAGTTCAAAGTGTCTGCATTGTTTATTGTCATTGTTTATATCTTAACTGTATATCATGTATAATGTTTTAATCCATTGGCTCATATGGGCGTAAAGTGATTTTCAATAAAGTTTAAAGTTTAAAGTTAATTTTTATTTTTTTTAATTCTTACTATATCTTCAGACTTTCCTTTCTTCTTTCTTCTTTAGCAATAGAGAAGTCAGACTCCAGCCTCTGTAATTGGGCCTCTTTATGTTCAAGTTCCCTATGAATTTCCTCTCTGTTCAGACCCAGTCTTTGGATCTCTTCTTTCCTTGACATCAGCTGGAAATACAAAAGATAGGTTTAGCTAAACATTCATTTAAGAATAAATGGGTAAAAATATGGATGAGATATTTTGTATAAAGCCATCAGCTACAGTCCCTTCATGATGTCAAGTGATAAGAAAAGCTCAATTGGCCCTTTGGGATGGTGAGCTAAAAAAAATTACAGCTTATCATCTCAAGACAATCATCATTTCTTAATACATACTTTTCAAGCATTTTGTTATCAGTAAATTAAAAGCAAACTAAATATTACTAGTATGTTATATACATATACACATTCATGGATCTACAATCTGTCGATACCTGTATCTTGGCATTGCACAAGGTCATGTTTTTCTCTGACTGTTCATGACGTCTTTACACTAAATCCAGTGGATGTTGGATGTGTACGGATTGATAATTTAGTCTTAGATGCATGATTTTTTTATTAGTTGTTAGTGGCTTTGAACTAGCTGTCAGTTAACTGCGAGTACACTCAGATCTGTTCAGTGTCTTTTTGTTGTTGGGATGTACAAGTACCCGGCCTCGTCCACTTGTATTTTTGTTCATCTGATGAGTTAAGCCTTTTTCAACTGATTTTTATAGGAATCGTTCTTATGTTGTATTGTTATACCACTGTTCCAGGTTAGGGGGAGGGTTGGGATCCCGCTAACATGTTTAACCCCGCCACATCATGTATGTATGTGCCTGTCCCAAGTCAGGAGCCTGTAATTCAGTGGTTGTCGCTTGTTTATGGGTTACATATTAGTTTTTCGTTCATTTATTTAAATAAATAAGGCCATTAGTTTTCTCGTTTGAATTGTTTAACATTGTCATTTCGGGGCCTTTTATAGCTATGTGGTATGGGCTTTGCTCATTGCTGAAGGCCGTTAGTTACCTATAGATGTTAATTTCTGTGTCATTTTGGTCTCGTGGAGAGTTGTCTCATTGGCAATCATACCACATCTTCTTTTTTATAAGTGAGGTAATCAAACATATCTATAACAGTTTTCTTTAAATGGAATTGGAGAACCTCCCTTACACTGCTTTTAAATTGTCTAAATTGTCCTTTAACCAGAAAAACCCTTGTTTTCCCCCTTTTTTGCCCCTATTGGCTAAATGTTGTGAGCCATAACCCCCATAACCATCCTTTTGTAGTATGCAAACTTGTGGTATTAAATTTCAGAGAGTCATTTATACATTTAAACACAAGTTATTGACTGGAAACTACAAAAATGCTTATTTGGGCCCCTTATATGGCCCCCAACTTATGGAAACCCCCATTGGAGCAAGTACCCAAAAACTCAATTCCAGCCTTTCCTTTGTAGTTAGAAACCTTGTATTATAATTTCAGAGATATCCATACACTGAAACACAAGTTAGTCTGTAAACAAGAAAAATGCTTCTTTTTGGCCCCTTATTCCTACATGTTCAGGGAAATTAATCCAAAACTCAATCCAAGCCTTCCCATTCTTATATGAAACCTTGTGGTACAATGTCAGAGAGATCCATACAGTTACACACAAGTTATTGTTAACATTGTGATGTACTAGATGTTGAGTTTCATTTCTTTTTTAAAAAATAAAATAAATGAACAATTAAGAAAACAATTTTCAAATGAAAATAAATATAATAACTTAAATGATATAGATGAATTAAAACATATTTTCAATCCTGAAACAAAACAGGACACTAACAAATTAGGTTCCTTTTTAAAAAAGTCACTAAGACTGAGGGCAGAGAGTCCCTGATATAATTTGAATCTCTTATATATATATATATATATAAGCAAATTTACAGATCTAACATTGTTGGGCTGATGTTTAGATGAGTTGTATATACAGAATGTACACAGCCATGTATCACCATCACTGCTGGTGATCCGATGGATAAATCTGTTGTAGAGTTGTCACTGGTTCAGACGTACTTATAAATATAATTATTTCTGTGACTGTATCTTGCATTAATTTGTAGGATCCTTTACAATAGATATTTCAGCTGATCTGTAACAATTCCATCTTCATGCCTTATATATCATGTACTGTATTACAACGCTAGATTAAAACTGACGAGGAAAGGTAACACCCGGCCACCGAAAGCTTTATTTTGTGAAGCCTAGGTGGTCGAGTGGTTTAGCGCATCGGATACAGTGCAGGCGATTTGGTGTCACGATATCTCAATAGCATGAGTTCGAATCCTGGCGAGGAAGAACAAAAAATTTGCGAAAGCAAATTTACAGATCTAACATTGTTGGGCTGATGTTTAGACAAGTTTTTATATATATATATATATATTATATATTGATTTAAAGAAAGACGAGGGTTATAGTTCAAAGTGTCAGCATTTTTTATTTATGGGCGTAAAGTGCTTTTCAATAAAGTTTAAGATTTAAAGTTAATTGTTAATTTTTTTAATTCTTACTATATCTTCAGACTTTCTTCTTTCTTCTTTGGCAATAGAGAAGTCAGACTCCAGCCTCTGGATCAGAGCATCTTTACGTTCAAGTTCCCTATGAACTTCCTCTCTGTTCAGACTCAGTCTTTGGATCTCTTCTTCCCTAGACGTCAGCTGAAAAAACAAAAGATAGGTTTAGCTAAACAGTCATTTAAGAATAAATGGGTAAAAATATGGACGAGATATTTTGTATAAAGCGATCTGCTACAGTCCCTTCATGGCATTTGCAGATTTGTTTAATATTCAGCAATACATTTCCTTAGTGTTTTTTAGAACCACACTGGTATAAATCTGTGTATTATACACTGCACTTGCTCATTTTAATTTATTTTTTTATATTTTAAATCTTGAATTTACTACCCTCACCAACATGCATAGACATATTGCAGATGATAACGGACGACAGACGCCAAGTGATAAGAAAAGTTCACTTGGCCCTTCCAGTTGGTAAGCTAAAAAAAAATTACAGCTTTTCATCTCAAGACAATCATCAGTTCTTAATACATAATTTTCAAGCAGTGTAAGGGAGGTAATCAAACATATCTATAACAGTATTCTTTTAATGGAATTGGAGAACCTCCCTTACACTGCTTTTAAATTGTCTAAATTGTCCTTTAACCAATAAAACCCTTGTTTTCCCCCCTTTTTTGCCCCTATTGGCTAAATGATTTGAGCCATAACCCCCATAACCATCCTTTTGTAGTATGCAAACTTGTGGTATAATTTCAGAGAGTCATTTATACACTTAAACACAAGTTATTGATTGGAAACTACAAAAATGCCCCTTTTTTGGCCCCCAGTTTATTGAAACCCCCATTGGAGCAAGAACGCAAAAACTCAATGCCAGCCTTTCCTTTGTTATATGAAACCTTGTGGTACAATGTCAGAGAGATCCATACAATTGCACACAAGTTATTGTTAATTTTTAGTTTTTGTGGTGGTATAAAAACTGCAAATTACCAATTCCATGGCATAAATCCAACAATAGGTTGTCCAGTTCATCTAAAAATTTCAGGGCAGATAGATCTTGACCTGATTAACATTTTCAACCGGATCAGATAAGTTTGGTTACATATGGCCCAGTAGTTTCAGAGAAGATTTTTGTAAAAGTTAATGACGACGGACGAGTGACGCCAAGCCCTGCTTTCATGATATTCATATATTCATGAATTAGGAAGAATATTCATGAATATTCATGAATATTCCAGTTTTATTCATGGGTATATTCCAGTGTCAAATTATTCATGAATAAGAAGCATGAATAAACTGGAATATACATGAATTCTTAATAACTGTATGAAGACAACCAAAAAGAATTGTTAAAATGCCTAAAGCTTACTATAATGAAGTTTTTTTTTTTTCTAAAAGTAATTTGGGGACAAAAGAAACCTTTTTTGGGACATGAATAATCATGAATAAACTTGAATGTTTGGACTTAGAATTTTTTTAAGACATATAACATGAACAAGGATGAATAATGATGAATGAAATTTGGACTTAAAATATTTCTCAACTGTGTGACAAGCATGAATAAGCATGAATAAAGCTGCATGATAATGACTCAGAATTATGTGTGACCAACTGCATTAATAATACCAATGAAAAATGTAATTTGTTCTAGGATTTTGTTGTTTATTTGGACTTTTTTTTGGCTGAGGAAATATGTTTAATAATTAGATGAAAAAAATCATGAATACTTCATGTGACATCAAGCCCTTATATTTGATTTTTTCAATGACCCCACCCTAAAGCTACTGCTTTGGAAAATTGGATGCCCTTTCTTTTAATGCCCCCCACCTGCTGCTTCTAGAAATGAAAGATGCCTTCATGATAGAAAAATTGAATTTTTATTTCAATGCACTTGATAGATCAATTAATGAAAGTAAAAATGAAAAAAATAATTTTCAAAATATTTATATATTAAGTGTTTTCAGGTTAAAAATAATTAAAAGTAATATTCTGATATGCATTTGCATTCAATTTGTTTTATATTTTTTTTCATAATTCATATATTGTGAAAAGGTGATAAAAAAAGGGGAAGTAACTGAAACATTTTTGAAATACACAAATTATTTATGACATAAAGCAAAGGTTATTGGTATTAATTAACAATGTGTTTGACACCAAAGCTGTCAGGTGAAGCCCTGCACTTCATGGGTCACTTAATTTGACAGTTTACACAGCTAGCTGAACTTCCTCTCCATGGAAGAATTACGAATTTCAGTTTGACAGTATTTCAAAGTAAAAAAAATGCCGAGATTTTCGCGATAAAAACGACAGGGCACCCGAGAAACGCCAACGGCCGTTTTGCCAGACAAGCTGGATGGTTTCTGATTTTCTACCTGTTGTCCGGCATTTAAATAACTTAGAAAAATTATCAGATCAATGATAGGCCAACGATCGACATCGTAAAACCTTGGTTTCTCAACTTATGTAAAATGTAAACAAGTCATGACCACATGGTTTTTTTGTAATTGTACTGAACAGTCTGACCCTACAAAATACCGTCCTAGATAATGCGGCCACTAGTTCATCCGCATGCACCCTGTGCCGATTACATTAAAGTTGTTTTTTTCTTATTTTTAAAAACTGGCCAGTAATAAATACTTTTATACGACACCCTTGATTTATTTTTATAATAGCGTTACAGGGACGGATCAACTTCTGGCCGATATAATATGGGGCGAGATTGTGACCTCGACGTTAGCGCACTAGATAAAAACGTCATCAACATGTGATTACGCTGTTGCAGAATTAAAATTATAGAAGATCCTATAAGAAGATGTTTTCAGATAAGTGCATTAAAAATTTAATTTAACATGTGTATATGAGATTATAAAATATAATTTATTGAGGAACTATGATCTTTTTATGGTTTTTATTTGAGCAAATCAACATCAGAAAGTCTGAAAGCATAATGATAAACTGAAAATATATTTATTTTTAACAACATTGAATAATCTTGTTGTCACATAACAGGCATAACTGATAGATATGTAAAAATTTAATTGAATTGTGTGAATTGTTATTTGGTGAAAACAATAAGTCGCTAGTTTTTTATCTTCAGGGGATAAAAAAAAGGGGGATGGTAATTAATTTGATCCCAAATGGCTTACAATGTATACTGTATAAACATGCAATAATATTTCTATTGAATTTATTGCTTCAAAACGTCTAGAACAATTGATTCTTTGTGGATTTTTTTGATACTTTTAGGGGATTAAATGATTAAATGGAGCTGCCAATTTTGAAAGTAAACGGATTGCATGCAGATTCCAGTTACCTTTACTCAGCAACACTAGTTGGAAGTACAGAGACAGCAAATTTAATTACAGAAAGGAGGAGAACTTCACCACATGTATCCTTTATATCTGACACACAATTTTAATACACCTTATCACTATTCCCGCTTGACCCGAGAATCTGTCCCACTTGAACTTTTGACGTCATACAACAATCACTTTTCCATTGTGGCGTCAGATATTTTCTATTATGACGTCAAAATTTTACGGGAACTTTTGTGATGTCCAGTAATGGCGGACAAATAGCGATAAGGTGTATACTTGAAACTAAACAGCAAGCATCATTAAGCCATGATCAACAATGTGTATCTAAATACAATATTAAGACAATGAAATGCTTGAAGGTGTTAGTGAACATGGGGAGGAGGGGGTGGGTGTGGGTACCATTTTAATGGGTAATTTAACAATATAATCAGCCATTAAAAATAGTAGTACTAGTATCTAATTTTGATGGAAGTTTAAGGATCTGACATTAAATACAAGTAAATTTTTTTTTTTTTAAATGGGAACTTGACAGCCATTGAAATAAGATATTAAACATGGCCAATACAAATACTCATTACTTCTTACAATACATCTTGCTGTAATAAATTAATTAGTCAATGTAATTCATACCGCAATGTTTATATATACGTGACAGATTTGATACAACAAGGGCAATCATCTACCTTATAATGAGGAATATGGATTTAAACTAATAAAAGAAAATATTTGCAAAAGAACAAATTTGTGCATTAAAAATAGATTTTACTCAAATTTTTTAATTCCTTATAGAATACATGCAAGACATTATTGGTCCTGAACTAAGGACATTCTCAGGATATTCACAGGATTATCCCAGGGCCAACTTAATGCAAGCAAATCTGTAAATCCTGACATCAGGATAATTTCCTAAGACCAGGACCTGATGAATCCTGAGCACAGGATTATCACAAGATTCTTTACTATGATACTTATGGTCTGGATGGTCTCTGGATATCCCTGGCATATCTTTGTTCCAATACCGTCCCATGTTTTACTTTAACCCTATCTCAGGATAAGGATTATCTCAAGATTGCCCTGGGATTTTTCCCCAAGATTATCCTGAGATATCCTAGGGATATCTTGTGATATCCTGACCCATTTTCGAAAGGGTCCGATACCGTCACCATCACCAGGGGCATCAAAGTGATTTTCTTAAAATGTCATTTAATATTTTAAATATTTTATATCAAGAATGCAAAAATAGCAAAATATATTTAGAACTGCATTATAAAGGTCAAATCCTGAATTCCTGCAAAAATAAAAGCCTGAGAAAGACCTTCTGCCCCTCATATTTGTATTCATGGTATTCTAAATTTATTTTTACATTCAATATTCAAGAACATCTATTTCGCATTCATGGTTATTCTAGAATATTCAAGGATATTTCACATTCATGGTAATTCTAGAATATTCAAGGATATTTCACATTCATGGTTGTTCTAAAATATTAATGGATACTTCACATTCATGGTTATTCTAGGATATTCAACCATTCAATATTCATGGACATCTTATTTCACAGTAATGGTTATCCTAGTCAGTATTCCACTATTCAATACTCATGGACATCCTTTTTCACATTCAAGAATATTCTGTAGATAAATATTCATGTTAATTCTTGGTTATTCAGTTCATACAATATTCATGTATATTCAAGGTGCCATTTAACATTCATGAATATTCATGCATTGTAACCTTGAATATTCATGAATATTATTCATTAATGTTCTAGAATTATTCTGGAATATTCATGAATAATTCCAGTTCATGAAAGCAGGGTAGTGATGAGCTAAAACACAATATATTTGTTTGAATGTTTTGTATAAAACAATAAATTACCAAGTTTTCTTTAAATAAATAAACAGTATAACCAATAAATTGCAAATCTGTCTCCTGTTTTGCAGATTTGGGCAAAGAACTAGACCGATTGTGTACTATGATTGTACAATCCAAAATAGGGGTATAACATGAATAAATGTTAAACCGACAGTATATAGCCATTCAAGGTCGTTAAAAACTTCCATTTGTTAATTTCTACCTTAATAAAAGCATACATCTGTCCAAGTAATGACCAATGTGCAGTGATGAAAACATGATAAACAAAATTTCCTAAACCTACATTAATTAAAGTTCTGAAATTTTAATGATGCATGAATAAACCATTTGATTCCTTTTCCTGTTTTAGTAATTCGAGATGTAATTTGAGTGGAAAGCACTGAAAATTAACAATTAAGGGGCAATAACTCCGGTATATGCTATCATTCTAACCAAAATTTATCTAGATATTTATCAAGTTACCAGATGCACAGAAAAGAAAGAACTACCATTTGTTTTCTGAGGATGAGAATATCTTTATAATAGGTCGGTTAGGTCAGTAAATAGGTTGTTGGTTTTTTTCGTCTATAATTTTGATTTTTTTTCTAAATTGCTTGATAAATTTCTTACAGAGATGAATATAATTGTTTCTTCTTGATTTTCCTCATGTGCTTCTGTCTACATAAAAAAATCATAACAAAAATAAAAGAGGAATGTGTCCATGGGACACAGATGATGCCCCCACTTGCACATCATATCAAGTAATAAAGGGACATAACTGAAGACTGGTAAAAGTGATGCTATTAAATTTGTTACTGATCTCATTTTTGTACTAATAAGTATTGTGAATAAGTTTCATAACATTTGGTTTGGACAAACTTAAGTTCGGGTTTGAACTGAAAAAAAAAATTAAGAATTAACTTTAAACTTTATTGAAAAGCACTTTACGCCCATATGGGCCAATGGCTTAAAAAATTTATACATGATATAAGTTTACATATAAACAATGAAAATAAACAATGCAGACACTTTGAACTATAATCCTTGTCTTTCTTTAAATCAATATAATTATTTCTGTGACTGTATCTTACATTAATTTGTAGGATCCTTTACTATAGATAATTTAGCTGATCTGTAAAAATAACATCTTCATGCCTTATATGTCATGTACTGTAGTACGATGCTAGATTAAAACTGACATGGAAAGGTAACACCCGGCCACCCAAAGCTTCATTTTTATGAAGCCCAGGTGGTCGTGTGGTCTAGCGCGCCGGTTACAGTGCAGGCGATTTGGTGTCACGATATCTCAGTAGCATGGGTTCAAATCCTGGCGACGGCAGAACAAAAAATTTGCGAAAGCAAATTTACAGATTTAACATTGTTGGGTTGATGTTTAGACGAGTTGTATATACACGGCCGGCACTCTGCTAACCGAGAGATTGGTCGGTTAATCTATATTGAGTATGCGGCTATATCGGCGGTTGGTCTGTTAATCGAGTTGGCTAAAGTCTGTTAATCAGGTGTTATCAAGAAAATCATTGCAAGTTCAGTATGTTTCATTGTATAACTTTTTAAATATATATTTTTATCATAAAAATTATTCATGTCTGACAAAACACGAAAATTGGATCCCCACGAATAAAGTACTTTTACAGTATTCAAGTCTTATTTAGACAAAATTATTGAATTGGTCTATGCATGTTGGTGAGGGTAGTAAATTCAAGATTTAAAATATAAAAAAATAAATTAAAATGAGCAATTTCAGTGTAAAATACACAGAATTATACCAGTCTGGTTCTAAAAAAACACTAAGGAAATGTATTGCTGAATATCAAACAAATCTGCAAATGCCATGAAGGGGACTGTAGCAGATCGCTTTATACAAAATATCTCATCCATATTTTACCCATTTATTCTTAAATGACTGTTTAGCTAAACCTATTTTTTTTATTTCCAGCTGATGTCTAGGGAAGAAGAGATCCAAAGACTGAGTCTGAACAGAGAGGAAATTCATAGAGAACTTGAACATAAAGAGGCTCTGATCCAGAGGCTGGAGTCTGACTTCTCTATTGCTAAAGAAGATAGAAAAAAGTCTGAAGATATAGTAAGAATTAAAAAAATTAAGAATTAACTTTAAACTTTAAACTTTATTGAAAAGCACTTTACACCCATATGGGCCAATGGATTAAAACATTATACATGATATACAGTTTACATTTAAACAATGAAAATAAACAATGCAGACACTTTGAACTATAATCCTTGTCTTTCTTTAAATCAATATATAAGAGATTCAAATTATACCAAGGACTCCCTGCCCTCAGTCTTAGTGACTTTTTTAAAAAGGAGCCTAATTTGTTTCAGGATTGAAAATATGTTTTAATATATCTATATCATTTAAGTCATTATATTTATTTTCATTTAAAAATTCTTTTCTTAATTGTTCATTTATTTTACATTTAAAAAAGAAATGAAACTCATCATCTAGTACATCATAATGTTAACAATAACTTGTGTTTAACTGTATGGATCTCTCTGACATTGTACCACAAGGTTTCATATAACAATGGGAAGGCTTGGATTGAGTTTGGGATTAATTTCCCTGAACATGTAGGGATAAGGGACCAAAAAGAAGCATTTTTCTTGTTTACAGACAATAACTTGTGTTTCAGTGTATGGATATCTCTGAAATTATACTACAAGGTTTCTTACTACAAAGGAAAGGCTGGAATTGAGTTTTTGGGTTCTTGCTCCAGTGGGGGTTTCGATAAGTTGGGGCCCAAAAAAGGGGCCCAAATAAGCATTTTTGTAGTTACCAGTCAATAACTTGTGTTTAAGTGTATAAATGACTCTGAAATTATACCACAAGTTTGCATAGTACAAAGGGATGGTTATGGGGTTATGGCTCAAATCATAGGGGCAAAAAAAGGGGGCAAAACAAGGGTTTTTCAGGTTAAAGGACATTTTTAGACAATTTAAAAGCAGTGTAAGGGAGGTTCTCCAATTCCATTTAAAGAATACTGTTATAGATATGTTTGATTACCTCCCTTACACTGCTTGAAAATTATGTATTAAGAACTGATGATTGTCTTGAGATGATAAGCTGTAATTTTTTTTTTAGCTCACCAACCGGGAGGGCCAAGTGAGCTTTTCTTATTACTTGGCGTCTGTCGTCCTTCGTTGTCCGTCGTCGTCCGTTATCATCTTCAATATGGCACCTAAAGAAAACAGTTAAATAAACAAACTGAAGATCATAAAAACATTTTATTAAAATAAAGTATGTCAATAAAGGTTTTGATTTTGTAAATATTGCCGGTATTTTTAACGACCATTCTGTTAAAGAACAAATTCCTGGATATTTTGATAATACTGAGCTCCCTCTTATTTGTTATATTTACAAGAAATCTACCGGAAATATGTATTTAATTATAGCCAATTGTGTAAAGATGTTAATATCAGTGAAAATACACCTACTTCATGTAATTGCAGTAATTCCGAATACATTTATGGACCCATTTCCATGTTATAACAGGAGATCTTAACATCGCTCAAGACCGAGAGTTAAAATCATTCCTCAGTAAAGGACCTAAATATCGTCCCCGTCAATCATTAATTGGAATGAGTGTCGAATATCATCCACGACTCACTCCGTACTTACTGTTTAAAATGGATAAACGGGAAAAAGCTGACAAAAATCTTTGGACTCTTTTTTAATTCAGTAATGAACATAGTTGATATAATGTATTCAACATTTTAAAGAACATTTTACTCTTAACAACAACCATAATAAACCTATTTCTCGTATCAAACATAAACTTAAAGAACTAGCCAAGGAATTTGTTTTGTCCCGCCGATAAAGCTGCTAATAATATCATTATTGTTTGACGAATTTTACATTGAGGTTCTGAAAAAGAAATCACCAATTCACCAACATTCCAACTGACTCCATTTTCAGAAAACGACATCTGTAACAAACATAAACTTTTAGCTACCTCTTTACAAGCAGAACCAAATACAATGAAAGTCCCAACTATGTACTGGCTTCCGAGCTACATAAAACACCTTACAAATATAGATTTATTTCGTCTTCAAGCCATTGTTCCACTACTAAATTGTCTATTCTTCTTACCAGTTCACTTGGTACAATCAAAAACCTGATAATAAATTGTTCAAATAAGGCCTTTGAAAATAGTGGAATTAATTACTTTTGGAGTGTCAAAACTCGTTGGAAGTACTTGATAAATTGCATGCTTATATTGGTGATTTTGAATCTGTTCAAAGTTTTGATTTTTCTACCCTGTATACCACATTGCCTCACATTCTCATTAAGAAAAATTCACACACCTAATTAAATGGGCATTTAAAAGTCAGAATGTGAATACATATGTTCTAACTCTTTTAGGTCATTTTTAGTAGCAATAAACAAAAGAACTATGTCAATTGGACATGCTTTGATACTATATCTGCCCTTGAATTTTTACTAGATAATATTTTTGTTCGCTTTGGAGATTCCGTATATCGTCAGGTTATCGAATTCCAATGGGGACTAACTGTGCACCACTTATTGCGGACCTGTTTTTGTATTGCTACGAGTTACAATTTATGACTAAAATCAGCAAAGACCCATCGAAACAACATCTGATACAAAAATTTAATAATACTTTTAGATATTTGGATGATATATTGGCTCTCAATAATGACGACTTCAGTATGTATACTAAAGAAATTTATCCTGTTGAACTTACTTTAAATAAAGCTAATACTAACAATGACCACTGCCCTTTCCTCGATCTTGATATCTATATCATTAACGGAAAGCTTAATACAAAATTTATGATAAAAGAGATGATTTTCATTTCCTATCGTTAATTATCCATTTTAGATGGTGACGTTCCCTTGTCACCATCTTACGGTGTTTATATATCTCAACTTGTACGATTCGCTCGTGTATGTAACAACGTTTCAGATTTTAACGAAGAAATTTATGTATTACAGAAAAATTATTACACCAGGGTTTTCGATATCACAAACTAGTCAAAACATTTACTAAATTTTATCATCGGTACAAGGACATCATTCGTAAATATAGCTCAACATGCAGACTTCTTATACCTTCAGGTATTTCACATCCAATCTTTTATGGTAATATTCTTTATAAAGCACTAAAATGTCAGTATTCACCTCAGAAGCTAACAAAACCTTTAAATAGACTTATTAAGAAGGGATATAATTACGATACTGTTGTCAGGTCATTAAAGATTGCATATTTTGGCTTTAATATTGATTCACTTATAGGGTCTTTGCATCGAACTAAACACATTTATTTAAAACCAGTTGTTGGCATGACACGGGTTATGCTCTTCTCATATATTTTATGATGGTATGATACTAAACCCTAACGGGAGGGATTGTGCCTGATATTCATATGATGAAGACATAATCTTTCAATCAGTTTAATTGAGGTCTGGAGCTGGCATGTCAGTTAACTGCTAGTAGTCTGTTGTTATTTATGTATTATTGTCATTTTGTTTATTTTCTTTTGTTACATCTTCTGACATCGGACTCGGACTTCTCTCTAACTGACTTTTAATGTGCGTATTGTTATGCGTTTACTTTTCTACATTGGCTAGAGGTATAGGGGAGGTTGAGATCTCATAAACATGTTTAACCCCGCGCATTTTTGCGCCTGTCCCAAGTCAGGAGCCTCTGGCCTTTGTTAGTCTTGTATTATTTTACTTTTAGTTTCTTGTGTATAATTTGAGTTTAGTATGACGTCCATTATCATGAACTAGTATATATATTTGTTTAGGGGCCAGCTTAAGGACGCATCCGGTGCGGAATTTCGCTGCATTGAAGACCTATTGGTGACCTTCTGTTGTTGTCTGTTCTGTGGTCGGGTTGTTGTCTCTTTGACACATTCCCATTTCCATTCTCAATTTTAAATGCTATCAAAAGCCAGCCCAGCATGAAATTATTATTTCCCATTCATTCGAGAATTATGAGGATATGGAATGAACACTATCATATCATATCAATACTGGAAATCAGACTTTTATCGATCAAAAATATTTTTTATGAGATCAAAAGTGGTTCAGATTAGGTTTTTAAAGATTAAATGGGTATAACCCTGCCTGCAGTTGTAGTTCATGATGAATTTGCCCTGTGAATACTTTTATAGTATTCTCAGATATGGCGATATTCAATATATTCTATCAGTAGTCATATCTAAATGGGGATCTATCCATGTCTTGATTTGGACGTCAGTTGTTTTATTTCCTTGGACACTTAAATTCGTGGAAAAAAGTCATCCACAAAAACCACAAAAGTTGGATCCCCACGTTTAAAAGTACTTTTACAGTATTCAAGTCTTACTTAGACAAAATTATTGAATTAGTCTATGCATGTTGGTGAGGGTAGTAAATTCAAGATTTAAAATATAAAATAAATTAAAATGAGCAATTTCAGTGTAAAATACACAGAATTATACCAGTGTGGTTCTAAAAAACACTAAAGAAATGTATTGCTGAATATCAAACAAATCTGCAAATGCCATGAAGGGAATGTAGCAGATCGCTTCATACAAAATATCTCATCCATATTTAACCCATTTTTTCTTAAATGACTGTTTAGCTAAACCTATCTTTTGTATTTCCAGCTGATGTCTAGGGAAGAAGAGATCCAAAGACTGAGTCTGAACAGAGAGGAAATTCATAGAGAACTTGAACATAAAGAGGCTCTGATCCAGAGGCTGGAGTCTGACTTCTCTATTGCTAAAGAAGAAAGAAAAAAGTCTGAAGATATAGTAAGAATTAAAAAAATTAAGAATTAACTTTAAAATTTATTGAAAAGCACTTTACGCCCATATGGGCCAATGGCTTAAAAAATTTATACATGATATACAGTTTACATATGGCCCAATGGAAATAAACTATGCAGACACTTTGAACTATAATCCTCGTCTTTCTTTAAATCAATATAATTATTTCTGTGACTGTATCTTACATTAATTTGTAGGATCCTTTACTATAGATAATTTAGCTGATCTGTAAAAATAACATCTTCATGCCTTATATGTCATGTACTGTAGTACGATGCTAGATTAAAACTGACATGGAAAGGTAACACCCGGCCACCCAAAGCTTCATTTTTATGAAGCCCAGGTGGTCGTGTGGTCTAGCGCGCCGGTTACAGTGCAGGTGATTTGGTGTCACGATATCTCAGTAGCATGGGTTCGAATCCCGACGAGGGCAGAACAAAAAATTTGCGAAAGCAAATTTACAGATTTAACATTGTTGGGTTGATGTTTAGACGAGTTGTATATACACGGCCGGCACTCGGCTAACCGAGAGATTGGTCGGTTAATCTATATTGAGTATGCGGCTATATCGGCGGTTGGTCTGTTAATCGGGTTGGCTAAAGTCTGTTAATCAGGTGTTATCAAGAAATTCAAGTTCAGTATGTTTCATTGTATAACTTTTTAAATATATTTTTATCATAAAAATTATTCATGTCTGACAAAACACGAAAATTGGATCCCCACGAATAAAAGTACTTTTACAGTATTCAAGTCTTATTTAGACAAAATTATTGAATTGGTCTATGCATGTTGGTGAGGGTAGTAAATTCAAGATTTAAAATATAAAAAAATAAATTAAAATGAGCACTTTCAGTGTAAAATACACAGAATTATACCAGTGTGGTTCTAAAAATACACATAGGAAATGTATTGCTGAATATCAAACAAATATGCAAATGCCATGAAGGGACTGTAGCAGATCGCTTTATACAAAATATCTCATCCATATTTTACCCATTTATTCTTAAATGACTGTTTAGCTAAACCTATCTTTTGTATTTCCAGCTGATGTCTAGGGAAGAAGAGATCCAAAGACAGATTCTGAACAGAGAGGAAATTCATAGAGAACTTGAACATAAAGAGGCTCTGATCCAGAGGCTGGAGTCTGACTTCTCTATTGCTAAAGAAGAAAGAAAAAAGTCTGAAGATATAGTAAGAATAAAAAAAAAACTTTAAACTTTATTGAAAAGCACTTTACACCCATATGGGCCAATGGATTAAAACATTATACATGATATACAGTTTACATATAAACAAAGAAAATAAACAATGCAGACACTTTGAACTATAATTCTTTTCTTTCTTTAAATCAATATATATAAGAGATTCAAATTATATCAAGGACTCCCTGCCCTCAGTCTTAGTGACTTTTTTAAAAAGGAGCCTAATTTGTAAGTGTCCTGTTTTGTTTCAGGATTGAAAATATGTTTTAATTTATCTATATCATTTAAGTTATTATATTTATTTTCATTTAAAAATTCTTTTCTTAATTGTTCATTTATTTTACATTTAAAAAAGAAATGAAACTCATCATCTAGTACATCACAATGTTAACAATAACTTGTGTGTAACTGTATGGATCTCTCTGACATTGTACCACAAGGTTTCATATAACAATGGGAAGGCTTGGATTGAGTTTGGGATTAATTTCCCTGAACATGTAGGAATAAAGGACCAAAAAGAAGCATTTTTCTTGTTTACAGACAATAACTTGTGTTTCAGTGTATGGATATCTCTGAAATTATACTACAAGGTTTCTTACTACAAAGGAAAGGCTGGAATTGAGTTTTTGGGTTCTTGCTCCAGTGGGGGTTTCGATAAATTGGGGGCCAAAAAAGGGGTTCAAATAAGCATTTTTGTAGTTTCCAGTCAATAACTTGTGTTTAAGTGTATAAATGACTCTGAAATTATACCACAAGTTTGCATAGTACAAAGGGATGGTAATGGGGTTATGGCTCAAATCATAGGGGCAAAAAAAGGGGGGAAAACAAGGGGGGAAAACAAGGGTTTTTCTGGTTAAAGGACAATTTAGACAATTTAAAAGCAGTGTAAGGGAGGTTCTCTAATTCCATTTAAAGAATACTGTTAAAGATATGTTTGATTACCTCCCTTACACTGCTTGAAAATTATGTATTAAGAACTGATGATTGTCTTGAGATGATAAGCTGTAATTAGGTCTTTCCACTTTTCCGTGGAAAGACCTATTGATTTTGTTCTGATTATTATTAATTTTTTTTTTCTTCCGCCTAATTTTTTTCTTGCGTAGTATTGTTGTTTCATAAGATGTCGCTTAGCTATATGGTATATGATATCGTATAGTTTATACGCTTTAAAAACTGACAACCGCTTAACCGAACAGTGTATGTTGTAAGAGTTATCTCCCCACACACTGTTTTTCTTGTGGCCACTACTCCTTCGCAACCATAAAAGATTACGACAAATTTATTTTACCAAATTGCTCGTTACGTCTTCAGGATTATGGTGGCTATTTGAACAGAAGCTATCCGGAGACTCCATATGAGAGTTATTCCCCCTTATGCATTTGATATAAGTGATTTGCATTTCTAACTGGTAAACCATAAGTGATATAGGCCTAGGGTCTTTAGATTTGAGGTCCTTGGTCCAAAAAAAAAAAATAAGGTCAAGGTCAAAGGTCAAGGTCATATTCTAAATTTTGATTTTGGCTTATTTTCAAAAACTGTATAACATATCGACAAATTATTTTTACTAAATTGTTAGTTGTGACATGTCGTAACTTATAAATTTTGGTTGAAATGGTGCGTAGACAATAAATGGGAGTTTTCCCCCAGCTTATATTTAGAATTATGCTTAAAGTGGTATAACTCATTAACCAGACATATTAAAGACATAGGGTCTTTTGATTTGAGGTCCTTGGTTTGTGACCTTGAAATTGAAGTCAAGGTCATAGGTTAATAGGACGTTCTAGATTTTGACCTTTGCTTTAAATTCATATTTATACATCATAAAGCCATAGGAACTGACATTTTAGACTGATTTTTAATATTTTAATATCAAAATAGATCTTTACTGGTGGAAAGACCTTCAATTGTTCTCTGAACAATTGGTTTTTAATTTTTTTTTAGCTCACCAACCGGAAGGGCCAAGTGAGCTTTTCTTATCACTTGGCGTCTGTCGTCCTTCGTTGTCCGTCGTCGTCCATTATCATCTTCAATATGTCACCTAAAGAAAACAGTTAAATAAACAAATGCTATCAAAAGCCAGCCCAGCATGAAATTATTATTTCCCATTCGTTCGAGAATTATGAGGATATGAAATGAACACTTTATCATATCATATCAATACTAGAAATCAGACTTTTATCGATCAAAAATATTTTTTATGAGATCAAAAGTGGTTCAGATTAGGTTTTTAAAGATTAAATGGGTATAACCCTGCCTGCAGTTGTAGTTCATGATGCATTTGCCCTGTGAATACTTTTATAGTATTCTCAGATATGGCGATATTCAATATATTCTATCAGTAGTCATATCTAAATGGGGATCTATCCATGTCTTGATTTGGACGTCAGTTGTTTTATTTCCTTGGACACTTAAATTTGTGGAAAAAAGTCATCCACAAAAACCACAAAAGTTGGATCCCCACGTTTAAAAGTACTTTTACAGTATTCAAGTCTTATTTAGACAAAATTGTTGAATTGGTCTATGCATGTTGGTGAGGGTAGTAAATTCAAGATTTAAAATATAAAAAAATAAATTAAAATGAGCAATTTCAGTGTAAAATACACAGAATTATACCAGTGTGGTTCTAAAAAACACTGAGGAAATGTATTGCTGAATATCAAACAAATCTGCAAATGCCATGAAGGGACTGTAGCAGATCGCTTCATACAAAATATCTCATCCATATTTTACCCATTTATTCTTAAATGACTGTTTAGCTAAACCTATCTTTTGTATTTCCAGCTGATGTCTTGGGAAGAAGAGATCCAAAGACTGAGTCTGAACAGAGGAAATTCATAGAGAACTTGAACAGATCCAGAGGCTGGAGTCTGACTTCTCTATTGCTATGGAAACGAAAAATTGAGCAATTTCTAAAGGGACTACCAAAAAAAATCATAACAAAAATAAAAGAGGGGAATCTGTATTTTGTGATGATAAACATTGTGTACAAGTTTCATAACATTTGGTTGAGACAAACTAAAGTAAGAGAAAAGAACCAAAAAATGCAGCACTTTTTCCATTTGTAAAGGGGCATAACTTTAGAACGGTTATAGTGATAGCAACAAAATTCAATCAGCTTGATTTGAATTTTGTGGTTTTAAATAAAGTGTATAATTTTCATAACATTTGGTTGATGGATACAAACTAAAGCCTGAGAAACGAACCAAAAAATTCAGCACTTTTTCCATTTGTAAAGGGGCATAACTTTAAAACGGTTAAAGAATTGCACTAAATTTCAAACTTGATCTGTGCTTTGGGTTAATAAGTATTGTGTATAAGTTTAATAAAATATGGTTGAGGCAAACTTAAGTTAGAGAATGGAAACAACTTTGTGACATGCGTATATATGGAAGGACTGACAGATGTACAGACAGACAAGGGTAAAACTTTATACTAGATACCCTTAAGATTGTTCTGGTCAGCTTTGTCTTAGTTAGTCCAGAGGTTTGAGAGGAAACTTTTTAACATGATATCGCTAATGCCAAGTGATCAGATCATGATGACAATTACTGACAGGGACGGTATGCGAATAGACAAGATAAACGGTCAAAAAGCCAATCTTTTCAGAAATATCTTCTCTTTTGTAATTAATATTACATTATTTACCCTATTCCCTGTGATTCTCCGGATCAATCCATGGCATACTGAAAGGAATGACATGGCCATCTACAATTAAAAATACAAAAAATTTAATTTCAAGAAAAAGCAACTTTTCTTAACACAGTCAAATAATATTCTTCTTATGCTAAAACTATTTTTTCATACAATTAAACTGTTACTTGGCAGGAAGAATTCTCTATTTCAAAATATCATTCATCAAAACCAATGAAAACATTTGAAATTCAAGACGTGACAAAACTGTTAATCTGAATTGTTTTTAAAGTTTGCTACCAAAAGGTTGAATGTAAACTGGAAAATTGTTGTTTAATAATTTGGCTTAGGGAATATATAAATAAACTATTAACACAGAGATATGTCTCGCCTATTTGTTATTTTGATAATGCAAATGTTGAAATTATAATAGCAATACTTTAACATGTAAGTTATGCAAATATTCAAAGTCAATGAACCATGACTGAAGGTTCAGGGCTAAACAATCTCCATGGAAATGAGATGTGCCAATGCTAATACAACTGTAAACCAAATACCATTGGCTTTTCATAAGTCGTTCCCTTTAAACACAAACATTAACTTGTAAACTATGTAAAAGTTTCAAAGTCAATGAACCATAATTAGGGGGTGGGGTTATATGATCTCCATGGAAATGAAACTTGCAAATGCCAATACATTTGCATACCGAATATCATTGACTTAACATTAGTGGTTCATCTTATTCTTAAACTGACTTAATCACAAATTAATACATGTAAATTAAGCAAAAGTTTCAAAGTCAACAGACCATGACTGAGGGGTAAGGACCAAATATTCTCCATGGAAATGAGATGTGCTAATGCTTATACAACTGCAAACCAATTATCATTTACCTACCACTAACGGTTCCCCTTAAACTGACCTAATCACAAATACATGAAAACTAAGCAAAAGTTTCAAAGTCAATAGACCATGAATGAGGGGATGGGGCCAAATAATCTCCATGGAAATGAGATATGCCAATGCTTATACAACTGCATAACAAATATCATTGACCTACCACTAGTGGTTCCCCATAAACTAACCTAATCACAAACTAATACATGTAAACTAAGCAAAGTTTCAAAGTCAATAGACCTTGACTGAAGGGGCGGGGCCAAATAATCTCCATGGTAATGAGATGTGCCAATGCTAATACAACTGCATACCAAATATCATTGACCTACCACTAGTGGTTCACCATGAACTAGACCTAATCACAAACTAATACATTGTTGATGCCGCCGACGCCGGAAACAGCATACCTATGTCTCGCTTTTTGACTCCTTCAAGGCGAGACAAAAAAAAAATTGTTCACTTCTTTTATTATCTCTGAATAAGTTTTTATTTCACAGTCATTCAACAAAAATCATTATTATGTTCGCATACAATATTTTAAAAGTAAAATTTCAACTACATTTTCTAAGTCTCGATCAGTTTGCTAGATTTTTTTTGCATTGAAAATTTAGTAATTTACTACATTTTGGTAGCCATGCAACAATATCTTATTCTTATAACCGGTATGATTGCTATTATTCAGTCTGGATTAAACATCATGTATGAATAAGGGAGTAACCATTTGATTTATATGGGGGGCTAGGATGAAAAAATTTTGTCCTGCATTTTTTTTAGTTGTAATCTCTGTCCTGCCTTTTTATTTTTCACTCTATTTGGTCCTGCCTTTTTTTATTAGTTTATCCTGAATTTCTTTACACAAATTGTCATCTTGCTTTTTTTCCCCATAATTTCTCATCCTGCGTTTTTTTTACACAAAAATCCCCCCCCCCTTTTTTCCAAACCACCACCATTAAAATCAAATGGTAGCTTCCTAAGTTGTCATCAGGACTTTTTACAATAGCGGCTTATTTATTCTGCTATAAAAAAAAAAACAAGAGGCTCTCAAGAGCCTGAATCGCTCACCTGTATTTCAGAGAAGATTTTTAAATGTTAGCAAACTTGATGAACAAATTGTGTAAAATTGTCTTTAAAGGGCAATAACTCCTTAAGGGGTCAATTGACAATTATGGTCTTATTAACTTTTTTGTAGATCTTACTTTGCTGAACATTATTGCTGTTTACAATTTATATCTATCTATAATAATATTTAAGATAACAAAAAACTGCAAAATTTTCTGAAAACTACCAATTTAGTGGCAGCAACCCAACAATGGGTTGTTCGATTCGTCTGAAAATTTCAGGGCTGATAGATCTTGACCAATTGAACAATTTTACCCCATATCAGATTTGCTCTAAAAGCTTTAGTTTTTGAGATATAAGCCAAAAACTGCATTTGACCCCTATGTTCTATTTTTAGCCATGGTGGCCATGTTTGTCGATGGATCAAAACTTTGGATACAATTTAAAACTAAATACCCTAAGGAACATTTAGTTAAAGTTTGAAGGTACAATGTATTTGGCCCAGCAGTTTCAGAGGAGAAGATTTTTGAAATAGTTTACAACGACAGACGACGACAGACAACGGACGTTAAGTGATGGCATAAGCTCACAAAGCTAAAAAGGGGGGGGACAATAAATATAAGTAACCTGCTGTTGAAAAAACTTAATTTAGTACATGTAGGAGTACATGTATATAATGCATCAATTGGGTCAATAATTTCGAAAACATTAATTTTTCAAGAAACTGAGTAAATTTCATATGACTTATAAAATTGATGATGACTTGTACTTAAACTTCAATGTAACAGGAACTCTAGTCTAGTCTTGTAAAACTGATAGCATTGAGTTAAAATTTCATTTATATAGATTAGACCGTTGCTTTCCCCATTTGATTGGTTTAACACTAGTCATTTTTGGGGCCCTTTATAGCTTGCTGTTCGGTGTAAGCCAAAGCTCCATGTTGAAGAACGTACTTTGACCTATAATGGTTTGCTTTTATGGATTTTGACTTGGATGGAGAGTAATTATAAATGTCTCATTGGCACTCATACCACATCTTCTTATATCTAATTAACCAATTCAAGGTACACTATTGATAAATTCACAAGTAGCGGTAACTGAAATATTCCATCTATTTCAATTAGGCATATAATTATTACTATTTATACATACCTTTGATATATATAATTATGAAAAGTTATCTGGAAAAGAATGAAATTATTTTAGTACAAAGTTCATTCATATATGAAAATACAATTTCATTATGATGTGAAGAATTCCTGAAACCTGTATAAAATTTCCTTGTCTATATCGTCACAAAGCTTCCAAAATGTTCGATATGGCTTTTCACGAATGCTTACAATATTTTTTTTACACAAACCACTTGGCGGGAGCTCGAGGAAATTGATTTAATGTTTGAAACATAAAATATATACTGCAAGATTCATTATTATTCGTCAGATACGAATTTTTGTGGGTTTCGAGGGTACAGGTGAACCAGGAATTTAAATATCCAACAAATTACAGATTTCTATAGGATTTGTATGCAGAGATTGGCAAAACCACAAAATCAAATATCCTCAAAGGTGCAAGTTTTCCTCAATCCAGGAAAACTGATACCAACAAAAATATAAAATGAATCCACAGTAATTATTCTTTCATAAAGACATCGTTGACAGCTAGGAGCCTAGGAATAATACTTGTTTTAGTCACATTTTGTGTTTAAATGCATTCTAATGTCTATTAATTTCCTTCTGATTGGCTTTGGACTGTAAAATTCTCAAAACTTGTTGAGTTTTATCAATTTTAGTTGTTTTAGCCCTTTTTAACAGAATATTTTCTATAATTATCTCACTGTTAAGATTTCATGGAATTAAAAAGGCAATATTGCCCCTTTGTGGAAATAAACTAATTTCTTTGATTAATCTCCCCCTTTCACATGTTTAACTATGATAATAAATGTTATATTCCTTTTTTGCACAACCTTAGGTAGGTGTGATAATGACATATTCCTTTGTACACAAAACCTTCTTTTGTTGGGAATTATGTTAGACATATGCATTTGTTTGCTCCTGTCCTAAGTCAGGAATCTGATGTTCAGTAGTTGTCGGTTTTTGATGTGGTTCATAAGTGTTTCCTGTTTTTTATATAAATTAGACCGTTGGTTTTCCGGTTTCTAGTAATTTTTGAGGCCCTTTGTAGCTTGCTGTTCGGTGTGAGCCAAGGCTCCGTGTTGAAGACAGTACTTTGACCTATAATGGTTTACTTTTACAAATTGTGACTTGGATGGAGTTGTCTCATTGACACTCATACCACATCTTTTATATATATATATATATATATATCTGACAGTTCTAAGCACTCTAATAGAACAATTTTGATGGTAAAATAAGTGTAAATATGAGTTGAAAGGCATTGAAAAACCAAACATTTCAAAAACTTTGCCTAATCTGGATAGGGACTTCTCTAATTTTTGTGCTATTTTCACATTTCTCGTTGGGTGTGATAAGTATAGATTATCGGGTTTTCTACACATTGATATCGTAAAATATCAGCCGCGAGCCACAATGTGAACCTTTTTGGTGAGTGAGCGCAGCGAACGAGCTAAAAAGTTTCACATTGTGTCGAGCGGATGATATTTTATGATATCTATACAAAGAAAACTCGATTATCTTTTCATTGTTAAAAACTCTTTTTCTGGTCTTTTCTTTCTCCCTAAGACAGTTCTATGCTTGACAAAAGCAAGCTTAATAACGTCTCCTGTCGCGTTGTGATGTCGCTGATAAACTCTCTTCTCACATAATGCCTGGTCTCGTTTTGAAGTCTTGATACGAGAATTGCCAAGCGACAGAGCAGGGTGATATAGGCTAAGGGAAGGACGATAAAAATATTTTTCTCAAATTTTTGTGCTTTTTTCACATTTCCTGACCCGTGTGAGAAAAATATTTCTCCTCACTATTGAAAAATCTGTTCTCGGCAAATGATTGGTTGATATTTAATTGTGACGTTAAATTTTCTTGTTTTCTTCTGAATTTTCTTATTGTGACGTCATGAAAAAGGCCACCATGCCTGATGATGTCACATCAAAAGTACACAACTTTCCTCAAATCTTTGAAAAGGAAGTAAAAAAATCATAAGAGAAACAGATTCCACCACTGTAACTCTTGTATTACAATATTTCTCCACTCTCAACAGTTAAATTCTAATTATCTAAAAAGCTCGGCAAGCCTCGCGCTTTAAATATTAAAATTTAACTGTTGAGAGTGGAGAAATATTGTAATAGACAATATCAATATATTAGTTGTTATTTCATTTACTTTTTTTGTTGTTTTTTTTTTACATCTTATATATCTGAAGATTTTTTTTTCTTCAAATAATCGATCATAGATATTTTTTAAATAAACTTTTAACAATATCATGAAATTCATTACATGACGTCACGAAGTACATCGGTTTTTAGATATTCTAAAAATAACCGTGCAATATGCTTTTTGCGATCTTCCGTTTTCTCTCGATCTACCTTCGAAAATATAGTTTAACTTCTTATCTACCACAGGTACCTTTACAGTTCACTACTACACACTGCTGAGTAGTTAGCTACTGCAGCTGAATTGTAGGTTAACTACCAGAGATAATTTGCAGTGAGAGAATTTTTCACAAATTGTTAAGGCTGTGTTATGAGTACACTAATTAAATGTTTAATTAATCAGTATTTATTGTATATTAATTGAAAAATGAAACAAATACCAAATCAATTTCTTTCTTTTCATTATCAAGCTTGAAAGCTGCGGTAAACGGACGTAAAAAGTTTTCAAATTATTTGTCCATGTTTGGCTTCTTCATCCTCGGAAGACTCGCAATCTTGTTCCGACAAGCTAAATTATCCCTTCCTATACTTCCAATTTTGCTTTCTAATTGCATAAATCCTTCAAATTCTTCACTTTCGCTATACGATTTGAACAAAGAAGCCCATTCATCCGCCATTGTTTTAATCGCATTCCGAACACGTGCAAACACACACTTCTTATAGAAAAGGAAAGTACGAGTTGAAAGATTATTCATTTGTAAAACCGAATTTCATTGGTTCATTTCGGGATTCCCCAACAGTTTTGTCCAATCTAAAGGGTTTTAACAGTGGTATATTTTACGGAAATATCCGTCACCGGGACTGCGCAAGTGTATGTTTACAGCGGATCTATCAGTCACTGCGAATACACGCTTGATTATGCAAACGGATTTATCAGTCACTGCAGACAGAACGATGATAAAAACCGCGTATATATCCGTCAGTGGTAGATAAAGAGTTAACATGTGACTATCCCTGAACGAATCAAATTAGTTAAAATATACGAATTAATAATATTACACAATTATAGCCTTTGTATGAGGTCGATGCAAGGATAGATTAACCTGAAAGACGTATATGGACTGAGGACGAAGTCGGAGGTCGATATACTTCTTTGGGTCGATATATCCTGTATTGACCTCATAAATAGGCTATAATTGTTATATTATTAATTTCCCACCACATTTGTATCAAAATCGTCATTTGATTTTGTTGGAATTTTATTGATATCATATTGTCTCCTAGACGATAACAACATAATTAGTTGTTATTTCATTTGCTTTTTTTGTTGTTTTTTCACATCTTATGTATCTGAAGATTTTTTTCTTCAAATAGTCGATCATAAATATCTTTTAATAAAAATTTTAACAATATCATGAAATTCATTACATGACTTCACAAAGTATATCGGATTTCAGATATTCTAAAAATAACCGTGCAATATGCTTTTTGCTATCCGCCGTTTTCTCTCTACCTTCGAAAATATAGTTTAACATGTGACTATCCCTGAACGAATCAAATTAGTTAAAATATACGAATTAATAATATAACTGAATATTATTTAACATTGGCCTACCACTAATGGTTTCCCTTGAACTGACCTAATCACAAACTTGTACATGTATTAAAACTAAGCAACATTTTCAAAGTCAATAGACTATGACTAAGGGGGCGGAGCCAAATAATCTGTATGAAAATGAGATATGCCAATGCTTATACAACTGCATACCAATTATTATTGACCTATCATTAACAGTTCTCTATTAACTGACCTAATCACAAACTAATACAAGTAAAATAAGCAACAGTTTCAGTCAATAGACCATGACTGACCAATTATGATTGACCTACCATTAGTGGTTCACCATAAACTGACCTAATCACAAACTAATACATGTAAAATAAGCAAAAGTTTCAATCAATAGACCATGACTGAGGGGATAGGGCCAAATATAAATCTGCATGGAAATGAGATGTGCCAATGCTAATACAACTGTATACCAAATATGATTGACCTACCACTTGTGGTTCACCATAAACTATACCTAATCACAAACTAATACATTGTTGCTGCAGCCACCGATAAGGGAGCTACCATTTGATTTTTATGGGGAGGGGGGAGGGGGGGCTAGGATGATATTTGAAAAAAATAGGCAGGACAGTAGTTTTAAGTTTAAAAAAAAGGCAGGATGAGACACTTGCGAAAAAAAAAGTCAGGATGACAATTTAGGTAAAAAAAAAGTCAGGATAAACTTTTTAAAAAAAGGCAGGACCGAAGAGTGAAAAATAAAAAGGCAGGATTGAGATTACAACTAAAAAAAAATGCAGGACAAAATTTTTCATCCTAGCCCCCATAAAAATCAAATGGTAGCTCCCTAATGGAAACAGCATACATGTCTCCCTTTTTGACTCCACCAACCCGAGACAAAAACTAACAAAAGTTTCAAAGTCAATAGACCATCACTGAGGGGATAGGGCCAAATAATATCCATGGAAATGAAGTGTGCAAATGTACAACTGGATACCAATTACTATTGACCTATCATTAACAGTTCCCCATAAACTGACCTAATCACAAACTAGTACATGAAAACTAAGTAAAAGTTTCAGTCAATAGACCATGACTGAGGGTAGGGCCAAATAATCTTTTTTCATGGTGTGTAAATGCAAATACAATTGCATACCAAATATGATTGACCTACCACTAGTGGTTTACCATAAACTAGACCTAATCACAAACTAATACATTGTTGCCGCTGCCACCGACAACAGCATCTGTGTCTCGCTTTTTGACTCCACCAAGACACAGGTTATTCCTTTCAAAAGTTTGTTCCTTGATTAAAATGTAGCCGGGTCTGCCAAATCACCCCTTATGAAAAAGGGTAAAATTGCGTTGAATATAGGTCTGACAGTGGCGGATCCAGAACTTTTCATCAGGGGTAGCCCGCTGACCGACCTAAAGGTTGGACTGCTCCAGTTATGCTTCAGTGGTTCCCTATATAATCAACCAAATTTTTCTCACAAAAGGGGGGGTCCAGGCCTGGACCCCAGTCCAATCCCCACCCCCCTTGGAACCTCCTATGTCTACCAAGAACTTAGGACAGAAAGTCACAGGACAAAAAGTCACTATTCAGTTTTGAGATTATTTTTCTTCGAACAAGAATACACTAATTTTAAAAATAATGTTTTTGTTTTTTCTTGAAGTATAATAATCAAAGCAACCTTGTAATTAAAATTTATTCAATAAATATCAATAATGATCTAATGATTGTTATGAAAACAAAATGTCAAAGTGGCTTGGTACATTTTGTACTTAAATGGCTTCATTGTGCTAAGAAATATATCCTTTGCATGATTAAAATCTAATAAATTTTGATTTATCAAGGTCTATGAACAATTTCCTAAACTTAAAAATGAATATATGTAATAAAAAGAAAATATTTCAAGATCTTTCTCTTATTTAACCTATAGCTGTACAATGTAACCTATGGGAATGCAACAATAGTATGAGGGGCCTGATGGGTTATTTTCGTTCTTCGTGATCGGCGCATTTTCGCTATCGTGATCCGTTTTTCTACAGATTTATATACTTTTTATATTTTCGTGATCCGTGATCATGGAAATTTATTTTCTGTGAATCGCGATTGACAAAAAAAGTCAACTCGTGAATCGTGATGAGACCCCCCCCATCAGGCCCCTCTAGTATAAATCTCAATAACCGAAAATTATACCATAGCTACCTATGGTATAATTTCACAATTATACCATGGATGGTTTTGTTGTACATGATCAAAAAGATAAAAGAAAGATGGTAAGACCTGGCCGCCTGAATTTTTTTGACATAGGAACAACAGAGTCAGTGTGGGGCCACGAAGCTAAATTGCCCGCTTTGCACCAGCTGATATAAATGAATGCCTAGGGTGGGAATCAAACCCACGTACACCAACTCCGTTATCCTATATTTTTAAATGAACAAAAATTCGCTCCCAGAACAAACAAATAAAGTTTAAAAAATATATATATGTGTTAAAGATTTATGTTTAGTATACTGGAAAATATCAGTTGATTTTCAGTTATTGAAATGTATACTTGGATTGTATTCACATAGGTTCCACTGTACAGCTAAATGTATAGGTTTAAATTTGCAGAGGCGGTTTTTTTAGGGGGAGGGAGCAGGGGACATGCCCTTTTAAGAAGCTTCATATATATGGTTAATGCATAAGACTTTTTCAAAGTTATCATTCTAAATGTTGGCTTCCTCACAGGATCCACCCTTTCAAAATCCTGGAACCGCACCAGGTTTGTTAAATACTGCTGACACATGGACTTAACGAGGTTGCTTAATAACAATAATGTTGGACCGTTAAAATTAGATAGCGTCTGGTTACTCTAAATGAAGCTTAACTTTTTGTATAAATTATCTATATAGTCAACATGTGATTTTAATTGTGATCATTTTGAAATCCCTTTTAATTAGAGGGGCCTGATGGGTTATTTTCGTTCTTCGTGATCGGCGCATTTTCGCTATCGTGATCCGTTTTTCTACAGATTTATACTCTTTTTATATTTTCGTGATCCGTGATCATGGAAATTTATTTTCTGTGAATCGTGATTGACAAAAAAATCAACTCGTGAATCGTGATGAGATCCCCCCATCAGGCCCCTCTAATTAATGTACGACCAAGGATTTGTATACATCAAGACTTAAGCTTCTGGTACAAATCAAAACGTGGAATGATTCATTCAAATTCTCAGAAAGATTCTTGTGAAATTAATTTCCTTAGAATTATAAATTAATATTAAAACATTAAAACATTTTGATAAAATTAAAAAAAACTAACCCTCTGTAGTTCAACATTTAGTCTGGGATTCCAGAAATCTTCCAAATATCAGAAAATCAGTAACTTATCTTGTGTCCATATCCAGAAAATCTTTCAACATTTGTTTCGTCCGTAACGTTATCCGTCATCAATGTAAATGTGCATCCATCGCTGTCGAAAATTCAAATTCCCGCTGTTTCAGAAGCCCGTGCTTATTTTGAAAGTAGGCGGAGCTTTGTGTGTGAGGCCCGAAAAGGGTTATTTAACTGATTCTTGTCAAAATTATTTTTAAAGTAAACAAACAAAAATATATGAAATATAAAATTTTAAACAGCAAAAGATGCGATAGGTTAAAACAGATATTCCATATTTTTGGGATAGTTTTGCGGTGTTTCGTAAATTATACCATAGTTTTTTGTTGAAACCCCTCGGCAACCTCACTCGACTTCGTCTCGTGAGGTCATTGCCAAGGGTTTCAACAAAAGCTATGGTATAATTTACGAAACACCGCAAAACTATCCAAAGATATGAAATATCTATAACATAATCAAAAAATTGTCAACAAATTATTTGTGACTTTTTGTCCTGTGACTTTTTGTCCTATCAAATTTGTGACTTTATGTCCTGTGACTTTTTGTCCTGTGACTTTCTGTCCGTTTACCGTCTGCCAAATTCGCCCAATTATGAAAAAAGAATAACATCTTACTGCATTAATGAAGTCACTATGAACTCGCCCCACTCAGTATGAAAAGGAGTTTAATCCTATTGAATAAAAGTCTGACAACTTGCCCTACTAATGACTATACTGAATTTAAAAAGTGTAACAACTTGCCCTGATAAGGAATTCAAGTGACATATGGTTATGACGAAAACCTTGTAAAGGTGTAATACCACCAAATTATAGTACATGTATATTATATCTGGTTCGTTACGGTTGCATACGAAAAAGAAACAAAAATATATTTCCTTAAATTTGACAGTTGTAGGAAATTCATCCTACATTTGCGGCATTGCAGTAAAAAATGCCTGGGTCATAACTTATATCTTGGATGTTTTCGATCAATGAGTTTGACTGTCCCTCTGCTTTCGCCCCTCTTAATTTTATGTCTAAGACGGAAATGGACTGACTTTTTCGCAAATTTGATATAATTTCTATTTTCAACTACCATTTATGAAATAATCAATCAAAAGGGCCGAAGTCATGGACCGCGTATATATTTGCGTCCGTTTTGAACTTTCAAAATAAAAAAAAAAACAATTTTCGTTTTTTATTTCATTTATATCTCAGACTGAACAAAAAACGAAAGTATTTTCATTTTTCATTTCACAAAAAAAATCTCCTGAGAATTGGGACATAGAGGACCTTAAGTTGACACTGTGAACAGTGTATCTAACATATATGAGGGGGTCAGAGGGTACCGGCTGATCCCGAAATCCCGGGCTTAAAAACATGAAATCACGAGGTCCCGAATTTAAAGAAATTTAAATCCCGACACCCCAAAATTCGAAAAAAGATTTCCGGATCCCGAAAGGATCAATCCCGAAATCCCGAGCTTAAAAAACCCGATCCCGGAGTCCCGATAAAGGTCCATCCCCACCTCATATACTCAATAAATATGTTCCTGGTTAGCTGTATTTTTTTTTTTTTTTTTTTTTGGCAATGGCTATTTGACCGGCACCGGCAAAATAGCAAATTTGCTATTTAGCCGGCGCCGGCAAAATAGAAAAAATGCTATTTTGCCGGCTCTGATTAGAATATATCTCACTGGAATTAAAATGTAAGAAAAATAATGAAATATCAAATTAAAATTTTTATTTAAAAACTTTTGTTACTGTTTCTCATATAAACACTTAAACTTTTAACTATCAAATTGAATATAGTCTAAAAATTCATATACAACTCTCCTTTAAAAAAAAAAAAAAAAAACATCATGTACCTGTATATGACTAAGGGCAATTCTATTGAAATTTGAAAAATAGTACTAACCAAATGAATTGAATAAGGGTGAGTACTTATTGTTGCTGAAGCAGTGTCAGATCGTTGGAAGATTAACACAGTCAGGACATCACATAGATTATTTGATGATATATCAGAAACCCAGTCATCAGTGTGTTCTATCATATGTATACCAAAAAGAGTGAGGAAAAGTCTCAATTAAAGCACAAAATACAGGGAGACACAAACAATGTTACAACAAATGGCAAGTCTTGCATCCGGAACTATTGGCGGTGAACATCAACTGAGATTAGATGTTATTCAAAGCATAACAAATTTTTGGAATCATGGGAAGAAGTGTATGGTTCTTGACGTTCTAGAATCTGATTCTGTAGAAAGTTCAAGTGGCAATGAACACAAACAAACAGACGTGCATGTTAGTGAGGATATTGAAGACATCAATGATGATTTAAATGTAACAGATAATAAAGAAAATGATTCTGATAATAATACTGATAATATCCAAATATTTGAAAATTCCAGAGAACTAGTTTCGCAAGAAGAAGAACGAGATACAGCCAAACAAGAAGAACACATACTGGATTCTAAATGTTGTGGATCGCGCATTTCGCACATATTACTGCCACCAAATATCAAGAAACGTGGAACGCCAAAAGGTTTGACCCAAACTGTCATTGGTCTTCCAGAAAAGCGTAACCGAAAAAGCAATTTTTCACCATTTCATAAGAAAAGTTCCAAAGAAATTGTATTCCTTATATTAGAATGGTTTGTTGGAAGCCATTTAGCAAAAATGCTGTTAATAACAACATTTTAATAACCGACGAACAAGTTGAAACAAGACCTGAACTTTTAACTGCCTCTTGTTTGGACTCAATTGTAAACGTTGATTTTATTAAAAAGTATTGTCAAAAAGATGCATGGGAAGCTATTCAGAGCGTATTTAAAGAGAAGAAAACGAATCCTATCTACATATGTAACATATGCACACATGATGCAGATTTAAAAGAAGCCAGAGTAATGTATTGTTCCTGTTGAGTGGCAACATTTATCTTGTGCTAGACTAAAACAACTTCCAAAGGCAAAGAATTGGTTTTGTAACAATTACAAATGTTAAATCATGTGTAAAAAAATATATTTAATAATGTATGTACAAATGTGTTTTCATGCTTTTAATTAATATTATAAAGTTATAAATTATTTATTTATGAACATCTTCAATATCTTATTTTTTATTTTACTGCATTTTTATTGCTCGATATTGTGATAAAATGGTTTAATATTATTATTTAGCCTTTTTATTCTCTACTAATCACACCAATCAACAGTTTTATTCAGAGCCGGCAAAATAGCATTTTTTATATTTTGCCGGCTAAATAGCAATTTTGCTATTTTGCCGGTGCCGGTCAAATAGCCACTGCCATTTTTTTTTTTTTTTTGCGGGGCGCAGGACATTTTAGCGAACAATTTAAAACTACTAGGGGATATTTTAGCGCAGACGTTACAGCCCATTTTAGCGTAGGATTAATCTGTTCACCTTTATTTCCGATAGCCCATTTTAGCGAAAACATACCTTGTTGAAAATACATAACAATACTGAAACCATGAACAATAATATATGCTGGCTTAATGTTTGGGTTGTTTATATGTTCACTTTGGTTCATGATGGAAATAGATGTTGTTGAAACACACAATTGAAAGAAAAGTGTAATATCTAGTTGTCACCCAACTATTTTTTTCCAGGTAGTCACTGAACCATGAAAATGAGATCATGGACAATGGCAGGGGCGGATCCAGCCATTTTAAAAAGGGGGGTTCCCAACCCAGGATAAAGGGGTTCCAACTGTATGTCCCCATTCAAATGCATTGATCGTCCAAAAAAAAGGGGTGGGTTCCAACCCCCGGAACCCCCCCACCTCTGGATCCGCCACTGAATGGACATGTGACAGACTGAACCTTCGTAACATAAGGCATCTATATACAAAGTATGAAGAATCCAGGTGGTCTTCAACCTTCTAAAATATAAAGCTTTTAAGAAGTTAGTTAACGCCGCCACCGGATCACTATCCCCATGTCGAGCTTTCTGCGACAATACTCGCAGGCTCGACAAAAACATGAAGTAATGACAAATGTAACCCACAATCTGACAAGATGAAGAGAAAGAACAGTTCCTAAGTACAATTTTATGAGAGTATTGTACAGGGGTATATCTAGAAAGATATAAGAAGATGTGGTATGAGTGCCAATGAGACAACTCTCCATCCAAGTCAAAATTTATAAATGTAAACCATTATAGGTCAAAGTACGGTCTTCAACACGGAGCCTAGGCTCACACCGAACAGTAAGCTATAAAGGGCCCCAAAAATTAGAGCCTATTATATTTTGTTCTCTATGATATAAATCAAAGGCTAGACTTTAAACATTTGAATTTCCCTTTTAGACTTTTAGTGCTGTATTTTAATGGACATGCTATTATAAAATATTGGAAAATAAAACTGAGAATGGAAATGGGGAATGTGTCAAAGAGACAACAACCCGACCTAAGAGCAGACAATAGCCGATTGCCACCAAACTCTATTTAATATTTATTATTCATAATTTAGTATCATATATGAGAATGGAAATGAGGAATGTGTCAAAGAGACAACAACCCGACCATAAAACAGACAACAGCAGACGGTCACCAATAGGTCTTCAATTCAGCGAGAAACTCCCTCACCCGGAGGCGTCCTTCAGCTGGCCCCTAAACAAATGTCTATACTAGTTCAGTGATAATGGACGCCATACTAAACTCCAAATTATACACAAGAAACTAAAATTAAGAGAAGTCGATCCGAGTCCGATGTCAGAAGAGGTAACAAAAGAAAATAAACAAAATGACAATATTACATAAATAACAACAGACTACTAGCAGTTAATAACGGGTTAAAAAATCGCGCTAAAATTGTCAGTGATAATTTAAATTTTCGCTAAAATGGGTTCAAAAACTTGCGCTAAAATGGGTAATACTTTGGACCTTAATAATCCGATTTTTTTTTCGCCTTAATGTCCTATCAATGCGCTAAAATGTCATCCGCTGATAATTTTTTTAAGGGGAAGAGAGGGGTTATAAATTCCCACCCGAATTTGCACTTGAGTATAATATAACCAAACAAGTTTCTAGTTAAAAAGTAACCTGATTTTAGTTTGAATCGAATTAAAAATTATATTTAAACCAAAAAGAAGCGCGAATGACAAAAAAAAATGTCCTCTTATGCTGCAATTAAATTTCAGAATGATTGGTGAGTTGATGCATGATCAGTGATCACCATGTGAGAATGTGTCATGAACTATTAAACTCAAATAATTTGACTCGAATCTTTTGTCAATACAAACAAGTACACATCTCATCCCCATAAAGGCCTGGATTTGGTGATGACCATTTCTTCATTATTTAAATTCTAGACCTCTAAAAACAACGCAAAGGAGCACAATCCACCCCATGCATATGACCATATAACTTCGATTACTTCATATGAGCACAAAAGCCCTTACATAGCCTTCTTTGTATAGTAACATAAGAGACATACAATACAATAATTTGGGATAACAGAATCCTAATTTGGAAATATATGTAAGTAAGTAAATTCTATTTAGTCGTGCATGATATGTACAAATCAACACATTGAACAAAACTCTTAACCGACTTTGCTCATTGGTGAAGGCCGTATGGTGACCTATAGTTGTTAATTCTGTGTTCTTTGGTCTCTTGTGGAGAGTTGGCTCATTGGCAATCACACCCTATCTTCTTTTTGATATATATATATATATATATATATATATATATATATATATATATATATATATATATATATATATATATATATATATATATATATATATTGATATTTAAAAACAAATGACAAATTATAAGCACATTCGATACTTCTTTTTCTGTACGTTCAATTGCATGGTGAATATTGAATGAGATACTTTAGTGGGTTTAGTATTTGATGTTGGGGGATTTTCTGTAAGATACTTTTACGGGTCCAGTGTTTGATGTTGGGGGTGTCTCCTGTAAGATACCTTCACGGGTCCAGTATTTGATGTTGGGGGATCTGGTGTCCAGTATTTGATGTTGGGGGGGGGGGGGTCTCCTGTAAGATACTTTTATGGGTTTAGTATTTGGTGTTGGGGGATCTTCTGTAAGATACTTTTACGGGTCCAGTATTTGATGTTGGGGGGGATCTGGTGTCCAGTATTCGATGTGGGGGGATCAATTGTTCCCTAGAATAAGGATACACAGGACCTTATGTCGACATAAAATTTCTGTATATTATTTACTTTATTCTTTTTTTAAGGGGAGGAGAGGTCTGTTGAAATTCCCGCCTCAATTTACAAGTTTCTAGTTAAAGATTAACCTTGTTCGAGTTTTTTATATTGAGACCAAAAAAAAAAACGTAAACTTACCTGGAATAAATTCGAGAATAATTTTCGAGTTTAGAATATAGCAAAGTGCTCTCGACCAATGAAATTGCAGGATTTGTTGTCTCTTAATTGTGAAGAATGAATGTAAATCATGTTCTTAATAAGGGATTATCCGATTATTTAGGTCTATTTACAGTTCAAAACAAAGAGTTACTATAAATGAGTTACAACTGCCCCGAAGCACATTTATCAGATTGAAAAGATTTATCACACAGTGATTGAAACTGGCTAAAAGTTGAATTGTGAAACAAGCAAAAAAATCAAAATAAGTTGAAGTTTACTGGTGCAGTAAAATTGCTACCTTTAATTTTATTATGAAAATATTAATAACTTCAAATAACTAAAAAAATTGAGTAATATCAAAGCAATGCAAAAAAAAGAAAAAAAAGTTTTAAACAAAAGTAATCTAAATCTGTAGTTTTCCTAAATTCTGATTACTGGACCAGCGGTTGGGAAAAATAGTTATTTCCAAAATTCCGATTAAATACAAAAAAAAAAAAAAAAAAAACTGGAATTTAATTTAAGTTTTGAATATATTTAAAACTTTTAAAGGCATTTTATTTCAACATTCCCCTGTATAAAATAAGACCAGAGACAAACAGTTGTAAGCGGTGAAAAAATGGATAACAAAATAAATATTTCTCAAAAGCGGAGAATTCATTTTAAAACAAGAAGCACGGCTCTGATTATGATCATTCTTAATTGAATAAAAAGCACGACATGTATCAAATAATTTTTAATTGCACAATAAATAATTTAAAGAAGAAGTGTTTTTTATAAAACAAATTGGACATCACATGAGTTAACAGTATCCTGAAAATTTTAAGGTTTTGCATCTATTGAAAAAAAGATTAAACTTATTTAAACCTGCTTCGAACAAGTTTATTTACGTTTAAAAAAATCTCTATAAGCTAAGCGTTTCAGATAAATAATTCAGAACTATTTGGTTTCCCCAGCGGCCATCATTTGGGAGAAACAGTGAAAACTGAACAACTCGCAGTAGGCCGAATAGTATGGTAGGGTTTAGTATGTATATATATTTTCTACTGAACTTTACGCAATAAAATGACTCAATACACGTGTATTATCTAAAATTTGATTTCAAATTTTTTTGTTTTGCTTTACGACTTCTTACTATCTGCAATCATCTCGGCAGATCAAACCATTGAACGTACATTTTGAACGATCATCTTTAACCTTTAATCAACTATTTCGGTTCTTAATAAATTGTTGGCCTTCAAATATTCGGCTTTTGAACGTTCCTAATGAAGGTAGATCCAGAAAAAGCGCTTCGGTCGCATTCAATTTTTAACCTTTTGTTTTCATTTTTTATCGATTGCATACTGATCATATATTGCCTTAATCATTGATTTCAGTTCAAAGTATTGATACGGAAGGAATACTGATTTATGGTGTCGCAATGAACGTTGTGCTAGCCACGAATGTGGGAGGTTGTTGATTTTATTTTACACTGCTACCCGCTATACACGCTGAATTTTAGAGTAAGATCAAATATTAGTAGCTTTGAGCCAGGATACTGTTATAATGTATCTAGATAAACTCATCATAGATAGATACCAGGATGGAATTTTTGTATTTGCGCCAGACGCGCGTTTTGTCTATAAACAACTCATCAGTGACGCTCGAATCAAAAAAAGTTAAAAAAGGCCAAATAAAGTCAAATAAAATCAAAAAGGCCAAATTAAGTAAACGTTAACATCCAATTCATCGTTCTGGTTTTGTAAAAGCTCAATACATTCATATCATATAAACGTATACCATAAAAATTATTTCCAGCCTGCATATTTATGTAATAGTTGCCGCTGTACATTAAGCACCCATCTATCATTTTGTAGGTGCAGGCATTTTGAAAATTGAAATTTTAAAAAGTTTATATCAATGATAAATGGTAATTTATTTGGGAATCGGAAATATAAATATTGTCATTAAGGTGACACTAAATTTGACTTGGATACTTCCATGAGGGGCTTCAATAATGGTACATTTTCAGGTGCTGATCAATGAATTTGAAAATGTGGGGGCCTAGTCAGGGAACGACCATTTAACTTCAAAGGGGGGTATGTTTTTTTCCTAAAAATATTCTGATCCCCAATTTGATGAAAAAAATATTCTGTTCAAACAGAGTACAAAAAATATTCTGAACCCAGATTTACCCCATACCTTATAGTGTTAAATTTTGAACCAAATAATTTGATTGATAGCGTTGAAAAACGTAATAAAATTGTTCGCGAAAAGAAATTTCTCACTTCGACAAAAAACCATACCACTCCCTCTTTTGAAGTTAAGTACAGCTCTTTGTAAGAACCAGGCAGAGTGCGATATATGAAGGTTTCAGATTTTATCTAAAATGGGCCTAGTAGAAGCAGTAAATGAATACTGCTCAAAAAATAATTTTGAGTGGGAAAATATGAGTGGTTGCCATGGTAACGAACACTCTATTTTTTGGTTGGTAAGCGTAGTAAAATCTTTCAAAATCAGCTAAATCACCACAATTCAGAGTCTGATTATGAATAGAATCGTGCATTTTTCATTAATGTTCATATGTAACATTGATACAACTTGGTTTAAGCTTCATTTTAGTGAAGATTGCATGTCAACCAAATTTGTAATTTTTTTGAAAAATTTTGCCAAAAAATGCATATTTTCAACTTTTCTGAAATTGGGATTTTTGCGAAATTATCAAATTTTCTCTGGTGTTTTTCAGAAAAGTGCAAATGTGTACAGAATAGTTAGCACTGTAGTTATGAAGTTTGGATACTACTTTATCAAATTAAATAGAAAAATGCGTGGGATTTTCTTTAGTTTTATCACCATAGCAACCGATTTTTTCCTTGGAAACGGAGTTTTTATTTGCAGAATATTGCAGTTTAAGAGCTTAAATGTCCTGAATTGTTTCATAACCGATAAGAAAATAAATAAAGACTAACGCAAACTTTAAATTACTATCGTTAAGTGTTGTTGACTTCAATTGTTACCATGGAAACACATATTATTCATAGCAACATCCACTCAAAAACTGCATAAATAGAAATTTATGTAAAAAAATACATAAATAGAGGGTGTTTATTTTCAAATTGGAATATGACTTTATTCTTTGCTTCATTCACAGTCTTGTCTGGTATTTGTCTTCTTCAGATGGTTCAATAAATGTAATATATGATGTAACATTGGGGTTGGGGGGTTTGGAAGAAAAGGGGGTATGTTGATTTTTTAAAATGTTTCATACAAGTAGATACTTGAAAAGATAATTGCGTTTGGTCGGACTTTGTTTCGAGTTCATCATCTGATAATCCATTTTTGAAAGTAAACAGATGATGAACTTCATGGGATTGCAATAGCCGGGCCAACCTGGCTTATGGTAAGGCATGATAGATATGGCCCTTAACAATTGTAAGAAAATTCTGAATTTCTTAGGGCACACACCGTCTGAGATGTTATTCCACCAGCATAAATCACAAAATTGACCTGTAACATAATATTAAGCTTACAAACCAATAATAGAATCATTTGGCCAAAACATTTCTAAACTGAAACTGAAGTGTGATGGACGGACGGATAGACGGACAGGCAAATTGAATCAAATTTTAAGTTGGTGGTGACTTAAAAAATAATAATAGTCAATTGGTGATCGCTAATATCAGAAGTGCAATATAATGGAATCCTCTTAATATATAGCTATTAACATATCATTAATAGCTCCTTTGTTGTACTGCTATCCCGCAATTGGAATTCAGGATCCCCGAGATAGACAAATAGATACATCTGCTAACTTGGAATTGTGCTAATCCCGGTAAAATAAATATGCTATTACCGGCAAAATTATCAAATCAAAATTATTGTGCAAAATAATTGTATTAATTATGAATCATTCCTTACTATGCATCGTTCTACATATATCTCATAAGTTCATGATTCCGACAACATTATATCTTGTTTTGTGTGTGTTTATTTGGGGTGTCAGCTGAAGCACACTTCTTATCCTTCTTCTGAAATCTCCTTCCTCTCCTTAAAGAAAGTAAACATGTAAAAATGTATCATTTCTTTATGTTGAATCCTCAAAAAAATCGTTTTGCTATTCTCAACGTTTTTTTTTTAACCTTTACATGAATTACACCCCTATTTTCTGTATCTGTCTCTGTAACTATTATAAAAGACTGTCCCGAGATTTGGAATGAAACCACTAAGCTGAGAATGTCTGCATGATCACAAGATTAATAACAGTAATAATTTGAAGACAAATTCCACACATGGTCTTATTCAATTTACCGCAACACTAGAAACAGCGCAGTACATACCAATCTTATTTTTCTTTGTTATTATCAATGCTTTCTAGTCCAAACAAGTTGTAATCATTAATGAATACAAGACTTTAGTGTCCAATGTGAAATAAAAGAACAAATTTCCAATGTCCCATGAATTGCACACATTTGATCGATTCAAGGTACAAGGGCAAAACTAAAATAAACACTTTTATGGCCGCACCGCAATTTGGCAATTTGGGGGGTAGGTTTAACTCATGTCTGTCAGTACATTAGTCGTCACAAAGTTGGTTTCCATTTTCTAATTTTAGTTTGCCTCAACCAAATCTTATGAAACATGTATACACAATGCTTATTACCACAAAACAGAGTTCAAGTTTGAATTTTGTTGGTGTCACTGTCAACTGTATAATTTGCCTTAAATGGCATGGTTAACTAAAGAAATTTCTCAAAGTGACCATTTGATCTTATGAAAACCTTTCTGGAGCCCTTTTTTTCTGTCATACATACCATATTATACTTTTCGACTTTCGTGTAGATTATTTTTTATCTTTTCTGTGAATTTAAAAAAGAAGATGTGGTATAATTGTTAATGAGACAACTCTCTTCAAGAGACCAACATGACACAGAAATTAACAACTATAGGTGATCATACGGCCTTCAACAATGAGCTTATACCGCAGTCCCACTAGGCCACGATCGCACTACGATCTGTGAAAAAAATACAAATTTAGACAATCGTAGTGCGATCGTGTAGATCGCAGTAAGGTCGTAATACGGTCGTGGTGAGGTCTTCAAGATCGTGATGAGTGTGGTCATCTTTGAACATGTTCAAAACAATCGTGGTGCGGTCGTGGCGAAATCAGGTCGTAGTAGAAGCATAGTGAGAGCGCAGTTAGGTCGTGGTAAAATCGCAAAGGTCGCTGTTACATCGTAGCAAGAGCGTAGCGAAAGCGGGATTCTATTCGGAGAGACTGCGCTACGATCTCACAGCGACGTTACTACGACCTCACTACGACCAGCACGTTCTTACCGCGACCCATCTACGCTTCCACTACGACAATACCACGTTTACACCAAGCTGTTCAAGACCATAGTACGATTCTAGCACGTCCATGCTGTCCTCATCTCGCTCTTCTTACGACCCGACTACGTTCTTACTACGACCATCATGCTAATTGTCATTTCACATGAAATATATAAAAGCCCTCCAGCTTTTGTTTGTCTGTATGTAATTTGGACCTCTTGTCTTTTTTCTCCAACGGCTCAACCCTGCTTGACACATCTCTGTCATCCCTGCTTTCGTTCACTAAAACATCGTCATTTGAGCTTGATGGACTAGCAATAGGTTGTATATAATTTGTCACAAATCGTATGAGTTGGTTTATATGACAATAAAAAAAACTTGAAAAAAAAAGAAAAAAGATTCAGGTTGCATTGGTCGGTGCGACATCTCTGCTAGATCAGGATTCGTTACTATCAGACCTCCCTCTGCCTCTACACCTACACCTACCACCACGCCCACGCGTTCTGGTAGATTTTGGTGGCATGACTGTGTTGTTTCCGAGAAATCTAAGTATTAATCAGAAATATAAGGAATGGAACAGTATTTATATGGAACACGATTTTGACGTTATTGCTGAGAACGTAGTAAGATCGCGGTATGAACATAGTATAATCGTGGTAAGATCGGGCTATAATCGCAGTAGAAGCGTGGTAAGATCGTGTTGCAATCGGATAACTCGTGGTATGGTCGTAGTGAGAACGTGATGAGCGTAGTAAGATCATGATAATCGTAGAGAAAGCGTGGTGAGAACGTGGTATAATCGTAGCGGGATCGTTGTGGAAGCGTAATGAGGACGTAGTATCATCGTGAAATCAACGAAAAATAATATTTTCATGCCGCTCATACCGCGACCTCACCACGATCTGAATTTATTTTAGATCGCGGTGAGCGTGGTGCGATCGTGGTCTAGTGGGACTGGGGCTTAAGCCCATGCCACATAGTCAGCTGTAAAAGGTCCAGAAATGAATGTAAAACAATTCAAACAAGAAAATCTAAAGGCCGAACTTTGGTGTTGGGTTTATATATATTAACATAACCTCACTTTAGTTTTTCATGAATTTGTGATATGACATTGAGAAGTTATTGAAATTTATTCTTTGAAAAAGCGACGGGCGTAACATGTGCTCATTGTGCAGCTGTTTATTTTAATTTTATGGAATAACACCCCTTTCAAAGTCTAGGATCAGCCCCCAAAGGTATGAGTACATTTGAACTGTGCATTAGTTAATGTACACCTTAGCATTGCATTATCCTGAGTAATAACAAAGAGATTTTACCTTTGTTATGTGTAAAGTGTTCTTAAAAGACCATGACTTTATATGTTTTGTTTTGGTCTGTCCGTCCATCTGTCTGTCCTTGTCACTTCAGTTTCAGTTTGGAAATGCTTAAACCAAATGTTTCTATTATTGGTTAGTAAGCTTATATTTATAAGTGACATTTCAAGTTGAGTCTCTTGCTGTTTGAAATTTGTGAGAATTATTGCGTTAGGAAAATTAGAATTTTTCCAAAATTTCTTAATTTCTTCCCATATGTAAAGAACATATATTGTCAGAGCAATACTTTCAAAAATTATATGGACCTTGACAAAAGCTAGAATGTGCTATTGCAATCCCCATGAAATCGATCATCTGTTAGTAACATTTCATGAATAATTATAGATTACCAGATTGACACCAAATGTTGTAGAAAAAAGTAAAATAACAAATATACGGAACACTGAGGACAATTCTAAACAGAAAGTCTCTAAGCAAATGACTAAAATCAAAAGCTCAAACACACCAAACGAATGGATAAAAACTGTCATATATTACTGACTTGGTACAGGTATTTTCTTATGTAGAAAATGGTAGACGAAACCTGGTTTTATAGCTAAACCTCTCAATTTTCCTTAAAAGGATTTATGAAAGATTCAAACAAAAACTACCAAACCTCCACTCCTCCCCCAAAATGTCACAGTGTATATATTCAAATTTGTTTAGTCTTCTCAAGGAGCAAAGACAGGACTGAGAGTTAAATAGATTAAAGCATGCAGTTATATTCCCATTAGAAAAATGAAAATTATTAGCATAATTATATGTATTTGTAAAAATTATATTATATATATTTTGATTGGATGTTGTTATGGGTGATATTTGTTACCATGACAACTGTTGTAATAATACTTAACCGTTGTAGTTTAGATTAAGAGTGTATATATGCTTTTATGTATTTTCATAAAGGTTTGAAAACAATTGAGAACGTTGAATTCCCTATACTGCAGAATTCAACAAATAAAAACTCTATTTCCAAGGAACAAATACATTAATATGGTGATCAAATTCAAGAGAGCCCCACGCAAAATTCTATTTATTTTGGTCAAGAAGTATTCAAACTTTGTTACTACAATGCTAGCTATGATTTACTTATTTGCACTTTTCAATAAAAAAACACATGAGAAAATTTGATAATTTCACAAAACTCCATGATTCAGAAAAAAAGAAAATATGTGTTTTTTTATTTTTTGTATATTTTAACAAAAAATCTAAAAATCGGGTTGAACTGCAATCTTAAGGAAGTTCGCTTCTCAGTTTCAAATTAATTAACTTTTCAAAACACTTGTTTATATCGATAGGGGATCAATAAAGGAATCAAAAGAGTAAAAAAAATATACAGGTCAATGTGCTTGTTTTCGAGATATTACCCATTGAAATTTTGGCGGAAAATATTCTCTCTGACTTTTCATAGCTTTATCATTGACAAGTTTACATTCTCAAAACTATTAAAGAATAATCGAAATTTTATGAGACTTTTACAGATGGCTTATCATTACACATGTAAAAGATTTATAAAAAGAAAATGGGGTCAATGGCCATTTTTTAAAGGTATTCAAATGAATAAAACCAGAGGTTTCCGAAAATCTGACAAAAATCCCAAAACATGACAAGCGAACTACCTTAACTAAGCTGAAGCTAAAACCAAGTTATATCGATGTTATATATGAAATTTCTGAAAAAAATTTGATTCTTTATATAATCAGGCTCTCCGACCAAACGTTTTCTTTTCAAGAATCTACATGTATGATATTTAAAAAAATAGACCTACCCCCTCCCCCTTTTTTCCCCACCTTCCAACCCCAATGTTACATTATATATTACATTTGTTGAACCTTATGAAAAGAACAGACAAGACTGTGAGTAAGCAAAGCATGCAGTCGTATTCCAATTTTAATATACACACCTTCTATTTATGTATTTTTTTACATAAATTTCTATTTATGCAGTTTTTGAATGAATGCTGCTATGGATAATATGTGTTTCTGTTGTAACTATTGAAGTCAACAACTCTTAACAATGGTGATTTAGAGTTAGCGTTAGCTTTTATGCATTTTCTTATCGGTTATGAAACAATTCAGGACATTTAAGCTCTTAAACTGCAATATTCTGCAAATAATAAATCCGTTTCAAGGAAAAATCGGTTGCTATGGTGATAAAACTAAAAAGTCCCACACATTTTCCATTTAATTTGGTAAAGTAGTATCCAAACTTCATAACTACAGTGCTAACTATTCTGTACACATTTGCACTTTTCTGAAAAACACCAGAGAAAATTTGATAATTTCGCAAAATCCCAATTTCAGAAAAGTTGAAAATATGCATTTTTGGCAAAATTTTTCAAAAAATTTACAAATTTGGTTGACATGCAATCTTCACTAAAATGAAGCTTAAACCAAGTTGTATCGATGTTACATATGAACATTTATGAAAAACTCATGATTCTATTCATAATCAGGCTCTGAATTGTGGTGATTTAGCTGATTTTTAAAAGATTTTACCACGCTTAACAACCAAAAAATAGAGTGTTCGTTACCATGGCAACCACTCATATTTTCCCACTCAAAAGTATTTTTTTAGCAGTATTCACTTACTGCTTCTACTAGGCCAATTATAGATAAAATCTGAATACCCTCATATATCACATGTATATGGCACTCTGCCTGGTTCTTATAAAGAGCTGTACTTAAATGGTTACTCCCTTAGACAACGTTGGACTGATGCTTGTAAAAAGTATATGCATTTATCATTTATGTATCTCCATTAGGGGTCCTAAATCCGCCACCGTTTTTAAATAGCAAATAAAAGAAAACGGGATTTTTTTTTTTGTATTAAGGGATAGTTCCGTATTTGTTATTTGTGCATTTTTAAGTTATCGCACGACAATCAACTTTCAGCAAAGTAAAAGTACGCAGCGACGTCTAGTCAGAATGAGGCGTGTAGAAAGAGTGCCAAGCTCTCTACACGTTGAGAACCCCTGCAGTAACTCGTTGGTTTGTTGCTAGGCAACATGTCTGTCCCTATCCAATATACCCTCATTTTCCAGTTTCCAGTGGCGTCTAAATTTGCCGATCATCACCATGAACGGACTCTTACAGAACCTACCTGTTATATTTATTGTTGATTTGTTATCGTCCTGAACATGCATGAAATATTTGCCACTGGCAACCAACAATCAATCATTTAAAATAGGTCGTTTTACAAAGAAACTTAGGTTTCAACTCCCTCGGGCAAAATAGCCCTTAGATGGATTTTGATATGTTTAACTTTCCATTTGGCCAAACGCCTCTTCAATTGTTTCCGTTCTTATATTAATTTGACTTTCAAATATCCAAAATTTTCAGCGTTCTGTAGGTAAATGCTTTACTTAACATTCAGCGTTTGACATTGTCCTGGTTTTTCGAGAGCAACATTGTTGTATGGCCAAATTGGCAAAATCCATCGTGCAGAGAGTGTAACTTACACTCTCTTTACACGCCCCATTCTGATTGAACGTAGCTGTGTACTTGTACTTTGCTTAAAGTTGATTGTCATACGATAACTTACATTGTAAAAATGCGCAAACAAAAAATACGGAACTATCCCTTGATACAAAAATATCCCGTTTCCTTTAAGTCGCTATTTAAAAACAGAGGCGGATTTAGGGGGCCGCCCACCCCTAACGGAGCAACATATATGATAAATGCATATCCTTTTTATAAGCATCGGTCCTAACGTTGTCTAACTAGGCCCCCACATTTTTATATTCAAGGATCTGCACCTGAAAAATATACCATTATTGAAGCCCCTCGTGGAGGTATCCAAGTCAAATATACTGTCACCTTAGTGACAATATTTATATTTCCGATTCCCAAATAGATTATATCTCGATTGGTCACTTCAACTTGATCATATGTTTATCGTTGATATGAACTTTTTAAAATTATTTTGAAATTACTTTTTCAAAATGCCGACACCTACAAATGTATAGATGGACGCTTAATGTACAGCGGCAACTATTACATAAATATGCAGGCTTAAAATAACATTTATGGTTTACGTTTATATGGTATGAATGTATTCAGCTTTTACACGACCAGCATTATCAGTTGGATGTTAACGTTAGATACATTTAAACAGTATCCTGGCTCCAAGCTACTAATATTTGATCTTACGCTTAAATTTGTAAAGCGGGTAGCAGTATAAAATAGATATCAACAACATCCCACATTCGTTGCTAGCACCACGTTCATTGCGACTCCATACATTTAGTATTCCTTCCTTATCAATACTTTGAACTGAAATCAATGATAAAAGGCAATATATGATCGTCATGCAATCGATAAAAAACGAAAACAAAACGTTAAAAATTGCTGGCTACCCACACCCGTAGCAAGGGGTTGTTCGAGGGGTTCGTACGAACACCCCCCCCCCCCCCCATGAAAAACAAATAAACACTGTTAAAGTCGACATTCTATTTGAATTGTAACTGTTAAAGTCCCTCTTCGCAAGTCCATGTACACCCCCCTTTTTATTTTTGAATTTCTGGCTATGGGCCTGCTACCGAAGCGTTTTTCTGAATCTACCTTCTTCAGGAAGGCTCAAAAGCCGAATATTTGAAGGGCAACAATTTAAAACAACCGAAATAATTGATAAAATGTTAACTGAGATGATCGTTCAGAATGAACATTCAATGATTTCATCTGGCGACATGATTGCAAATAATAAGAAGTAGTAGAGCAAAAAAATTGAAATCAAATTTGAGGGAATTTTATTTTATTGCCTAAAGTGCAGCAGAAAATATAAACATAATTAACCTCAACTATTTGGCCTACTGCGAGTTGGTCAGTTTTCACTGTTACTCCTAAATGTTGGGCGCTGGGGAATCCAAATAGTTCTGAACTATCTATCTGAAATGCTAAGCTTATATTGGAGATTTTTTAAAGTAAATCTACTTGTTTGATGCCAGTTTAAATAGGTTTAAATATAAAAAATTCAACAGATGCAAAACCTTAAAAATTTCAGGATACTGTTATCTCATGTGATGCCCAATTTGTTTTATAAAAAAGACTTCTTCTTTAAATTATTTATTTTGCAATTAAAAATGATTCGATATATGCAGTATGGGTTTTGCCTATTGTTGAATGCCGTACGGTGGCCTGTAGCTGTTAATTTCTGTGTCATTTTGTTTCTTGTGGAGAGTTGTCTCATTGACAGTCATACCACATCTTCATTTTTATATCTATCAACCTTGTTCATATTTCATGAATTATTTGCTTTATGAGTAACAAAACTCCAACAATGTCTTTCCCTGGTAGATTAGACAAACCGAAAGTTTCCTGGTAATCAATCTTATAAAATACAAATTCTTTCTAACCAGGCGCGATTCAGCCATTTTGAAAAGTGGGGTTGCAAATCCAGGAACACCATGAAACGTTCACATAATCAAAAAAATATATATCGAAGAAGGGGGTTTTTCAACCCCTGGAACATCAGCCCTGGGTCCGCTAGGGCTAATTTAAGTCTTCATTGCTGCCTATGTCTTTTATCTTCTTGTTCCCTGCAAGGCAAGCAAAATGTGGGGACTTATTTTTATAATAGTGTTTCTCGGACGTAAGCTGTTCCTCTTTGGGAAATGACGGAAAACTGCATGATCAGCATTATACATGTTCACTTATTGCTTTGTTTGAAAAAAATACATTTACAAAGACTTGTCATTATTATTTTTTTAATAAACCATTTAACCATATCAAAGATATAGGTTCTTAACATCAGCATTATACATGTTATTGCTTTGTTTGAAAAAAATACATTTACAAAGACTGGTCATTATTATTTTTTTAATAAACCATTTAACCATATCAAAGATATAGGTTCTTAACATAATTCTCTTTACGTTTCTTTTGTTATTCTAATAATTGAAATAACAGGAGACAGAGGTAAACAAAAACCCAACAAAAACAAGTTTATTACTTCCATTCGTTCATGTGGCTGCTCCGTTGTTTGTTATGAACTATTTTATAGTAAGTGTTCAAGAATCAAGTGTAAGGGGCAGAGTGTTTGTTTAAGACATTAAATGTTTCTAGACTCAGGGCAATTTAAGTTTGGCATATATTGTATAGGCATATATGTATCGTAGTTGACCTCTGGCTGACGTTTTTCTGTGTAGTTTGATTTCTGTCTATATTTGACGTATATCTAACAAATAAACTTTTGCATTTACAAAAAAATATTATTAATCGTCTCGGATATTGTATATTAAAACTTGATTGATTTGCAACGAACTGGCGATACATTGAGGATCTAAAATGGTTGATTAATTTGCATTACGTCTAGTGCCAAGTATTTCATGCATGATCTGGACGAAAACAAATTAACAATGAATGCAATATAGCGATATGTCTGCATTGAAGGCTGAGGGTGTTGCGTATATTGGGGAAATCAAGTTAGCCTTAGAACTGACCACATCAAACAGTTGTTGCAAAGGTTCTTTAAAATACAAAGAGCATGGCACACTCCCAGCATGAGGCATGCTTAAGACTATAACGTCTCTTTTCTGCATGGATTTGAACATCACTGTGTTTTCAGTGGGTGCATGTCGTTTGTTGGTGTGGATCATAGACACTTATATATGTTTTTCGTTTTTCGTTTGTGTTTTTTTTTTTTTTTTTACAAAGATTAAACCGTTGGTTTTCCTGTTTGAATTGTTTTACACAAGTCATTTTTGAGCCCTTTACAGTTTGCTCTTTGGTGTGAGTCAAGGCTCCGTCGTGAACATTGTGACATGGATAACACATTTTCTTATTGATATTTAATGCACTACAAGAGCAAACAAAATGTCATCCCCGCCCGGCGATTGTAAATTTTGAAGGAGAAAAGAAAATTGATATAGTTTTGGACTATCCAATACTGGCATATCAAACACATTCAAGTACTGAAAAGATGTTGTCCGATGGAAAACAATCTTATACAAATACTCGTATACATGTATGTTTAATGTGTCAGAATTAACGGTTTTCAAAATGATAATTTATGATATAAGGAAGGATAGGACATATCTTCTCAACCTCTACGGTGCGCTTAAAATAATTGTCCTGGCTGTGCAGGACGTTTATGGTAAAATGGTGAATGGCTTATTTAAGGTTCATTATAGGGAATTTGATATGGGAGGGGGATTTAAATATCCTAGAATAATAAAACAAAAAAAAAAAAAGGTTACAAATAAATATTTTGCCCAACAAATGTAGAAACTAATTGTGTACAAAAAGAAAAATATTCGAGACTCGCAAAGGTGATAATGAATATTAGCGTAACATACATGCAGGGACAAATATTTGAAGCATACCCAATTCACGGAGAAAGACTTTGTGTAAAGTAAAAGAAATGAATTAACATCGATCAACATCAAGTAACATACATTTTTACACGATATTGCTTTTTGTATCTTACCATTAATTGGCATTTATATTCTTCAAGTTTCGGGAAGCCCGATGTTTTTTTTTTTTTTTTTTTACAATTTTATGTTGACTTTTACATTAAGTTTTGTTTGTTCTCGATGATTTTAATAGAAGAATACTGGTGTAACCGCGAAATGGCCTGCAACATGACCAATAATTTTGACTTAACCGTTTGCTCAAACTATATAAGTTATATATGGTTCGCTACTGACCCCCTACGGATCCATAGAGGGTTAGTAAAATCCATAGATGAGACCGAAGGCCGAACCTCCTGTGGATTTGACTCACCCTCTATGGTTCGTAGGGGGTCACCGTCAGTAGTGAACCGTGTAACGAATTTATCGCACACGGGACTTTTCCTGCTGCGTTTTGTAGAAAAATAAACTATTGTTGAAGACCCTACATCAACTGTCAAGATGAAGAACAGGAATAAAAGCCCTGTTCATTGATAATTTTCTATGTTTTCTATGTATTGTGTGCGATTTTGTCCCATGTACATTTACTCCATATCCTTTCATTTTCTATGAAATACAACAACATCAATATATGACGTCACCATTAACAGTAGATGTGACATCAATAACCCCATATGAAATTTACTACGGATCCCCATGGTCAGGGTCACCACGTGACAGCGTTAAACCAATCACAACGTCATAATTTACCTGCGTTGGGATAATGACTGATAGATTGTTTAAGAAATATTTCCTTCATATCATGCTCTTTATTCATTTTAACATGAGTGGACATTATATTTGAAGGATGCGAATGGAAATAACGAGAAAATAAACAGTATGTGTGTGCGCATGTGCCAGACATATTTTGTGCTAGTAATTAGAATACGGCTTTGTTAAAAAGGCGTAATAAGGACGTCATATTACAATGTTTGTTTGACGTCCAGTGACAAACATATCACGCATTTTCAAACAAAACAGAAAACCATTGGAGGATATTTAAAAAGTTAAAACCTTAGTTTGCCAGTAATGGAGAATTCAATGATTTTTCTTCCAACATATGTACACAGTAGCCTTTTCTGCATAATAAATCTTACAGCAGATTGATTCAACTGTTTCGGAAATACTTGTTTTTTTGACATTTTTATATAAAAGATAAATCATATCGTGCCTTTATTCCTATAAGATTTTCTGTGCTTTGATCCCTTTGGTTAAAATGGTCGATTCACTTATAATATAACATGCTAATAACATGGATTGCAATTTATAGACATTTCATTAACAATATTTGGATTCCGACATTTCTTATAAAATTCACACTTGGTGTTCCATTGAAAATAAGAAACCGGTGTACTTATAACATTTTCCCAGAAAACAATAAAAAAGGGCAATGATATATTATATATAGCTTTCGGTTTTCCACCTATAGATCGTCCTGAATATGCCTGTAATATTTGCCAATGGACGTTAAGCCAGCAAAGCTCAATCAATCAATTCAATGACGGAGCTACTATTTTAGTAGGTATATAAACACCGAAATTGATGTTTATGAATTTTAGGATTTTATCTAAACCTATTAAATAAATAAATTCAGCATAAAAGTAAGATGAAATTTCTGTATCCGAGAGACGTTATAAGTTGAGGATATACTACTATAACTCTAAAGGGTTGACCATTTGTTTCATTATATGACTTTATTTTTTCTATTTTATCATTGGCTAAAAGCATAGGAAATCTTCTGTGATAAAACATTATATTCGCCCCGGTAAAAATCACGAGAGGTTAATGTAAGATTTGGAACAGCGTCATTGTACCTTAACCTGGTCATTTACTTTGGGATGGGAGGAAACAGGGGAATTTCCCTGAATTTTTCATGTCCCCACTTTGAGGAAGGAAAATAAATTCAAGACCCCCCTCCAAAGACATCAAAATTTCAACACCCCACTCCAAATAAAACCCACAACATTTCTCCATACTTCTATTCTTTATAACAAAAATACATGCATACAATTTCGATTTATATTATTATCGTTCAATAAAATAATGCCTCAGTAGTGGATCTATAGCTTCAAGTGAGAGAAGCTGTTTGTGACTTCACTGAGGGAAATTTTATATAAATATATCATACCGGTTGAGAGGTAAACAAATTTCCAGAGCCGTTAGCCGAGGGAAATTTATTTACCTCGAAACCGGTATTTTCGGCAAATACCCCTTGTAAGCATGATATTATAAGTTGTATGGTAACCTACTGACCCCCTACGGATCCATAGAGGATTTTATTCACCCTCTATGGTCTGTAGGGGGTCAGTAGTGAACCGTATAACGAATTTATCGCACGCGATACTTTTTCTGCAGCGTTTTGTAGAAAAATAGACAAATGAAATACAAAAACATCAATAGATGACGTCACCATTAACATTATCGCACCGCGGGTAAATTATTACGTTGTGATTGGTTTAACGCCGTCACGTGGTGACCCCTATGGATCCGTAGGGGGTTAGTAAATTTCATAGTGGGTTCATGACGTCACGGCTACTGTTAATGGTGACGTCATCTATTAATAAAATTGAGAATGGAAATGGGGAATGTGTCAAAGAGACAACAACCCGACCACAGAACAGATAACAACAGAAGGTCACCAATAGGTCTTCAATTCAGCGAGAAATTCCCGCACCCGGAGGCGTCCTTAAGCTGGCCCCTAAACAAATATATATACTAGTTCAGTGATAATGGACGTCATACTAAACTCCAAATTATACACAAGAAACTAAAAGTAAAAATAATACAAGACTAACAAAGGCCAGAGGCTCCTGACTTGGGACAGGCGCAAAAATGCGGCGGGGTTAAACATGTTTATGAGATCTCAACCTCCCCTATACCTCTAGCCAATGTAGAAAAGTAAACGCATAACAATACGCACATTAAAAGTCAGTTAAAGAGAAGTCCGAGTCCGATGTCAGAAGATGTAACAAAAGAAAATAAACAAAATGACAATAATACATAAATAACAACAGACTACTAGCAGTTAACTGACATGCCAGCTCCAGACCTCAATTAAACTGATTGAAAGATTATGTCTTCATCATATGAATATCAGGCACAATCCCTCCCGTTAGGGTTTAGTATCATACCATCATAAAATATATGAGAAGAGCATAACCCGTGTCATGCCAACAACTGGTTTTAAATAAATGTGTTTAGTTCCGATGCAAAGACCCTATAAGTGAATCAATATTAAAGCCAAAATATGCAATCTTTAATGACCTGACAACAGTATCGTAACTATACCCCTTCTTAATAAGTCTATTTAAAGGTTTTGTTAGCTTCTGAGGTGAATACTGACATTTTAGTGCTTTATAAAGAATATTACCATAAAAGATTGGATGTGAAATACCTGAACGTATAAGAAGTCTGCATGTTGAGCTATATTTACGAATGATGTCCTTATACCGATGATAAAATTTAGTAAATGTTTTGACTAGTTTGTGATATCGAAAACCCTGGTGTAATAATTTTTCAGTAATACATAAATTTCTTTCGTTAAAATCTGAAACGTTGTTACATACACGAGCGAATCGTACAAGTTGAGATATATAAACACCGTAAGATGGTGACAAGGGAACGTCACCATCTAAAAATGGATAATTAACGATAGGAAATGAAAAATCATCTCTTTTATCATAAATTTTTGTATTAAGCTTTCCGTTAATGATATGGATATCAAGATCGAGGAAATGTAAATGTTTTGTATTTCATTGTTTATTTTTCTACAAAACGCTGCAGATAAAGTATCGCGTGCGATAAATTCGTTATCCGTAAGGATCAGTAGCGAACCATATAATTTATAGAAGCCGTGACGTCATGAACCCACTATGAAATTTACTAACCCCCTACGGATCCATAGGGGTCACCACGTGACGGCGTTAAACCAATCACAACGTAATAATTTACCTGCGGTGCGATAAAATTGTTTAATTCCACCGAATGTTCTTTATATCCATCTTGACCTCAGAAATTTTATTGTAATAATATGGAGTTTCTGCTTGACAGTTTTATTTGTGTATATATTGCAGCTGTGCTATTTGCGCAGTCAAATTTCATTGGCCGTATAATCATTTCTGATGTACAGTCACTGACCGTATATCATCTCCTTATTAATGACGTTGACAATGCAAGCGTTCCTGTTTTATTTATGACGTCATTAGAAGTACAGATTCGCTCCATATTCAAAAATGATGGTTTTTATCCTAAATATTTCAATTGGAACAGTTGTAGGAGTTGCAGTATATATATATAAAGAATAACCATGAATATAGTGTGTCTTTCTATGTTGTGATGTTACACTATTGTTTCAGAAAAGGGTGAAGGTTTGGTACCATTAAAACGTTTAAACCCGCTGCATTTGTTTGCACCTGTCCTAAGTCAGGAATCTGATGTTCAGTAGTTGTCGTTTGTTGATGTGGTTTATAAGTGTTTCTCGTTTCTCGTTTTTTATATAGATTAAACCGTTGGTTTTCTCGTTTGAATGGTTTTACACTAGTAATTTTTGGGGCCCTTTATAGCTTACTATTCCGTGTGAGCCAAGGCTCCGTGTTGAAGACCGTACTTTGACCTACAATGGTTTACTTTTACAAATTTTGACTTGGATGGAGAGTTGTCTCATTGGCACTCATACCACATCTTCTTATATCTATTTGTCCTACTAGAATAGAAATAATTCATTGGGTTATTTTTAGACATGGTATTCCCATCTGTCGTGGTATTTGCTAGACAGCTATCCAATAGGCCTCCTTAACAGCAGAGTTAGAATAAAGTGGTAGTAAGCAATTATAGGCCACGGTAGAGCCTTCAAAAACGAGAAAGACTCATACTGTAAAGTCAGCTATAAAAGGACCGACATGAAAAAGATTAAACAATTTAAACTAGAACACGTTTTAACTTTATAACAAAACAATTTACGAAAAACAAATACATGTAAGATAGACCTGAACCAATGACAACCACTGTACTACAGGCTCCTGACTTGAGATAGGCACATAACGAATGTGGCAGGGTAAAACATGTTTATACTGCTGTAACCAAATTATTTCAACACAGATTATAAATTTCTACTTTAATCATACAAGGGTAGCCAAAATATTCATGAATAATGGATCAAGACAGGATTAAAATGATCAAATACAGGAACTCCTTTTCATTACTGATACCTGATCCTACCTTTTTCATTTAAACTTAAACGAGACCATAATGAAAATATTCTGAATGTAAATTCTTCATTATTTGAAATAAAAGGAAATTAGTTTGCAATTCTTGTATGAACAAACTAAATATAACAATAAATTTTGTCTCACTGATTCCATGTAGTCCAAATAATTATGACGTCTTGAAAGGCTATTATATTTTTTTTCTTTGACGCCTTACATCGACGTAAGGCGTCAAAGAAAAAAAATATAATAGCCTTTCAAGACGTCATAATTATTTGGACTATGATTCCATGCAGATTCTAATGAATGGACTCAAATTATAAAAAAAAAAGCACTAAACCAATAAATAAATGGTTCTAATCATGAACTTGAAAATAGATAAGAACAAAAAAGACTAGGTCTAATATTTTTCTTCTTCTATTTAATTTTTTTTAACAATTATGCATTTTTATATTTATATAAAAGTATTTCAGAGCAGATTCTGAGTGCTAAGTCAACAATATTATGTTTTAGATCACAAGTCATAAGTAAGACTTAGTTACACTTCATGTCAGTATGAACATGCTTTGAATAAGAGTGATTAAAATGCTAGTCTGAAAGAGATTGTTTTAAGTTCATATTTAGGACAAAACTTTTTCATTTACCTTTGGTAGTCCAAATAATTATGACGTCTTGAAAGGCTATTATATTTTTTTTCTTTGACGCCTTAAGGCCTTAAGGCGTCAAAGCAAAAATTTAAAATAGCCTTCCATTTGGACTATTACCTTTGGCAGTTTTGCAGGATTACTTCATCACAAATTTTTTTATAATATTATAAACAATGAATGAGTTTTGGTTAAGGTTGTGTAAAGAAAGTATACGATTTCTTTACCTTGTTTTAGTTAAGTCAAACAATTAACTGACTTAAAGAGAATAATTAATCCAGTCAAATATTCACAGCTGAACTCGCCATTGCTTTTTCAAACAAACATACTAAATGTGTGTACATTGTGTAAAGATGCAAGTTGACATCGATGTGTAAGATAAAAAAAACTACAATGTCAAAAAATGTCTTTTGTTTGGAATTTAGTTCGAACGGGGTTTCCTAAGGGGTGATAGAACGTTAGACTTGATTTTTGTTTTAACTTTGAGATACTTATTATTAATTGTTTATATAGTTTGTATATTCTTTGTTTATCTGGAAAAAAAGAAGAAAAAAATAACAGACAATTTCGCATAATTCTTAAACGACGATCATACTTAATTATTAGGCATTACGTTATTTTTAAAAGACGGACAATTTATAACATGTTTAAGTATTATTTTCTTTGATAATAAGAACCATGCTTGAAAAATCGAAAGAAATCTATTTCTGACCCTAATGGCAAGTAAGAAACAGAAAAAAGACAAAATTCCAAATTGGCGCCAAATTATTTTTTCCGCGAAATTAACGCAATTTCAGAATGGCGGGTTTTAATATCAGTCCCATTGTTGTCTTAAGAAAGTAGCAACAACGGTCGTTTCTAAGGGCTTGCTTTCCCACGGTGTAGAATGGTAACGGACTTATCGGGTTTTTGTCGGCGTTTCCGCACTAATCGGGTTCGGCAACGGACTTATCGCGTTTTGTTTCTAGACAGTGTGACACAAAATGAGCCAAATAGACGAAAAGAAGTCGTTAGTGTTTATGTTTATACGATCACGGAAGGCACCGATGATCTAAGTTTGCAAAATTTTTCATTTTGCTTCGGTACCACTCTTGGCTTTTTCAAAGAGCTCCACACTAAACAGGACAACCGGCCGAACACAGCTGCTAATGGTGTGGTTTCCGTTCAAATACACAGTATATTAGAATGTGGACTTTTTGTGCTCCTTTATTTCATGCAAAATACACATTAGAACCACTTGTGTGCATTCAAAAACAAAAAATATCATATATTAAAGCTTTTTTCAAAATTGCTTGGCAGCGGACTAATCGGGTTTCCCTAAAATGACGTGTTTTTTGGCACCGAACTGTTGGGGTTTATTGAGCAAAGGACTTTTGTGTTTTATTGTTTTAACAGGGTAAAAGTGATGTTTTCGTATTTTTGTTTGTTTGGGAAATGAAAATAAAAGATTTTAAAAACCCCATTTGACATCTTGTGCTAGAATATACAAGTCTGGAACTTATCACGGACAAGTGTTTTTTTAATCTTGATTTTTACATTATGATAGAAAATAAAAGGAGTAAAAGTACACCGGTATGGGGTAATATCATATGCAATGCCAAGACACATTCATTCCGGCGTAATAGAAAAGACAGGTTAATATTAATGTCTCTCGTTTAAATGCAAGGCCAAGGGCAAGGATGTTAAAAAACCATCAGCAACATTCAATTCAATTTTAGCCTATTTTACGTTACATGATTTATATATATCTAAATATATATATTCATACCAAGTCTTCTTTCGACGTATTCATAATGATGCATGTATGAGTGAAGCTTTATATTTCAGTCAGGAAAAACAATTGCTGATGGAGCCGGTGAATAACTGTGACAACCTAAATTATGAACCCATTTAGTCTTAGATGCATGATTGTTCTATTAGTTGTTAGTGGCTTTGAACTAGTTTTCAGTTAACTGCGAGTACTCGCAGATCTGTTCCTAGTGTCTTTTTGTTGTTGGGATGTACAAGTACCCGGCCACGTCCACTTGTATTTTTGTCCATCTGATGAGTTAAGCCTTTTTCAACTGATTTTTATAGTTCGTTCTTATGTTGGACTGTTCTACCACTGTCCCAGGTTAGGGGGAGGGTTGGGATCCCGCTAACCGTGATGTTTAACCCCGCTACATTTTGTATGTATGTGCCTGCCCCAAGTCAGGAGCCTGTAATTCAGTGGTTGTCGTTTGTTTATGTGTTACATATTTGATTTTCGTTCATTTTTTTATATAAATAAGGCCGTTAGTTTTCTCGTTTGAATTGTTTTACATTGTCATTTCGGGGCCTTTTATAGCTGACTATGCTCGTTGTTGAAGGCCGTACCATAATTATGACGTCTTGAAAGGCTATTTATTAATTTTTTTTTCTTTCTTTGACGCCTTACATCGTCACAGAAGGGCGTCAAGGAAAAAATTTAGAATTGCCTTCCCAGACGTCATAATTATATGGACTAGAAACCTTAAATTCCTGCTATGAGGACGAGATACTGATAGAATCCCACACATTTGTTTGTGGATTAATAAAATATATCATTGCGTGATGTGTGATTAATGTATAAAGTAAGAGGTGATTAACCCAGGTGGAGTAAACATATAGACTGACTGAGAAGATAGGAGTCTCCATATTCATTTGCGCACAAAAAGTCCGGTGCTAATAACACAAAAAGTCCGGTGCCACTAATTTTTCAAATTAACCATCATTTAAGACCTTAATAGTGCATGAAACAGTTCCGAAAGGGAAAATGTCTACATTTAATGAATAATAACCAAAAATTTACCTGGAAAAGAAAACAGCATGCTTGAAACACGCTTCAATTAGACATCTTTCCATGAAAAATGTTTGTTTTCAAGTTCGGGTACCACGTTGGTGGAAACAATTTGAAATAAATCGTAGCTTCCCATGAATATATGATTAGCTAGCCAGCAAAATAAATAATTTCCCCATTCCGTGACATCAAACTTATTTGAAAATATCAATTCTGCTTTAATACAAGTTGAAAGAAATAACCACTTACGCCAAATGTTGTCATCTGAAAACGCGATAAGTCCGTTGCCGAACCCGATTAGTGCGGAAACGCCGAAAAAAAACCCGATAAGTCCGTTACCATTCTACACCGTGTTATATGTATTATATGTCTCTGGTATAACGTCTCCATATAAGTCTGCGGGTCTTTTGAAAAACAGCAAATATCATGTCACAATTCTCAGTTCTTATTGTTGAATCCTTCGGCATCACATAGAATCATTGCTCATCACTGTCATACGTTTTGTTACACAATTACATAGTTTAATCCCTTACTTTCAAAAGTGTGGGGTGGGAAATGTGCCATTTCGGCTCCTGTGACATCGAAAACAATGATTTTTCAGGAAACGAATTCATAGACACGAACAGTAATACAATGCACTGAAGAAAATAAGTGATATTTTTTCTCCTATTTATACATTTGAGTTGTAATCAAAAACCTATATAAATGTATGTGTCTACAGTAATATGATTGTCCCAGATCTAGACCATTTAAAGATTTATAGAAATAAATCTACAAAAATGTATACACTATGATGATTACTGAAAGGGGGGTCTCACTAATTAGCGACAAGAAGAATAATTTAGCGACAAGAAAGCTTATTTAGTGACAAGAAAATAAATTATGCGTTTAGATATCTAAATAATGAGTATTTGAAACAAATAGATATAGAAACATGCATTAAAATGTGTGTGGTTTTATTTTAAATATACGAGAATTTTCATTATTTCATGATACCAGAGACATATATGTCTCTAATGATACTGAGCGAAGAAAATAATGTTC